>VWZE01018317.1:380116-425116 GCA_013396675.1 Eubucco bourcierii
CCATTCACCACCCAGCCTGTATTTGTGCTTGGGATTGTGCCTACCCAGGTGCAGGACCTTACACTTGGCCTTATTGAATTTCATCAGGTTGGCCTGGGCCCAACTCTCCAGCCTGTCCAGGTCCCTCTGGATGGCATCCCTGCCCTCTAGCAAGTCGACTGTGCCACACAGCTTGGTGTCATCTGCAAACTTGCTGAGGGTGCAACATCCCTAATGTTCTTTGAAGTAAGTATACCCAGTACACATTATCTATACATGCATATATGGGAAAATGTTTTTTTTTATGCCTCTGGCTCCCTAAGGTGCTGAGCATCTGTGTTGGTTTGAAGCTAATTGGAATATTTTAATGAAAATAATTATATTATAGGCTGTGAAAAGCAAACACTGGTGATATCTACTTCACTCATAGGCTTGCTGGCATGTATAACAACAAGGACACAAATATAGATAAGACAAAGAGTCCTGGCCTCTCTGAGAGCTGCTGTGTCATCTCCTCTCTGCTGAGTAACCTAACAAACCACTTTGCTTCTAACCCCCCCTTGCCAATCCTGCAAACTCACCTTGCATGCAAGCCAAACCCTGGGGGAAGGTGGCGGGGGGCAGAAGGTGGAAGGGTGGTTTGGAGCTTCTCTTGGAGTCTCAGATTTCTGGGAGGGGAGTTGTGTTTCTGTATTCCCTTTAACTTATATATTTCTGTAACTATTCCTGTCTATTGTGTATATCTCTGCTTGTACATTGTGCTGAGCTGTAAATAACTTCAGTCCTTAACTTCCAACCAGCTAAGTTTAGTCTGGGGGATTTTCATTGTGTGTGGCGGGGTGGGTAACTCCCAAACCATCACAGCACCTGCCCTGGCTGTGGTAGGAGTCCAAAAAATCATGCAGCTGGACAAACATATCCATTCTGTAACTTTCTTAGCTTCATTAAGAACCATCAGTAGCCTTGCTTGTAGCATTTATGACCCCGATTCAGAGCTAACTTAATCCAACATAGAGCAAAACTGAATCAGCTCACAGTGGGTATTGATAAGCTTGAGAGAAATAAAGAAAACTACCACAGAAGGTAACATCAATAGGAGCAAAAAAATCTTAGAATGGTAAGGTTGGAAGGGACCTCAAGGATCATGTAGTTCCAACCCCCTGCCATAGGCAGGGACACCTCCCACTAGTACAGGTTACTCAAGGTCTCCTCCAACCTGGCCTTGAACACCTCCAGGGAGGGAGCAGCCACAACCTCCCTGGAGTGAGGAACTCTGCTTCACAACCATGAGCAACGCAGAGTGATCTGCAGGAATCAAAGCACAGGATGCACAATGGCTTCCACTGCATTCCTCAGGCTCAGGGACCTGCCAATATTATGCACGTAAGCATGCGGGCCTTCAAAAGAACCAATTTTGTCCCAAGAAAGTACAAAACAATCACTACAAAGGAAAGTAACAAAAAAAATCCTCCTGCTGAACAAACATGCCGTAAAAATAAAATGTAAATCATAAAGCCCAAATGAAAACAACCATTCCTCCCCCCAGATCTGCCCAAATAATAGGATGAGGAAGTTTTTGCTGATTAAATACTGTGAAGCACTTTCAAACTCTAGAAACAAACTACTTTACTTTCCAGGCAGCGGCAGAAAGCAACACACAACACACAGAGCAATTTAGGGGTACATGAGGGCAAAGTTAAGTCTGATCCGGAGTCCCTAGGCATGGAAAAGGTTTCCTAAAAGTGAACCAAGCCACCTTGGCTACCTCAATTCCCAGGGTTTACTGCTGAGGTCAGCAGAAGAAAAATGAGGCTAACAAATGTTTTTGAAAATGCCAGTTCGTGAAAGCAAAATGATTACACTGAGGACTGAGTACCATCGAGCACAGAACTCCAGCAGAGCAGCTGGAGACAAAACGCCAGACCCTCACACAAGGCACCTCTCTGACATTATTTCCCCAGCTCAGCACAGAGTATACTGAAATAGGTTGTACATCACAGGAGCAAAACAATGATGCCCAGGAATTAAATTCCTCATTATGAAGGGTCTACACATTTATTCTGTTTCACCAGCTCTCAATGTCAAGTATCTCAATCTTATAGAATCATAGAATGGTAAGGTTGGAAGGGACCTCAAGGATCATCTAGTTCCAAGCCCCTGCCATAGGCAGGGACACCTCCCACTAGTACAGCTCACTCAAGGCCTCCTCCAACCTGGCCTTCAACATCTCCAGGGAGGGAGAAGCCACAACATCCCTGGGCAACCTGTGCCAGTGTCTCGCCACCCTCACTGCAAACAACTTCCTTCTAACATCCAGTTTCAGTTTTCTTTCTGCCAGGTCAAACCCACTGCCCCTTGTCCTGTCATTGCAAGACCTTGTCAATAGTCCCTCCCCAGCCTTCCTGTAGGTCCCCTTCAGATCCTGGAAAGCTACTATAAGGTCTCCTCTTACAAGAGGTCAACTTCCTTCCAGCCTCCCATGTCCAACCTGAGATCTGGCAATGACAGAGAGGAGAAGGGAGATGCTAGAATGAGTTTGAGTGTCTTTTGTCTTGTGATATCTTCATTCTCTACAGTGTTCTCTTTCAAGCACATGGGAACCAACAAAGCAGGTGGATTCCTCTTATCCACATCAAGAGGTGCTACAAACATGGCTGCAACATCAGGGAATCCATTTCTGCTATTACACACCCATCAGAAGTGCTGATCTCACAGCAGCCTGCTGCACCATAATGCTGGAGCACCAACATTGTGCTTAGAGACACCTTTCACACAACTCTCCCAGGAGAGAGTCTTCACCTAATCTCTCCTATAGAGGAGGTGGTCCTCTCTTTTACCCCTCTTGCTACGAGAAAGCTCATTTCCAGCTTTAGAATATTCATGGGCACTCTATTGGCCATTTGTATTTGTTCCAACATTGTTCTTTAGCTTAAATGGTTTGCTGGGTGCGTTTACCACTTCCAGTGTCAGTCATGACCTCTATCAGCCTTGGTTTTCCTCAGCTAAACAAGCCAAGCTTTTTAGCCTGTTCTTGCATTCAATTATCAATCATCAGTTGTTCAATTAGAGATGGTGCAACTTTAATACCAAGTAACCTCAGAAAGGGAGATATCATCCCAGTCACTGTGAGAGACACAACACAAAGTTGTGTTGGGAGCAAGCATACAATTAGTCCATAAATCAGAAGAGAAAGCAGGGGCAAGAGGAGAATTGAAAGCAACATCTCTCTTTTCAGTGGGTTAAAAGTGACTTCCTCCCACGTTGCTGCAGAAATCACATCCAGGACAAGTTACTCTCAGTAAGCAATTACAGGGAAGCAGCAGTGCAGAAGATGAATCTGTTTCTCAGCTCTTCTACATGTCACTTCTAAGGAAGGGAGCTGGTCATGTGGCTCACAACTTCAAATCTAGCTATTTCCAAAAGGAAAATGTCCCTAAATGTGAAAATCAGCTACTGGACACACAGGTCTTCCAATTATGCAAAACACTTTCCAACATTTTACAGACCAACCCAAAAATACATCAACAAATTCTGATCTCTGTTGTTAAAGGCAAACTACTGATTGATGACACAGGGCAAGATGTCACCCACGGTTTCTGTTGCACTGTTATCAGATTCTGACATAAAAATTTCACACGTGCCATGGATAGGGGTGACAAGCAGTATGGGGAGAAGCTACAAAAATGCAACTGTGGGAGCTTGAATTAGTGTTTTCAATCATTTTTCTTTAACCTAAATGGGAACACCTTTGGAAATACAACACTGCTGAAAATATTTGCAGTAGAAATGTGAGGGTTTTAATTCTGAATGCCAGTGAACTCCATAACATAAATACATGTGGGTACCCAGCACAGGAAGGACATGGAACCGATGGAGCAGGTCCAGAGGAGGCCACAAAAATGCTTGGAGGGTTGCAGCAGCTCTGCTACGAGGACAGGTTGAGAGAGCTGGGGCTCTGCAGCCTGGAAAAGAGGAGGTTTCCAGGAGACCTTAGAGTAGCCTTCCAGTATCTGAAGGGGACCTACAGGAAGGCTGGGGAGGGACTATTGACAAGGTCTTGCAATGACAGGACAAGGGGCAATGGGTTTGAACTGGAAGAAGGGAGATTGAAAGTGGATGTCGGGAGGAAGTTCTTTGCAGTGAGGGTGGTGAGACACTGGCACAGGTTGCCCAGGGAGGTTGTGGCTGTTCCCTCCCTGGAGGTGTTCAAGGCCAGGTTGGATGAGGTCTTGAGTGAGCTGTACTAGTGGGAGGTGTCCCTGCCTGTGGCAGGGGGTTGGAACTAGATGATCCTTAAGGTTCCTTCCAACCTTACCATTTTATGATTCTATGTAGGTGTCTATGTGTCTCAGGACAGAGGGGAATCTTTCCTGGCAAAGACCTTTCTTTGAAGAAACTTGGTCTTACTGATACATACATTAAACTAAAAATGCTATTTTTGGATCCACGTCCCTTTCTTTGGAAACTTTTTATGAATTGTTTTCCTTCTAGTGTGAAATTAAAAATACACATTGAAACACAACAGGCTTCTGTAGAAAATGAGTACCACCTTATGTGCAGAACACACATTTATTCAAGTCAAACGAAACATGCCCTAAAGAGCTAAAGATTCCTTTTAATTAAAACACTTATCAGTATCATTTTACTCAGTACAAGGATGACAGATGCAAATCTGCAGCAGGTGCACATGACAATTTCTAGCACTCACTAAAGAACAGATAAAACCATTTTAATTTGTTGTCTTATTCCCACATCTCTCCAATTCCCTTCTGGGAGGGAAGGAGTTTGTGTATACCTGTACCCCTCGGCAGGCAAATTCAAGCCTTGCCTGCTAATAGATGCTGAGGTTAACACCAAACGATTCAAAGCTTCTCATTAATTACTTCTAATTGTCATGGCAATGCTCCTTACATCATGAGCAAATGATTTTTTTTCATTGCAGAATAGGCAAGAAGAGCTGCGTGGGGAAACATAATTAGTTTCACTAATTAGTGTGATCTGATTTGAATATTTCTATTTGCTTCTGTAAATTATTTTTTAAAGTAATTAAAAGAAAACCCCAAACAAAACCAAAGAAACCCCACTCACCACCACTCCAGACCTCATTGAAGTCAATGCCTCGTTCTGTAAATTCAGTCCATGAATTAAAATAACTTGCACTATAAAACTACTTCTACATTAAAAAAAAAAAAAAGCCACCTCTGGTGGCTGAACATCCCCCAGGCAATGTCATCCATAACCAAAAAAGAAAGAGCTCCCTTTTCCCAGGGAGGAAATGGGCATGCCAAACCTCCCACATCTCAAACAAGTTGCTTACACTAATAACCCCACCTTAGATATTTTCCTGAAATAATTATGCCTTCTCACTTTGCCTTTCATCATCAATTAGCTCAATTTGCATTTGGCATCTCTGCCCCAGTCACACCTTTGCATTTCACACACCCAGCAGTGGGTTCACAACAAGGCCTTATTCAAAGCAGCACACCGCAAGTTTTTAGGGAGGGTGAAGGGCTCATGTAGAACCTGTCCTAGAGCAGTGTCAGTGCTGGGTTTAGTTATCATGACTCTAAGCTGCTTAAGAGCTCACAGTATCACCAAGGTTGGAAGAGATCTCAAAGCTCATCAAGTCCAAACCAATATCACAGACCTCAAGACCAGACCATGGCACCAAGTGCCACATCCAAACCCACCTTGAACACCTCCAGGGACGGTGACTCCACCACCTCCCTGGGCAGCCCATTCCAGCAGTCAGTGACTCTCTCAGTGAAGAACTTTCTCCTCACCTCCAGCCTAAACTTCCCATGGCACAGATTGAGACTGTGTCTTCTTGTTCTGGTGCTGCTTGCCCGAGAGAAGAAAGCAACCTCCTCCTGGCTACAACCACCCTTCAGGTAGTTGTAGACAGCAATAAGGTCTCCCCTGAGCCTTCTCTTCTCCAGGCTAAACAATCCCAGCTCCCTCAGCCTCTCTCCATAGGGCTGTGCTTGAGGCCTCTCACCAGCCTCGTTGCCCTTCTCTGGGCACATTCAAATGCCTCAATATCCTCCTTAAATTCAGGGGCCCAGGACTGGACATTCGCTTCAACCATCAAAGTTTGGAGGTTTGAATAGATCAACTGGACAATTTTATCCTCTTTTCCCCCCCACTATTTTAGAAAGGCATCTCCCTTGAATTTCCCTGAGATGAATAAGTAATTCTCTTCTTGAACAGTGATTTAAATATTCCTCTGTATACAGAGCACACCATGGCAGTGAGTTTCTTAAAGCTTTGGGTTTGGTTGAAAAACACAAGCAGTGAAACACCTCCCACAGTTTCTTTGGCTATCTGAAACTCAGTCAGATCCCTAAAGCTGTTGATGAAGTAGAAATAAAATCACTTTTCTCCAACATCCCAGCTACTACTGGGGCTACATGCAATTAGGAGGCAGACACAGCGTATTGCTTTACACCACTAAGGCATTGTGACTCTGTGGTGTTAGACTAGCAGGAGTTGGGTGAAT
The DNA here is from genome assembly GCA_013396675.1 of Eubucco bourcierii. Lineage (NCBI taxonomy): Eukaryota > Metazoa > Chordata > Aves > Piciformes > Ramphastidae > Eubucco > Eubucco bourcierii. The sequence continues at coordinate 386,595 of VWZE01018317.1, forward strand.
AAATACAGGTAATGATTTATTCAACATGTTTCTGTTCCACATAATAGCCTGAGCAGATTATGATATTCTTTTACATGTCCCCTATTCAAATACACTTCTGGATATTTTTAAAGTCACAACAGACTGGAAGGATTTGAGATTTTAGCTGTTTTGTTTAGCAATGAGCAGCTTGCCTCACTTGTCACAACAAGGTTGAAGAATGACAGCCCTGGTTCCTGCACAGCCAAGGGGCTGCACCTTCCATAAGCTGTAGAACCCCTGGTGATGTGGTGGTGATGTAGCAGCAGACAGAAGGTTGCAGTGGTGGTTGCCATGACACAGGGCATGGGTGACACAGTCACGCAGCACCGGTACAGAAAGGATGTGTGGTGAGCTGGCCCAGACTGGAGGAAACCAGGCAGGTGAGTGAGGGTAGAGGCAAGAGTTCAGGGGCTGCCCATAGGAGAACAGATGGTGCGTGGTCCTCCTTTGTCTTTCAGAGCCAGAGGCTCAAACAAGGAGAGAATGAGACACCACTGAGCCCTCCTGACCTCAGCCAAAAAGCCAGAGAGATTGCCTGCATTCCACAAGGACACTGCCAATGAGTTAAGCAGTCAAGCGTCTGGAATAACCTTGAGCACAGGTTGCCCATACTGAGGAAGGGTGGCTGCTCCTCTTGGTTTTTATATTGCCTTTTACAGATATAGACCCATACCACAAGACTATACCATGAAGCACTTCTGCCTGCAGGCAGAGATCAGAAAGATATCCCAACATCAACAAGACCACTCAGTTAAGGAATCAAGAGTCTGGCAGAGCTGTGGGAAAGGGTTGTCCATGGAGAGCATGGGTACTATGGAGCACTCCTGCCTGCAGTCACACAACCAGAGAGATTTCCCACCTTCCACAGAGACACAAAGTTAAAAAAATCAAGGATCTGGTAGAGCTTTGCAAAGGGGATGCCCATGTTGAGCCAAGGTGGCTTATCCTTCTGTTCTTTCATCTTGCCTTTCAGAACCACAGGCACAGACAGTGGAGAAATCGTGTCTTCGCCACACAACCGAAGTGATTCCCCACCTTCAACAAGGACACTAAGTTAAGGAATCAAAAGTCTGGCAGAGCTTTGTGAAGGGGTTGTCTGTTGTGAGCAAGGATGGTTGATGCCTATGTCTTTTATTGTGCCTCTTCCAGCTGCATATCAGACAGAATCAGGATGAGACCAAGAAGCACTGCTGTCTTCTGCCACATAACCAGAAACATTCTCCACCTTCCACAAGGCCACTAAGTTAAGGAATCAAGAGACTGGCAGACCTTTGAGAAGGGGTTGCCCATGGTGAGCAAGAGTGACTTCTCTGTGTTTTATCGTGCCTTCTGCTGCTGCACACCAGATAAGGATCAGGACCACACCATAGAGCGTTCCTGTACCTTCCCTCCACTGCCAATGTGCCAGAAATCTCTGCAGTTTTCAACAAAACCATCTTCCTAAGGACAAGAAATCCAATGCACAGAGCTCTAGGCTATACCATGTCATAACCCCAGAGGCATCTGAATAATTCCTACAACCATGGACAAGGAGAGCCTCCATACCTCTCACTCACTCTCTGTCTGGAAATTAAAGTTTTTGATTCGTGACCTATTGGTTGATTCTTCTGTTCTGTGTGGATTTGTAGGTGAAAGCACCTGTGTCTTGTTATCACAGAATGTTTTGTGATGGAAAAGAACTATAAAGCTTATCTAATATCAATCCCTTTGACATGGACAGGGCCACATTCTTCTAGAACAAGCTGCTCAAAGGTCCATCCAATCTGTGTCCAGTTCTGTGCCCCTCAATTCAAGAGAGATGTTGAGGTACTTGAACACATCCAGAGAAGGGCAATGAAGCTGGTGAGGGGCCTGGAGCACAGCCCTGTGAGGAGAGGTTGAGGGAGCTGGGGGTATGCAGCCTGCAGAAGAGGAGGGTCAGGGCAGACCCCATTGCTGTCTACAACTATCTGAAAGGAGGTTGTAGCCAGGTGGGGTTGGGCTCTGCTACCAGGCAACCAGCAACAGAACAAGAGAACACAGTCTCAAGTTGTGTCAGGGCAGGTCTAGGCTGGATGTCAGGAGAAAGTTCTTACCAGAGAGAATGATTGGCATTGGAATGGGCTGCCCAGGGAGGTGATGGAATTGCCATCCTTGGAGGTGTTGAAGCAAAGCCTGGTTGGGGCACTTAGTGCCATGGTCTGATTGATTAGCTAGGGCTGGGTGAGCTTGGAGGTCTCTTCCAATCTGGCTGATTCAATGATTCCATCATTTTATGATTCTATGTTATGATCTGGCCTTGAAGACTTCCAGGGAGCAGGCATCCACCTCTCTGAGCAACACGTTCCATGTTACATGTACATGAAACTTCCTATGCCTCAACTTCCACCCATTGCCCCTTGTCCTGTCATTTGTCACTGCCCAGCAGAGCCCAGCTTCATCCTCCTGGCACTCACCCTTTACATATTTATAAACATTAATAAGGTCACCTCTCAGTCCCCTCCAAGCTAAAGAGCCTCAGCTCCTTCAGGGTCTTCTCATAAGGAAGACATTCCACTCCCTTGATCATTTTTGTGGCTCTATGCTGGACTCTATCTAGCACTTCTATGTCCTTCTTGAACTGAGAGGCCCAGAGCTGGACATAACATTCCAGGTGAGGCCATACCAGGGCAGAGTAGAGGGGGAGGAGAACATCTTTTGCCTGCTAACCACAGTCCTCCTAATACACCCCACAATGGCACTGACTTTTTGGCCACAAGAAGCACATTTCTGGCTCATGGTCAACCTTCCATCCACCAGGACTCCCATACCTTTTCCCCTTCACTGCTCTCCAGCAGTTAAGTCCCCAGCCTATACTAACACCTGGGATTGTTCCTTCCCAGGTGCAAGACTCTACACTCACCCTTGTTGAACTTCATTCAATTTCTCCCTGCCCAACTCGCCATCCTAAGTCTTGCTGAACGGCAGCACAACCCTCTGGTGTGCCAGTCACTCTACCCATAGAACCATAGAATTGTCAGGGCTGGAAGGGACCTCAAGGATCCTCTAGTTCCAACTGCCCTGCCATGGACAGGGACACCTCACACTAGATCAGCTTGCTCAGAGCCCCATCCAGACTGGCCTTAAAAACATCCAGGTTTGAGGTTTCTACCACCCCCCTGGGGGGGGGGGGGGGGGGGGGGGGAATCCTGACTCATTGAGCCCCCAAACATTTCCAGCACATGCCCATGCAGATGTGAAATTAACTTTTGCTTTCTGCTGTTAACTTTCACCAGCAAAATAATAAATTCAGTTAATAACGGAAAAGAGTATTCATGGTGCTTTCTTGACAGCTCTCATTCACCCTACACTTGTTATGGTAAAACAGGGTATTTGATGCTGCTTGCTTTTGGCAAAGCTCCACCATTCAGATACTGCTGCAGCCACAGGCTGGAACAGATCCGGGGCTGTAAAAAAAGAAACACAGCTCAGCATCTAATTGTAAAACGCAAATGTTTTCCTGCTGGGGCGAGGGCTTGCTAGGAGGCTGCAGCCCATCTCCAGGTAGGTTTTCACGCTGTGGAGGAGATGGTGTTTCCATACAATAGCCCAGGCTGCCAAAACACCCTCTCCTCCAGGGTGTGAAAGCCTTTGGTTGTTCTTCCGAGCAGGACACAATATGAAACGTGACTGCTGGGTTTTCTCCATAAACAAACCAAGCCCTTCTCTCTTACAGAGCTGCCTTTCTTCTCCAAGACCTACTAAAAAGCTTGGAGTCTCACTGAATCTATTAGAAATCCTTCCTGGAGAGAGGAACCAGACATTGTAAATGAACCATGGCTTAGAAGCCCCCTTGTACCTGCAAATATCCCACAGATTCCAGAGGCATTTTATGTCATGCCTATTTACCTGTCATGCTAGTTCTCACCCTATGATTCATTGCTTTTTAATGCTTTCAGCAGTTTTTACTGATACTTTTCAAGGTGTTAGCGTGTCCCCTCTATAGCACTTTTGGATTTGCTTTCATAACTAATACACTGTGGCAACATACAGAGAATATTGTTCAGGTGGCTTGAGAAAGCCAAAATGAAATAAAGCAAGCTTTCCCCATTAGCTCCACACGTGCTCACAAGTAAAACACTAACAACTCAGACCAGACTCTGGGTTCTCAAAGCCAGACAAGCACAGTGTGAGGGCAAACCTAGAACCAGGCTGACCAGAAGGGACCTTGACCGTCAGCCTCCAAACAGAGTCCTTCAAACAGCGATTTAGAATAAGCTTCAAAGTCAGCAAGGATGAAGATTCGTCAACTTAGAATCATAGAATGGTAAGGTTGGAAGGGACCTCAAGGATCATCTAGTTCCAAGCCCCTGACATAGGCAGGGACACCTCCCACTAGCACAGGTCACTCAAGGACTTATCCAACCTGGCCTTGAACACCTCCAGGGAGGGAGCAGCCACAACCTCCCTGGGCAACCTGTGCCAGTGTCTCACCACCCTCACTGCAAACAACTTCCTCTTAACATCCAGTTTCAATCTCCCCTCTGCCAGTTCAAACGCATTGCAAGACCTTGTCAACAGTCCCTCCCCAGCCTTCCTGTAGCCTCCTTCAGATCCTGGAAGGCTACTCTAAGGTCTCCTGGAAGCCTTCTCTTCTCCAGGCTGCACAGCCCCAACTCTCTCAGCCTGTCCTCATAGGAGAGCTGCTCCAGCCCTCTGAACATCTTTTGTGGCTCTTGCCGAGTCCCAGTGCATACTTATTCATGGGACACTTCCCTTGTGAGGGTGTCAGAACATTGGACTAGGTTCCCCAGGGTGGTTGTGGAGTCCCCTTCTCTGGAGATATGCAAGACCTGCCTGGATGCATTCCTGTGTGATCTGGTATAGGTAATCCTGCAGTGGGCAGGGGGGTTGGACTGAATGAGCTTTCAAGGTCATTTCCAACCCCTAAAATTCTGCAATTCTATGATTCTTTTCTACTCTCTTTTCCAGCTTTCCAAAATCTTGATTGCACTGGGGGTGTAAACCTAGTGTTTTGGGTGCAGATGGCAAGTAGAGAAGATAAAAATAAAAACTTTTTAAAAACAAACTAACTAACTAACTAAAAGGGGAAAAAAAAAAAAAAATCAATCACTACGGTCCATGCTCTGGTCCCCACTGCTGAGGTGCCCACCAGGTCTTTGTGGGGGAAAAAAAAAAGCTACCCATGTTGCTTTTGCTGCTTGTATCTCTAGATAAAAAACCCCACACACAAAAAACCCCAAACCACCTGTATTGTAACCATAGCAGAGCTTATTAGAGAGCTATTTTATGATGCTTTCATGCTCCACAAGAATGAATCTTTTTTTACTCTGAAACATCTATCAGTAAAGTGAGGAACCAAACAGAAAATTACAGGAACTTCTCTTCATCTAAATTCAGATCCGACAACACTGTAGGCACTCTGCGGGGTTCAGTCTGGCACAGTATTGCCAAAATATTTCTCAAAGTCCTGGACAACTCTGGAACTGCCAGGCTGGCTCCATCAGCACTCTTCCTGGGGAGCTGGCATGACATGAGCTTGCCAGCCCCCGCAAGAACTGCCATCACACCTTCTCCTTTTGATAACAATAATTCAATAATAAAGGGCAAAAGAACCCTTCTAATAAAGCACTGTAACTACAGCTCAACATCAAAGCATCTGCACATTCTTAATTGCCTGAGCTGCCCCCTCCACCAGAAACAGTCATTATTTGCTGCATTTCCTAAATAACAGTGGAAAGTCACCACTGCATTTCCTAATAATGTATGCCCACAACTCTATTTTCCCCCATCTGCTATGTTTGCCTAAGACTGGTCATTTGTTACCTGCTAGTTCCAATTGATTTCCTTTTGCCTCTGCTTCCCTTTGCCACGAGTGCAGAGAACAAACACAAGGATTTATACCACCCATCTAGCACCAATCATTAGATAACAAGGCCCTTTACTGAAAGCATTTCGAGTAAAACAATACTTTCAGTTTACCTTCACTTCCATTTCATTCTATATTATTCCAGGTTCAAAATAAGGCCAAAGAAGTTCTACTTAACACAGAAGATTAGAGTCATCCAACATAAATCCTTCACATCCCATACAACCTCTATTGTCTGGTTTCTAAAGGAACTCTTTTTTTTTTTTCCAATGTGTTTAATGAAATACTTGATCATCCTTCTCTTGTACCCATTTGTTACCTATAGGTCTGAATGTGGACACACAACTGCTCCATTTGTGCAAGGGTGGTTTTTAGCCTACCAAAGTCTAGGCATGGATAACCTTTGGGCTGCAGCTCATTCAGCCTGAAGGAGAACACAGAGAGGAGGAGGAATTTGGAAAGCCCTGTTGGTGTCTCTTCTCAGCTTTTCCCATCTCAAAGTGATCAGAAAGCAAGTGAACCTGTTTTGCACTAAGCCTGGCTTAGCTTCTGCTGTCTTCCACAGTATAGAAATGTTTCTTCTCCATACAAGAAAGAGATGGATTAGAAGAACTAAATCCCAAGGACATAAAAAACCACCAAGAAATAAAAAGATGCAAACCTGACAAATGTGTTTTGAGACTCTTGTTGGTGACTTTGTTCTTCACAGGGAAGTGGCAGGACAAAGTGCAGTCCTAATGCAATGCTATTCCCCCACTCATAAGTCATGTGTGCATATATCCTCCATATTAATACAGAGCCTTTGAGAGAGAGTTTCTCACCAGAATAGCTTCAATCTTTTTGCAAAGGCAGATCATACTCCAGTAAAACTTCAGTAATGTTTTTTTCTAGCCATAGCTGCTCTACCTGTTTGCAATTTGGCATCAAGGGAAATAGTGGATGTCCAACCACCCAAAGTGACAGAAGAGATTCAGGTATTTCAGAAGAGTGGCTTTCTGGAGGGACATTGCTCTCTCTCCTCACAACCACTGCCAGAAGCAGGAGCTCTCCAGCAAGAGGTGTACGGAAGTAGCTGTGCTATTCTATAGGTACTCCTGAAACTGTGGAATAGCAACACCTAGAAAATTGAAACCTTTCAGGTCCAGGCTGCCAAACAGACTGGTTCCTGCTGTGACACCAAACAGGCAGTCTCCGTTACCTAATTCTTCTGGAAGTTCAGGAAAGAGTCTCCCAGTGGAAACTCCTGACTCCCAAGCACTTGGGCAAATCTGGATCCTATTTAGATGCCTAACTGGGGGTTGAGCAGTGGAGGACCGCAGGGTGATAATAAAAGAAAACATTGCAGCAATTTATCATTGGGGAGCAGTAAGAAAACTTACTTTTTTTTTTTTTTTAAAAACAACTTTGCTCCATAGACTCTGTTTTTCTGAAGTTAGATGCAAGCTGGGAAACCCAGATTTTGATTTCCTCAAATATATCACAGTTACATCTCCAGAAGCATACTGGAGAATCACCTTTAGTTTTCCACACAGCTGTTCTGTTAGAACAAAATTGGCCTCATCAAATTTATGGCAATGAGTTTTTTGAATGTTGCTTTTAGTAAGGACATGTATAGTACTGTATAGCTTAATAATTATAGAATACAATATAATTTAGCATTTTGAGAGAAAAATGAAGCATTTCTGACAGAAGAACCAAATTTAGCATTTTGAGACAAGAATGGAGCATTTCTGACAGAAGAGCTAAAAATCTTTTTCGCTGAATATTTATTTTCCACAGCGAGGAAAAAAATAAGTAAGTTTTCACATAAAAACCTATTAATTTCAAACCCAAGTGCTTTGGGGTTTATGCAAGTGCAAAACCTTCGTAAGGGACACATTCAAAGCCTAGTGAATCACTTGAACATGCCCTTCAACCCTAAGGGGTTGAGCTTGGACCCTGTGGCACTTAGCTGTCAAAAAGAGGACCTGGCTACACACACTCAATGTGCTAATAATTGAAAGGGCAGCCCCATACACCACCTTTCATTTTGCAAGGGGCTGTGCAGGCTGCAAACCCCATCTTCAGTTCAAGTTGAGGTCCAAGACAGGCTCAGCTCATCACGAAAGAGAGACAACTGGTGCCATCCAAAGAACTGCCATTGTGCCTAGGTTTATAAAAAAAAAAATGCTCATATTCCAAGGAAATTTCACTCTAAGGTTTTTACCCAGGCCTCTGTGAACTAATACTAAAAGGTTATTGTGAGTTTTGCTGCGGCAAAACCTCCTCTGATCGTAGCCAACTGTCCATCCTCCTTACAGCAGGGGGGCTGCATGTAATTTTCTGCCTTCGATTAAGATTCACCACTGAATCCATCTTCTTTTAAAACCATATTATTGCACCCTATGGTATCACATGAAATGCACAGCAAAGGTTTGGGAATTCTTTTGGAGGATGACGGGGAGTGGAAGCCCATGTTAGAGCTGCAATGGAAATAAATGCATAATTCAGCCCTCGCTTTTTTATTTGTCCTTGGCATTAATGAAGAACAAATTAGCTACTCTCCTTGGGCGTCTACCAGAAATAATAGTAACAACCAGAGCTCTTTCCCCCCCTCAGTAATATGTTCCTTTGTAGATAAGCACTGTGAAGAGGTAAAATTATGTCTTTCAAAAGTTTACTGTTTTCTTGTTCTGAGATGTAAATGATAGGGTTGGGGCTGGGAAGTAATTGAGAAATATTTATTCCACTGAGACAATAGCTTTTTGTCATCAGAAGAAAGAAGTGGTGACTATCAAAATGAAACAAAAAGACGACAGCATTAACGGCGGCGCACAGGCTCCCTCGGTAACGCAGAATCGCACCTCTCCGCCGGCTCTGCACCCAAGCCCTGGGTGAGGGAAGGGATCGTGATGGGAACAATTACCCCATAAAGCCACCCGGTTGAGGGACAGGAGTGATTTTATCATCATTCATACATGCACAGTAAATATAAGAAGACACTAGAAGCATTTCCATTGCCCAGGCCAACTGCATGAAATTCAACAAGGCCAAGTGTAAGGTCCTGCACCTGGATAGGCACAATCCCAAGCACAACTCCAGGCTGGGTGGTGAATGGTTGAGAGCAGCCCTGAGGAAAAGGACCTGGGGGTCTGGGGTGATGAAAAGCTCAACATGAGCCTGCAGGGTGAGTGCAGCCCAGACAGCAACAGAGTCCTGGGCTGCATCAAGAGAAGCGTGGCCAGCAGGGCAAGGGAGGGGATTCTGCCCCTTTACTCTATTCTTGTCAGACCCCACCTGGAGTACTGTGTTCAGTTCTGGAGCCCCCAGCACAGGAAGGACATGGAACTGTTGGAACGGGTCCAGAGGAGGCCACAAAGATGATCAGAGGGCTGGAGCAGCTCTCCTATGAGGACAGGCTGAGAGAGTTGGGGCTCTTCGGCCTGGAGAAGAGAAGGCTTCTAGGAGACCTTATAGTAGCCTTGCAGTATCTGAAGGGGCCTACAGGAAGGCTGGGCAAGGACTACTTACAAGGTCTTGCAATGACAGTACAAGGGGCAATGGGTTTAAACTGGCAGAGAGAAGATTTAGACTGGATGTTAGGAGGAAGTTCTTTGCAATGAGCGTGGTGAGACACTGGCACAGGTTTCCCAGGGAGGTTGTGGCTGCTCCCTCCCTGGAGGTGTTCAAGGCCAGGTTAGAGGAGGCCTTGAGTGACCTGTCCTAGGGGGAGATGTCCCTGCCTATGGCAGGGGGTTGGAACTAGGTGGTCCTTGAGGTCCCTTCCAACCTTACCATTCTATGATTCTTCCAGATGATTAATTCACAGTCTGTTTCATCAACCTTTTATGACATGAAACAAGGAGTCAAGGGGGAAAAAAAGGTAAGTATTGTTTCCTCATTTCACAGTGATGATCTCCTTCCCAAGGCAGCGCTTGGATGAAAGTATTCAACCTGGATCTGCAATCCTCTTTTTTGGATACTGCAAAGTGTTGAAACCCATGGTATGACCATGGCAAAGCAAAGTAACATCTCTCAAGTGAAGACCAACGTGTGGGTATCACTGAAAGACAGATCTACCTGCAGCACGATGCATTTGTATAATTAAATCAACCTGCCACTGCCTCATCTATTATGTAGATGCCGAAATACTAATAATAATTACCCTCTCATACCTAGAAAGACTGAATTAATGGTTCCAAGCAGCAAGAACTTGTTTGTGTTTGGATCTCTCTCTCACCAGAGCTTCTTTAACTAGCTCCTGGGTAGAATTCATTAATTTTTATTAACAGGGAAAACATTTGTCCCCGTGACAATATTTGCATTGCCTGAATGATTTTCACCTCTGCCACAAGGTGTACTATCGGCTCATACATCACGCGATTACTTGGAGAGCAGAAAGACCCTCAGTCATTAGTGAGTGAATTAAAGATGATCTAAAGAGCTATTAATCACAGTGACAAAAGCCTTAATGTTGCTGTGACCCTAGAGGAGCCTGGGGACTAAAAGGGAAGCCGAGGGAGAGAAAATGGAAACATATGTTTTCTCCAAAATAACCTACCTTAGGAGAACTGTCAAAGAGAGAGTCACATCAAACTGAGAAATTCTGCCATACCAGTGCTCCTAGATTTTACTGGGGCTGCTGCTGGACTCAGTCTGCTTTATTCTTATTTACAGCTATTCTAAACAATTAGGGGGAAAAAAAAGATGCACTGTGTATTCAGACTGCCCTTCCCTTTGGCAGGAGTTATTTAAAGGCAATATATTTAGGGCAAACTGATACTCACAACATACTGTAGCACAAACAGAGATCACTTAGCTCCCAGCATATTCCAGGTTAAAGATTTAGCATCTACATGCCACGGGGAGAATACCAGGCTGTGACCCTGCTTCTGTCTTTTCAATTTGAGGTTGGACTATTAAATAAACCCAAGAAAAAGTGAAGCCTTCGAGTTGCTGATGTTATTAAATGAAATAAATCAGTTGTTCAGACACAAAGCTTACATCACAACCCCGAAATATATTAATGGTAGATATTTCTAATCTTCCCAAAATTCACTCCAGGAATAGTCACAAGTTATTCTTACTGGCACTGGTTTAGTGATGTGTGTCTATACTAGAATCATATAATATGACCATAGAGTAATTTAGGTTGGAAGGGGCCTTAAAAATCATTTAGTTTCAAACCCTCCTGCAATGGGCAGGGACACCTTGCATTGGACCAGGTTGCTCAAGGCCCCATCCAACCTGGCCTAGAATATTTCCAGTGAGGGGGCATAAGGGTAATAAGATACATATAAAAACTATATATTTATAACCCTAGGTGAGAGACTCATTAGAAATGTTGCCTTGTATTGTGTTTTTAACTATTTTCATGGAATATTAGAGTCTGGTGGATATCAAACACAGATCAGGACACTGGAAATGAGTCTATAAATGTTGCCTATCTGAATAAGCATCAGGCACTTGGAATTTGATTACACAAGGGATTTTAAGCACATGTTTATAATTAATAGACTATCAGTCTGAAACTAAGCAGAGTAAGCCCAAGGCATATTGTGGTATTAGACAGAAACAGACCAGCACATGAGTTTTTATAATAACCCTCCTCTGGGGAAGGAGACCACCCAGAGGAGGTTGCTTGGTTCTCCTGGGGATACCAAATTGCCACAGACCCAGGGCCCTTCATTCCTCTGTGCCCAGGAGAAAGGGACAATACTGCTTTCTGCTAAATGATGATGTTCAAGAAGATGGCAAACACTGGCATCACTCACATCATCACTTCAAGTAGGCTTCACATGGATGAACTGAATGGTAGCCAAGGTGGGAGCTGCCTTGTTTCCGATACCTAACCTGGACCACAAAAGGTCTAGTCAGAGAAATTGGGTTGAGGTTATGTAGAAGCTTGGTGCTGTCCTGATGTGGCTACTCCCTCCATAACTTCCCATCGGCTCCTGTGCTGGTAGGAGCACCCTTCTCAGCCTCTGTTCCACCCCTTTAATTCACTCATCCAGCAGATCTCATTCCACATTATTTAATTTCTTTCTTCATCTCTATGCATTACAAAGAGGTATCTTGAAGCAGGTGAGCTGGTACCCTCTACCATGCTCATCTGTGCCTCAGGGACAGCCTGCAGTGAATCTTACTTGCTAAGAATATTCTGGTGCTGCTTCCACATCATATTCCTTAAGAATCAGATCCACAGCTCCCGAAGACCTCCTATTAGCTTCATAAACTTTGAACTGAGGTACAGAGAAGCAACTGTAATGAGCATAGCAGCCAGACACCCCAAATTAGCTGAAGTTCAAAGAACACACATCAAGAGCCTTCCACCCACATCTGTCCTCCTCTCCCTCCATCCTCTCGGTCTTCAAATTCATTTGACAATATCCAGACCAAGTCTCCCAAGACTCATCTGAGAGGGTTTGAAATCACTCACTCCAACCTCAGGCTCCAATCCCATGCAGATCTCTGGGATATTAATGGGCTCCACAAAGATGAACTTGTTTCTAGACAGGATTGTTGCCTGACTTTTATAAAACCCTTAGTATTTAGTGACGTGATATCTGATCAGTCTAAAGCCAAACTTTCATCTCAATGAGAAAGGTCACTACATATTCATCTGATGTCAGACCTATACATAAACAAGCTTCCTTAAATGACAGATCAGAAGCAAGAAGTGGTCTCTTTTTTCTAATGGCATCAGCCCAGCTGCAGTTCTCAGTGGCGCTTATTCTCAGCTGGTCTGCTTTCAACTTTCACTTCCTATTTAGAAAGCTAAATTGGGAGTGCTTTAATCTTCTGCATTCGTTTCCTTAATGAGAAGTGAAAGGTATAAGTGGCAGCAGGTAAAGAGATATTGAAAGCTGTGGTAGACCAGCATTTAAAGTTTGGGGTTTTTTTAAAGAAAAACCAGATCAGAGCACTTTCTAACATTCCTTTCTTCTATGATAGTAAAAAAAAAATTTAAAAAAAAAAAAAAAAGGTAAACCAAATAAAGTCTGAAGTTGTGGTTGCAGGAAAGATGGCACAGCAGCAGAAGGCCAAGCTTTGAGGGAAGCAGGAAGGCTGGAGAGGGACTATTTACAAGGTCTTGCAATACCAGGACAAGGGGCAATGGGTTTGAACTGGCAGAGAGAAGATTTAGACGATGTTAGGAAGAAGTTTTTTCCAGTGAGGGTGGTGAGACACTGGAACAGGTTGCCCAGGGAGATTGTGGCTGTTCCCTCCCTGGAGGTGTTCAAGGCCAGGTTGGATGAGGCCTTGAGTGACCTCTCCTAGTGGGAGGTGTCCCTGCCTATGGCAGGGGGTTGGAACTAGACCTTGAGGTCCCTTCCAACCTTACCATTCTATGACTCTACAAGAGTGAGACTGCTTGTTCCTTCTGGGCTTCATCCTGGACTATGCCAAGTACTTAGGTGTTAATCCAGCAAACATTGCTCAACTCACCTGGTGTCTCTAAAGCAACACAATGCTCAGGATAAAACTTAGCAAATATAGGCCTGCTACTGGACTGGTGGCTGCTGGTAGCACCCTCAGAATTTCACAGGATGAGGTTTTAGCAACAGAAGCCAAAAAGCTGTAGATAATAAAGTCCCCTAAAATCTCCATCTTGACAGTCTTTACTGCCAGTGGAAAACATTGAGACTTGCTTTGTAGAGTTTTGCTTTTCAAATATCAAGAAAAAAAAAATACTTTAAAGGTCTCTACATCAGCACTTAAAAAAAATGTGCAAAGTTAAGAGAACAATAATGTGCATGTAACAACCACCCCACAAAGAGGTAGGCAGGATGGCAGGAGAAGCTTTGTTTCACAAGTGAAAGGGCACATTTCATTGCTCATTCCTTCACCCAACAGCTTTCCCACTAATCTGTGTTTGTTTAGGGAGAGAGAAATTCCTATCCATTTTGGTCACAACTAAAAAGTCTCACAGAAATCCAGGCCTTGAGTTTCAACATCTGTGCCCACTTCAGGCTATCGCTTATGTCAACATTTCCAGAAGTGGCCACTGCCTGGGACTCCCCTTCCACACGTGCAGTCTCAGCACCACTGATCCACTCCTTCCAGCACCTTGCCACATCTGGGTCCCCCTCTAGTTCTACTCCATTGTTTGATGCCTTCTAACATTCCCATTAAAGGGTTATGCAAGAGGTATAAAAATAAGTCTTTCACTGCTTTTGTGACTTCCCTTCCACCGAGTTACAGCTGAAACAACCTGGAGGAGAGCTGTCAAAGGGCTGCATTTCAGCAGCAGGAAGGAGCAGTCTGGGTAATTCTTGAGCAGAAAAGTTGAATGTTGCCACAAAGCCCATGAGCCTTCAGACACTGTATTTTGTAGCACACCACTGGTGCCACGCTGCAGTGGGGAGCAGTCTGGAAAAATAGGTTTCCATCATGCCAAGACACCTGCTAACGCCCTTCCCTGTGGTCCTCACCGTACCTGAAGGTTTCATGGCTAATTAAGAGGTAACAGCATCTAATTTCCCACTGCACTTTGGGTGTTTGGAGAAGTGCTTTGTTGTGTTTCCTTGCCTTCCTCCTGGGTTTTGTTCCTACACATCCTATCCATGTGTTACTGACTTAGCTCATTAAATATAAATTGACAACTCTACCATACTGACCAGAGTATCCTCAAAATCCCTTAAATAGTGTGGTGCCTTAGAACTACTATGGAGCAGGCTGGAATATCCTGAGTGAAAATAAGTCTGGGAAACAACCCTAAGAGAGGCTTGCTCCCCTAATACATGAGGGGAGGGGGGAAAAAAAGGGGGATCCAGTGCAAATGAAGCATAGGATGGTAAATAAGGACTGTGTTCGCTGGCAGTCATGCACTATAGCCATTAAGCCTTAAGGTCTTAGAGGTACCAAGCAATGCATATGATAAATTTCTCAAAAGCATCCCAGCCATAACATAGTTCTTGCTGATTGCTCATTTACCCATAATGCATGCTGTCATAGCAAAGCCTGACAAATGACAGAGAAAGCTCAGGTTATTTTTTACACTGACTGCCAAGCCCCTCACCTCAGATTATTCATTTATTAGGGCAATCACTGAGGTCTGGGTACTTAATATTGTTTTCACCAAATATGAAAATGATCTACTTGCCTATTCTTTAGTTCCTCCCAGGGCAAGCCATTTATCATCAGCCCTGGATAAATGACTGCTTCATTATAGCCATAATTTATGAGATGTTAGAACTAAAGAGCCACACCTAAAGACTTAAAGCTTTAATATGGATTAAAATAAGATAATCAATCAAGCATATACAAATTTTCTTTAGAATTATTTCTTACTTTGAAATGGTTTTACATTTTTTTTGGAATGGAGGTGGCCTTAGATTTCTTGTTAACCAATCCCAAGTAAGCTTGTTTAAAAGTCCATAAGGAAATCTAGGTTATAACCATGTTGGTCACTCTTAGGTGTCACTAGGTAACCATTACATGATTCAATAAAATTGCCTTTTGGGCTAAGGGGTTTCTTTGTGCTTTTGATGGTGTAGGTGTAACCCAGACTGAGAATGGCTGCAAGACTTTGGTCCAGAACAGGTGGGGAAAACACAAACTGGTGCCAGATTCCTGCATTCTCCGCAGATATTGTAGTGTTTTTCATCTCCTTCCTTAGAAATTTGCTCCTCTGGGACTACAGGAGAGGGAGAGTTGAATGCTATTATTTGAAATTATTTTCACACAGTATCACCAAGGTCGGAAGAGACCTCAAAGATCAAGTCCAAGTTGTTAGTACAGACCTCAAGACCAGACCATGGCACCAAGTGCCACGTCCAAACCCGCCTTGAACACCTCCAGGGACGGTGACTCCACCACCTCCCTGAGCAGCCCATTCCAGTAGCAAATGACTATCTCAGTGAAGAGCTTTTCATTACTTTTAGGGTGTTTTTCCTGCTTGAAAGGGAGCTTCACATCTCAGTTTTGTTGAGGGAAGCTTCTTCCTCTGTCTGGGGAATGAAATACCTCTTCTTCCCAAAACAGTATTATGGCTTGAAATAAAGTTTCTGGTTTGTCTCCTGATTGTATATTTGCTAGCACAGAGCCAACACAAACATTATTTCTCAGGCATGTGCCTTTCTTGAAATCTAAGCTTATTTAACCATTTAATCCTGCATCTTTTGCAGACAGTGTTGGAAACACAGCGTTTGTCAGATTTTTGCACACATACCACTAAGACAATGATGCAGCTGCAGCTCCCAGATGGGGCAGACCTGTGCTGACCAGGCATGGTATAGGCACAAGAGACTCAGGCAGTGCTACAGACCCAGGGCTACAAGCAAGATGAATGAGCTACCCTGGGAACTCAACAGCAGACCCACAGCAGGCAGCTGTGGTGATGAACTGGCTGCTGGGAGTGGGTACTTTATTTCCCCAAGCACCAAAAGCACAGCACACAACAAAACGTGACTAACAGCCCTGGTAGGGCACATAGACAATCTGAGCATCTCCTCTCCAATTCAAGCCTAGACAAATGTACTCCCAAAGGGCTGAGGTGGGATATGCCCAAGAACCCTGTTCTTGGGGATACAGTTCCAAATGAAAACCAAACTTCTCCAACAGCAACAGCTTTATGCTCTCAGGATAAGTGCCTGTGACATGTGTTTAATCAAAGCATATTGTTGTGCTTATGATGAGAGAATATACTGCAACTTCATATAACACTTACACTCCTAGCCAATGAGCCTTCTTCAGTAATGCTAACACCCATTTACATTTAATCCTAGCACCAGGCTTTGCTAGCTAAAGGACATTTTTCACTCTAGTCTAAACTCCTCTTTTCATACAATTTGGTGTCAGCATTTCAGCAGGAACAGAACAATCTGAGCTCTGTGGTTCCCCTGTGAGAGAGCTACTTAGGTCTGTCTGTGCAAGGAGATACTTGATACACTCACATTGTAAATGCAGTCTGTGAAATATATCTACCTATACATGTGTGATGATGAACATATAGATGTGTAGCAATATTCATAGGCACAGCTACATGACAGTTTTTATATATCTTTCTGAGAATGAAGGACTACAATAAGAAATTAAAAGGCACAGACTGAAAAGCATTCAAGAATTATGTTTACACCCAGGACCCCCCAAAAATTTTAATTTCCCTAATTATTTGGGGAATTTTTGACTGGAAGTTCAGTAGAATTTAGCCATGATGCAATTCTCATCCTCAAAAAGTTGAGATGTGGGCAATGAGACAGTTTTAGCAGGACTTGTTAGTTGATCCATAAGCAGTTCAAGGTAGCACACTACAGATTCTGGCCCGCTCTTCTCTCTGCAGGAGGAGGCAGGAGAATACACACCAAGACTCAGAGCCAGAGGCACCTAGGTTAGTCATTCCACACAAACCAGACCTGCAGACCCAGTAAGGATGTGATGCTTCATGGCAGCAGAGATGCGCAAGGACCACCTTCACCAGATCTTGACATCTCTTTCCCATCGTGCTGCAGCACAGCATTCCCAGTCAAGTTAAGCCAATCTCTCCCATCCCAGGAGGGTTGCATTCTCCCCAAGCACTCCAGCCCCTCTCCAAGTAAAAACCCACCGTCATCATCTCTTAGAGCAAATTCTCTGAATAAGAAGTTGTGTTCCACGTTCTCTGCCAAAATAAATGTAAGATCGAGTTAGAAACCCTCCAAAATAGGGTTGGTAATGCAAATATTGACATAGAAAAGAGGAGAGAGTGCAAGAGGATGGTTGGACAGACAGTCTGAATTTGAAATATTTCACAAAAGAAAAAAAAAAGAAGTCATCTTTATTTAGTAGGTGATGAAACCAGTGCCTATTTTTAAAGATTTATAGTTCTTGTAGTCCAGACACTTATGCCCCCAAGTTATATAATGGGAATATAAAAGAAAGGCAGATTTTGCAAGTTATGTTTGGGATTAATGCTTTGAGCTCTCTCTTCAGGACCCCTGCTGATTTGCATGGAAGTTCTGCAGAAGTAAAATTTCTAGGGACAGGTAATTAAGCAATACTTCCCCCATCACTTCTCCAAAGTGTTTTTATACAGTTGGGCAAGATGAATTTTCTTATGTGTGTGCTTAGTCACCACATGCTTATTTGGTGCCACCTGCCAGCACAGTACCCAAGGCACTTTCAGAGGACAGAATAAAATGGCATGTTAAGAGGGAACAGAAAACACCCAAATACTTGTTTGCTGTGCTATTAAGTGGCACATGCAGACTGGTGGAGCTCTTGGGCCAAAATCACGCAGCCTCCAAGCCCACCACTCTCCTGGTTGGTTCATCAGGAATTCTGCAGCCAAGTAACTGCTCAAGTGTCACATTGCCTTGTTGGCTTGCGCATGGATTGTTGAGCTAACCTATGCTGGCAAGTCCTGACTCTCTTCTCCTTCCACGAGAAATAAATAGCAGTTAGAAAGAAAGGCATCTTTAAGAGCCAAGGATCTCCTCAACAACTCCTTTCCTCAAGCAGTCAAACATATCAGGCAGACAGGATGCAAACCAGACTTGGTGGCATTTCACCAGCAGCAGTGATTCTCCACTGTGTAATAATGAGTCAAAACAGAGCTAAGGAGAATTGGGAGCGAATCATAAAGATATCAGAATTTTCCTAGGCAAAGCTCTATCTCTGTGTGTTGGTAGCTCAAAAAGGCTGTTGTGGGGTCTGCAGGTGGTCAGCATCTGCCAGCAACTCTACTTGGGCTGTGGCGACATGATTCAGTGTCATCTGTATCCCGTCTTAATTGGCTTTCAGCCCTCAGAGAGCTTTGTATCTACACACCTGCCCTAACTCAGCAATGCTGGTGGTCAAGCTGGGTCTGAACCAAATCATTACACCTCCCATAAACTGCTCACACATGGGGTTCACATTCAATATTCATTTACCCTGCTAAAAATACCCCATTTTATATTTTGTAATGAGTACAGCGATGCTATTAGGTTGAAAAAAAGTTGATGTGAACTGAGCAAGAAACAACTTCCATGCAAACTGCTAAGTTACCAATTAGCTCCTTAAAACAATTGAAAGTCACAGAGACCCCTCAATGCACACAGGCAGTTAATTAATTAACATTAGATGTGATTAATAATGAGTCTTGTTTAATAGTAAATACCTGCCTGCAATGCCTGCACATCAGAACAAAAAGCCTTCAGAGAGCAGGCAACTATATTTATCCTGATTGTGTTTGGGATTTTAACATGTTTTGTGCAGGCTGACAAATGGCCTATTAATTATCTAATGTTGTCTGACAACAACAGCTTGATAAAGACGTATGTTTTTGAATTGCTGGATGAAAACTGCTGGAGAAGAGCCCCACAGGGGCTTTGCTGTCCTAAAACTGGGCTCCAAGCCATGACAACAGGCAAGACAAAGCCCTATCTCCTGCCACAGCCTTCGGAGATAAAATATGTCTTGGCATTAGGGACGTTTTCAGAAAACTGCTTCTGCAATATCTGATTAGGAAAAGGAGGAGTATGTCTTTACTAAATTGGGGTTAAGGCATAATCAATATCATATATGGAGTGTCTGGCCTATTCTGCATAAACACAGGCACTTCATATTATTAAGGAGTCTATAATGCAGAGGAAGCATATGGCAGGACATTGCAGCTCGCTCTCTTCTTTTTATTTAGAACTTTATCTTCCAACCTGTTTGACAGCTGGTCCTAAGTGGTTTCACAGTGCCAAATTATTTTTATGATTGTTTGATGTTTTATTCTCCCATTTCAGTTAATGAGATAGGATCCCACAATGGTCATAATTCAGAGCTGTCAGAACTAAAAAGCATGCTTGTGGCAAGATAGCCTGATGGTAAATAAGGCTAAAAGCTGACGATAATAAAAACTCTCTTATCCAAGGCCCCTCTGCAATCAAAACTTGGTTTGGATCCCTCTTTCCTTTGTGCTCACTTGTACTGTGACTTTTCCCTCTTGGACAGGTAAGCTATCAATCTTCAGGTAACATCACCCTTTTAATTCTCTTCAACCTTTCCTTGTAATGAAATGCGTAGGATACATAGGAAACGTTGAAATGCCTAAAGATATTGAGTGCTGTATTATAATTAAAGGGCTTGAGTCCTGCTTATTGTGCCAAGGGAATCATTTGTCATATATGCTTAGAAGAAACTGTTCAACAAATGACCTTTAAGAGTCCCAGGAAATGCCTTATATCTGGCATCCTTAGGGCTTTTAATGAAAACTTCCTAAATGTTCCTATTTGGATTTTTAACTTTTGGGAAGAGAGTTGTTTTCTGTCTTTTAGTCTTACATACTTTATATGGAGAGGATGTAAAGAGTGGGAGATAGAAACACATACTCTTTGGGGGTACACCACAAGACTGAGAACTGATGCTGTTTTGTTCCTTATCCATGACAAGGAGTTTCTGCATGACCTTGTCACTTCATTAATGATCACCTCAGCTTCTCTGGTTAGAAAGCACCTGTTAAAATGCAGAATCACCCATCCATACACAGGTGGTGGTCTTCTGCAAGGTTGTTCAGGAATACACTAGCTAATTTCTCTCTGCAGTTTGCATGCCATGACACTTGGTCAGAAAAGAGCCTGTTTGCCTTCAGAACCAGAAAACAAACAAGCAAACAAAAACCAAAAAAACCCTACGTGTAGTGTGGCTTTGGAAAGCATCTCAAGCAGAAGGCAGTTGATAAAGCTGCATCAACTGCAGTAGTGCATCTATTCACGTTTGAATTCAAAGGCAAGCTTCCATTATTCAGCAAGAGCAGTAACAGACAAGAAAAGGAAAAGGGAGATGCAGGCAGCTTCCCTTGGTGATGCTAATGGGAGTGGCAGGACAGGGAGGGACGAGGAGTACAGAATCAGAGAAAACACCAAGGCTGGAAAGGACCCCTGAGATCATCAACTTCAGCTATAACCTAACATCACATCTTTTACTACATGAGGACACCTCAGTCACAATCCCTTAGGACTCGCCTCTGGAAGCTTCATCCACAGATTAGCTACTGGGATGAATGAGTCAGCAACAGGAAGGCTACTAACATCCACAAACCCAAATACTAATCTCAGCTGCTGACAGCCAGACACTTATAACGAATAACTTATATCACCCATATGTATGCATCTCTCATTTCTTACTACACTTTTGTTGGGTTTTTTAGACAAGAGTTGATAGAAATGACTGTGAAGCAAGCAGAACATAAGGTACAGCAATGACCAATTAAACCTTGAGTCAAAACAAAGGGAAGTAGGAGATCTTTCATCCAGAGAAAGAACAACTCGGAGGCTCAGAATGAGCCCTAGGTATGTTCATCAACAATCTTACAGACATGCCTCAGCAGCAGAGGTTCAGCAGGCAACACCAGAGGATGGAGATGTGTAGCTCCATAGCTGAGCACTGGCTGACCCCACATGATCTTCGGTAGTGGGCAGCACCACCTCCTTCAGAGGAAGGTGAAACAGTTCCAGGGGAATTTACAGGTGTGGAGGAACACATTTCACAGGAGTTAACACAGCCCTAATATTTAAATCCATGTCTGGGGCCCAGGGGGGGAATTTTTAAAAAAAAAAAAACCTTTTTAATAATTTTTAAAACTCACATTTTAATCCTTCAGAATTAAAATTCCTAAAGTCTCATAATAAGCACAAATGGCTAAACCTAATTTCAGGTATTCCACTGCATAGGTCTCCTATGCAGTTAGTTTGTGGTTAGACTACAGTAAATGAGCACTGATCAAGTTTTTACATCTCCCATTTTGAAGGTTTAATGCAGGGGGGCAGTGGAAGAAAAGGCATAATTCTGTATGGGTTGCACACATCAAAATTCAAACACAAGACAGCAGATTCAGCAATCACTCTGCTAGCTTATATGCAAAGACTGCAAGAAATTCCTTCCCTTAGCATTTATTAGCTCTAGTCTGAGCAAACGATGCAGTTGTAACTATCAGATCCTGGGGATCCGCCAAGAAGTCAGGGGAGCAAATCCAGAGGAGCAGAACAAAGTCAAGTTGTGCTCCTGCTGTCCACACCAGCTCTGGATTGCTTTTTGTGCCAAAACACCACTCTGGGCAGAGACGTCTCAACCTCACCAATTGCATCAGCCTCAGGGATGGAGCAGGGACAGGAACACAGCACCGCACCTCCTCCACCCCGGGGCTGCCTGCACCGGAGATAACCAGCACAGGCAGCCCCGGGGCAGCGTGGGGCTGGCAGAGCACCAGCTGATCCCTGCCAGCATGAGGAGGGCAGCAATAACACATTGTTCTTCTCTCATTCCCGGGGCTCCTCATGCGAGAGTCATCACCATCCAGGTGCTGACACATACCAAATAGCAGAACCCTATCATCCCCTGGCTACAAGTGTCTCACCCAGGGCTTGATCCAGAGGATCCCAAGTCAACAGAGCTCTTTCCATAGACTTTCCATCTGGGTCCATAGTGGTTTTCCTGACCGCTTTCATCTCCAGCTCAGGGCAATGTATATTAATATTGATTTGGGATGTGGGAAAAGGAAGGGCAGGGAAGAAGAGGGAAATCTCAATGTGGAAGGCGTAAGGAAATTGGATACGGCTCCGCAAAGTTCAGGTACTCCTTTTTTTCAGTCACAAGGAAAGAAAATTGATGATGCCACAAGTTTAATGCTAATTGATTTATTACCTGCCTAAGCAAATCCTGGGCAATGCAATGGCAGGCTTAGACTTAAAGCAAATGATTTACAAGATAATGTTTGACTCTGGGAAAGGGTAATCAGATCCAGATACAATGGATGATAGGATAATTGAGAAGAAATAAAAGAGGATAAATTGCCACGTGCTAATGAGCTTACAGGCCCTAATGGGGAGGACATCAGTTTTAACACTCGGGTTATGAGCTAGGAGCAAGGTGGGTTTTATTTTTTTCTTCAACAGCTAAAGATGTAGTGCTGAAACAAACCAAGATTAATGGCATCCCACTCACTTACTTAGCCATTCTTTACACCTTCGACAGCTTCCTGCATTAAATGTGCAGTTGTTTTTTAAGCAGGTTTATCCAAAGCAGCTCACCTCCACTGGAAGCCATATTACCTATTTCTAGGCTAAGGCACATCAGTTGTGTGGGGATGAATGACTCAAAACAGCATTTCTCCTCCTCCTTGCAGAGCCTGATGAGTTTGCAATGTCTTTGCAGGTCTCTTTAGGATCGTAGGAATATTCTCAAGCCTTTATACAGTCTCGCTGCACTCAGGTTTTGAAGCAGTTGCCAGAGCAATGCTGTCTCACATCATGATTCATTTTTATATCTTTCTCTCCATCCCACATCACCACCTAGAACCAGGGACACTTTATTGGTATTTCTGATTACTGCTGTAGCCGCCTAAATTTTTCAGCAGGACAGGGGTCTCTCCAGCCCTGATGTAGAAAAGCACTATATGAATGGTGCTAGCCACAGAGTAATAAAAAGACAGTGCTGTGTGCTGTTATTGGTAAGGAATACAGAAATGAAGCACTTCCTTAGAGACCAAGCCCATATTCCAGTGCAAGGCTTCCAACAAATGAAGTTTAATATGATGAATTGTGGTACAGTTCCAGAATGAATACAACTCTCAAAAATGCAGCTCCACTGAAGCTTTTAAGTTATAATAGGCACAACATGTCCAGTGCTTGATCTTAAAGAGAAAGGTTCCTAGTTAACATGCACAGAAGCAGCCATAGAATCAGTCAGCGCTGGAAGGGACCCCAAGGATCATCTAGTTCGAATCCCCCTGCCATGGGTAGGGACATCTCCCACTAGATCAGGCTGTCCAGAGCCTCATCCAGCCTGGTCTTAAACTCCTCTAGGGATGAGGTTTCCACTATCTCCCTGGGCAACCCATTCCAGGGTCTCACCACCCTCAGGTTGAAGAATTTCTTGCAACATCCAGGCTGAAGCTACCCATTTCTAGCTCTGTTCCATTCCCCCTAGTCCTATCACTGCCTGACAGCCTAAAAAATCCCTCCCCAGCTTTTTTCTAGGCCCCCTTCAGATACTGAAAGGCCACAATAAGGTCACCTTGGAGCCTTCTACTCTCCAGAGTAGGAGGCTCCAACTCCCTCAGTCTCTCCTCACAGCAGAGCACCTCCAGCCCTCTGAGCATCCTCATGGCCCTTCTCTGGACACCTTCCAGCGCATCTACATCCCTCTTGTAATAGTGGCCCCAGAACTGGACACAGTACCCCGAGTGGGATCTCACTAAAGCAGAGTAGAGGGGCAGGATCCCATCACTCACCCTGCTGGTAACACTTCTGTTGCAGCCCAGGCTCTGACTGACTGTCTGGGCTGCAAGAGCACACCGATGGCTCACGTCAAGCTTCTCCACCAGCATCCCCAAGTCCCTCTCCTCAGGGTTGCTCTCAAGTCAGTCACTTCCCAGCCTATATTGGCGCTTGGGATTGCCTTAACCCAGATGCAGGACTTTGCACTTTCAAGGCACATGGGAAGCCTTTTCCTATGAACAACACATACTTCAGTCATGCAGGTGGTGCAGATTACCCAAGGAGGTGGTTTGGGCTCCATCCCTAGAGATATTCCAAGTGAGACTCAACAGAGCTCTGGGCAACCTGATCTAGTTGAGGAGGTCCCTTGTTAGTGCAGAGGTGGTTGGACTAGATGACTTTCAGAGGTCCCTTTTGAGCCAAACTCTTCTGTGATTCTAAATCACTCTGAATCCTATGAAATCTTGGTACAGGTAGCAGCTCAGGGGTGCTCCTTTCCTGCACAGGGGAAGGTGATAGCAGGGACACACAGTTCCCACTGGACAACAGTCTGGACCAGCAAGCAAACTCCATAAGCAGCTTGTTGGCAAGGGGAGGAAAGATGGACCTGTTGCCCACACCAGGAAAACTCACACTCCAAAAGAGCAGCCCCAAGTTCCACCCATTAAATCAGCTCGGGATTTTCAGTTGTCCTGCCCTGGATTTGTAACACTGACATTAGAACCAGAAACACAGATGACTAAAGCACAAATAGACAAATAGTTCAGGTTGATACTGGTACCACTTATGAAGGCAGAGAAGGAAGCCTTCTTTTTCCAGTCAGCTGACTAAAATTGAAAGTCTGCATCACAAAGCTTTGAAATGCAGATGGCATGGATCTGGATGCCAATGTAATGGTGCCTATCCCTCCATAAGGAGAGCAGCAGTAGCAGACAGATTCAAGCAATTCTGCTGGAAATCAGGAACAGGCTTGTGTCAGGGATCATCCTTCCCCCTCCCATCTTATCAAGCATCCCCTGGAGCTAAACTATTGCCACACTGAACACAGAATGATTTAATGTCAAAGTAAACGAGACTTTCCTAGTTTCTTCCACTGAAAATTCTCTGGTCTAGTTGTAAAACAAAAAAAGGAAACCCCAAAAAAGAAAATATTTATTGAATGTCTTAACATCTTACAAGTCTTAACAGATTAACATGTTCATTCAGGGAAAACAGCCTGGAGTGGCAAACTCGAAATGGTTGCAATTAGTACAAGAATTGCTGTACTTGAAGCAACTTGCCTGTTCTGTTTGAAAGGAACACACAATGTGAGCCTGTCGCTCTGGTATCAGGCACTTACTGTACAAGCAAACAGGATATGATAGGTGTGACTCCAGTAATTGTCTCTATTCACTCTTAGAGATAAAATATGGGTTTAATATGCTGGGGAGGGGGGGAAGTTGGGCTGAATATTGAAGAGGTTGTTTATTCATAGGCGCTGATGGCAGTTTTAGTTTTATCTACTGACTTTTCAGCTCTGAAACGGACCTCCAGCAGATCCAGCCCACACTTTCACAGCTATGGGGGTTTTCCCACTGACATCAGTGGAAGCTGCACTGAATCCCAGTGGCCTGTGTAGGCAAACTTTCTTCCATTTGCTGATTCTTCTAATGTTCGTCTGCTACCAAAACTAATTCTAGGCACAAAATTAATTGAAATCTTGGCTTTTGAGCTGCCAATATAAATCTCTGGTTACTCATCACACTGATGTATGTGCAAATGCTTCAATTCCTATTCCAGCCCCTGCACTCAAAACTCTGTCCATCATCAAATACCTTTCCTCACTCAGAAATCAGAGATCTCATGCCCAGCAGATCTGAAACACACTACAAGCAGCCTGAACTTTACTGCATGCACACTCGAAATGCAGAGATGTCCTGTGTCAGTTTCATGCTCCCTCCAGGGTCATGTTGCCTCTCTCTGCTGCTGACCACTGCTACCTGTGATGTTTGTCCTCACATTATGCCCCATATGGGACAGCAGCAGTAACTTGTTTTAGCACAGCAGAGGCACAGAGCTGAACATCAAAAATGTGTATGAAATTTCTGTTAGAGATGCAGTATTTGTGCCCCATCATGCTTACACTCCCCATGAAGAGGCAGACAGGGATCACTGCTGTTTGCATACAACTACAGAAGCCATTTTGCACAGCAGACCCAAAGGCAGGAATTGAGGGCCTCATGCATCAGCATGGTAATACTGAAGAAACAACAGGTCGTCTCTCTAAGTGATACCATATGGATGTTCTTGGCATCATACTTCATCTCACCTACATATTACATGGTTTTGGGAGGAATCATAGAATGGGAAGGTTGGAAGTGACCTCAAAGATCATCTAGTTTCAACCCCCTGCCATAGGCAGGGACACCTCCCACTAGTACAGGTCACTCAAGGTCTCCTCCAACCTGGCCTTGAACACCTCCAGGGAGGGAGCAGTCACAACATCTCTGGGCAACCTGTTCCAGTGCCTCACCACCCTTACTGTAAAGAACTTCCTCCTAAGGAAGACGATCAGAGGTCTTCTTTCCCAAAAGATTTTTGTGTATATATTTGGGGTTTTTTTGTTTTGTTTTTTAACTTTTCATCTTACCACTAATTCCCTGTTGCAATCCCTTCCTCAGCCTGTAAGCACCACACTGGGGTTATGGACACACAGGTTCTGTAGGAAATGTGCATCATTCTGTAAGAGACTTTTTTCCTGAAGTAAAAAAAAAAAAAAAAAAAAAAAAAAATCTTCTATTTACAACCTTTCTGCCAAGTCCTCCAAAACCTCTATAAGCCTCTCTGGTACACACAACACAGCAAGCAATGAGGGTGTAGTTTTGGGAGACTTCACCTCCGGGTCCACCACTGTGGTCTCCACAGTGATCAATGGAAGTGTGGTTGCAGAGTTTCCCCTCCTGCATGTCAGGATGGCATCCACACACACCATGACTGCAGATACCCTGAGAGAACTCTGCTGTAGGAGAGCACTGCAATACCTGGCAGCCTGCAGCAGGGCAGCTGCTGTCCTTCCCACAGAGCTGTGGCAGGAAATATTTTATTCCTCTTCAGTTGTGCCAACATTTTCCAAGTACCTTGGCTCTGTAAAGCCAGACTTTTTGACCCTGCATTTGGCATGTGCATGAGGAGGAGAGACAAACAGGCTCACACGTGGGGTCAGCACAGCCCTGTTTGCACATTCATCTCTATCCCGGTGTGACCAGCACCCGCCCTTGACTGCATATGGATGTGCTGAGCATGGGCGGGTATGAACAGAAACCCAGGAGGGAACCCCCCCATAGCCACAGCCAGACTGGTTACATGGATGCAGCACATTAAGCCACATCCACAGCATCACATAGGCCTGGGAAGATGCCACCTCAAGTTTCCTCTGGTGGGACTTCAACATCAAACACCAGCAACCTGGAAGAATCCTTGGACAGAACAATGGAATATAGATCAGGAAACCTGGCTTCATGTCTCTGCTTCATTATCTTTCACACTGAACAGGCTGTTCCCAGCTCAGACATTGTTTACAACTGCCTTTTACCTGTTTGGTCCCTCAGTTTCTCATCTGTGTAAGGGGATAGTGTCTATTACCCTACTTAATCCCAATTTATCCCTTCAGGCCACGTATGCACATTTCGAGGCAACAACAACCCGTGCAGAGCAACTAGCACAACTCACCCTGACCTCACTGCCATCACACAACAACTGAAATTACAAAAACAGAAATGGTAGAGAGGGAATCTTAACACTTCCCCTCTCGCCCAGATACTTTTTAAACTGGTCTTGTTAACCCTCCAGGTTTAGGATTAACTACCCAAAAAGTCATTTACAGCGTATAGGTTTTAAACTTAGTTGAGTGTGCTATGAACTTCTTAAAGCAAGCATCTGAAACTCAGATGCTAAATATGATTCCTGAGGGTGGAGAGCAGAAAGGAGAGGGGAAAAAAAGGCAGTTAGGCAAACTAGGTTTTAATCTTAGTTGCGTGTGCTATGAACTTCTTAAAGCAAGCACCTAAAACTCAGATGCTAAATATAATTCTTGAGGGTGGAGAGCAGAGAGGAAAAAAAAAGGCAGCTAACACCTCTAATGAAAACATCAGTGATGTCACTAGGGGAAAAAAAGAAAGTTAAAAATCAAGCTGTAATGTTCTGAGAATCAGAATGGGTAATAGAAACGTCATCTCAACCTTAACCCTGAGTGCAAAGCCACTACTGCTGGGCTACAGCCCCACTGCTGCTGCTTCAGCCAGCAGGTAAAGCTTAGAAAGGGGAAATGCACACAAGTAAAAAAAAAAAAGTAGTGCAGGGCATGGGTAAGCCATACAGAGATATTGGTAATTTCAAATAGGTACTTCTCAGAGGAGCTGTACTGCACACCTTTGACCTTTAACTGGAGTGCTCAAACATTGCATGTAATGATGACTACCAATGAAAGTCCTATGCTGTGCTTGGCTGCACTTTCTATATGAGTGCCAGCAGTAAGATAAATGATAAACTGGTTCACTGGAGTACTAGTGGTTTGGGGGCTATTGATTTTTGGTCCATTCTCTTTAAAAGTGAGATCTAAAAAGTTGACAGAGGGTCATTAATTTCATCATATACTTGTCGTCTCATCCATAACCAATCCAGGGGCTGAGTGCACTTGTCACTCTCTGTTTGCACTTTATTTGTTTAGGTTTTCTTTGTGATTCTACATTTCTCCCTCTTTATTTCAGCTTTGTAGGGTTTGGGGTTTGTTTTTGTTTGCTGGGTTGTTTTTTTTTTTTTGCTGCTGTTATTTCTTTTTCCTCCAAATGAGCCCCTTGCTTTGGACTTTGCCTGCAAGAGACTCCCTGGGCAAATACATATTTATATAGTAAATAAATTCAGTGACTTCATTATCAAATCCATGCTAGGAGAGGAAGCTACCTCTGTTTAGTGCTATTCATTTAAAAAGAAAAACACTGCTAAAAATTTCATCAATCTTAATTGTGCAATCTGGAGGATTTTGATTGAATATACCCTTGTCTGAAGACTTCAGGGTGTTGTTTGAAAGAAACACTAAGGAAAGGAGTTCCATAGGTCCATGACTGTGTTCTCAGTTGATAGGAGAAAGACTGAACAAACATGAGCATAATCAGCAGAGTTCTCTTTCTTATGACTGTTTGCAATGAATTAAGTAAGAACTGATAAATTATTTTCTAAGAGATCTATTTTACTGGTGTACCTTTGCTTCCAGTAGAGAGAGAATATACAGAGAATTCTCCATAATTGTTAGCACAACAACCACCAGATAAAAATATTTAAGACCACAGAAGTATTTTATACATCTGATGGATAAATATCCATAGGAGAAAGTTATTCACATACAAGAACTGCACCCAGTAGGCAGGTTTTAAGTTAGTAACTATATTTCTAGGTAGTGTCATTAGTCTCTCAGCACCACATTCATCTGCTTTGTCCTTCACTGGGAGCCCAATAGAAAAATGTATGTAGAAATTAACAAAAAGTGTGATTAAGTACTCAGATGATGGTAGAAAAATGCAGTACTAAATACTATCAGAACCTGCCAGCAATTCTCCTTTTTATAGGTAAAGAAATACATTTCTACTTTGAAGTGTGTTTTTTACATACCCCTGAGTGCCCAAGGAGCTAAAGCACAGAGGGAGCTCTACATGATTTAAAAGTTAATCCTTCAAATGGCTAACAATTGAATGTCTCAGCTGTTTGTAGTTTCCTACCACTGGTTAATTTCATTTTTGTTTCATGTGTTCAGTGGCAAGCTTTCATTGTTCAGAGTTCTGACACCCAGGTTGTGAATGTAGTTAATTTAGTTAAAATGAGGCTGGGAACATTCACATCATGTTCAACTTGTTATGACTAGACCTGGTAGAAGTCAAGGAAAATACAGCTGGAAAACAAGCAATAATAAAAGCAAAAAGGGAGAAAGCAGGCAAAGGGGACAATTCAAATGTGCCAAGCTCATAAGCATTAGGCAGCCCTTTAAAGAATCATCATCATCATAGAATGCCAGGGTTGGAAGGGACCTCAAGGATCATCTAGTTTCAACCCCCTGCCATAGGCAGGGACACCTCCCACTAGGACTCATCCAACCTGGCCTTCAACACCTCCAGGCAAGGAGCAGCCACAACCTCCCTGGGCAACCTGTGCCAGTGTCTCACCACCCTCACTGTAAAGAACTCCCTCCTAACATCCAGTTTCAATCTCCCCTCTGCCAGTTCAAACCCATTGCCCCTTATCCTGTCATTGCAAGACCTTGTCAATAGTCCCTCCCCAGCCTTTCTATAAGCCTTCTTCAGATATTGGAAGGCTACTCTATGGTCTCCCAGAAGCCTTCTCTTCTCCAGGCTGCAGAGCCTCAACTCTCTCAGCCTGTCCTCATAAAGAACAGAGAAATAAAAATAGATCCAGGAGAGAATAAACCTAACCATTTAAGCTTATAGTTTTGAGGGCCAAGGAAACTGGATGTGTTGAAATATTGAATCATCAACTGTTTTAACAGCAAACTGAGCTTGCTGAGCCTACCTTTATCAGTTCATTCTCTTGTGCCAACAGCAGAGGTTCATAATTCTGTCTTTTTCCCAAACCTCATTTTGTTTGCATGGCATTTACAGAGGTCAGAAGGCTCGCAAGTGCTCAGCAATATTATTTATAGCAACTGGTATACATTTCCTTACCACTCATGCTGTTGGACTACAACTAGGGGATGTTCTTCAATCAAATATTTTAAGCAAGGACTCAACATTACCAAATAACAGCACTAAATGGCAAGAAACACCTTCCACACACAACCCCCAAAGAAAAAATTCATGGCTTTCTGTTGACTTGGCATGAATGGCTGTAGCTGTACAGCCAGTGATTGCTTTTCCCACATATACAGATACACAACACAATACAGAATCGTAGAATGGTAAGGTTGGAAGTGACTTCAAAGATCATCTAGTTCCAACCCCCTGCCATAGGCAGGGACACCTCCCACTAGCACAGGTCACTCAAGGCCTCATCCAACCTGGCCTTGAACACCAACATAGGATTGGACTTCATCTTAGCTGTAGTCATCACCCACCACAAGAGCCTGTTCTCTGTGTGATGTTGGGTGACAGCCCCCATAAGGCTCGTGCCCAGGCTGCAAACAGTGCCACATGCTGCAGACTCAGCAGCGCCAGCACTTTCCTTGCTGCAATTCCCAAGTCGAGCAAGCAGCTTCTTAAAATCCTAATTACAAAACTTGATTAATAGATATTATAACACAGCTCCTGTTTGCCTGTAATTATGTTTGACACAGAGATACAAATCAGCAGTTTAACACACTGGAATAGGATTCATAGGATTATGGACATATACATTTTTATTAAAGCTCTATTGGTGTCTCTTTAGCATTCATCAAATCTCTCTCTTTACACAGAGATAAATATATCTTCTTTTTTTTTTTTTTCTTCCTAGAAAGTCATTAATTTTGGAGTTTGAGAAAAATGAAACAGACAAAGTGGGTAATTTTTCACACTTAGAACAATTTCCCTATGATATTATGATTCTTTTTCTTGCGCTGCTCTGGGAGATTAATATGGTTGTTATTTTCACCACTAATTGGCTTTACCGATATCCATGCCAGATAGCAACTGATAAAGCCAAACAAGAGAGGAATATACTAACAGCATTAAGCTGTCCTGTAACAAGGGGGTCTGTTCATTAAGAAATGCAGCCCAGACAGCCTACTGAGTCCTGGGCTGCATCAAGAGCAGCATGGCCAGCAGGGCAAGGGAGGGGATTCTACCCCTTTACTTTGCTCTCATCAGACCCCACCTGGAGTCCTGTGTGCAGTTCTGGAGCCCCCAGCACAGGAAGGACATGGAACTGTTGGAGTGGGTCCAGAGGAGGCCACAAAGATGATTAGAGGGCTGCAGCAGCTCTCCTATGAGGACAGAATGAGACAGTTCAGGCTCTGCAGCCTGGAGAAGAGAAGGCTTCCAGGAGACCTTAGAGTAGCCTTCCAGTATCTGAAGGGGGCTACAGGAAGGCTGGGGAGGGACTATTGACAAGGTCTTGTAATGACAGGACAAGGGGCAATGGGTTTGAACTGGCAGAGGGGAGGTTTAGACTGGATGTTAGGAGGAAGTTGTTTACAGTGAGGGTGGTGAGACACTGGCACAGGTTGCCCAGGGAGGTTGTGGCTGCTCCCTCCCTGGAGGGGTTCAAGGCCAGGTTGGAGGAGGCCTTGAGTGACCTGTGCTAGTGGGAGGTGTCCCTGCCTATGGCAGGGGGTTGGAACTAGATGATCTTTGAGTTCCCTTCCAACCTTACCATTCTATCATTCTATGATTCAGGAAGATTTCCTTTTTTTTTTTCATAAGTGGAGCATTGACTAAAAGCCAAAAGTAGCTCACATGTGGTTGTCTTGGTCCATGAAGCACTCCAGCTCTTTGTTTCGATTGTCCTTGCATGTTGCCTATGCGAACAGCAGCCACCAGTTTAAGACAGATCACTGTTTCCTTTCCAACAAGTTATCCTCCAGCATGTTGGCCTCCATACAATGTTTTTATATATATGTAAGCACAGAGCTGAGTTCATAACTTTCCCTGATTGCCCTCTTTTCACATTACAGCAGGGCAGGGCAGGCTGTCTCAACACTCAGGTATGAAAACACATCACACAGGTAGTAATGGCCATTAAGCACTCCAGAGCTGAAGGATTTCCCAGCTAGAACCATATGGGTCCCTACTTGGACCCAGGCCCTTTTAGGAGCTCTGGCAGCAGGAAAGCAGGATTACTCTTTTATAAGCTCAACACCCACTAACAAATGGCCTTGCCCAGAAAGGAACAATCCTCACTGGCACAGAGACAGCCTGCTCCCCTGTCCCTTCTGGAATGTAAAAACATACTCCATGGGATGCCCAGAGCTCAGCTCACTCTCTGGCCTTCACACTGTAGATTCAAAGCATCACCTGAACTCTTCTGGCATTTTATGGAGTCATTTTATGGTGCTGCTAACCCAGGTTGTACAAATAACTTTTATTCTAACATGAACAAGGCTTTCATCTTGCTAATGGATCTGCAGCATAAGTCTGGACACGCAGTACAGTCTATTTTTTTCCACATTATTTTACTTTTTATTGGACTACATTGCTATATGTAAAAAGCTACCTATACTCCTTCCAACACTGGTATTTTATCCTTCTCACCAGGATTGGACTGCCAAATAGCAGCAGCTCTCCAGGACCTTGCAGAGACCCTCCCACTGGAAGTGAAATCATCCAGCCACACACCATCTGTGATTTGGCTTCTTACCCAGGCAGACCAGCCCCAGAACAGAGACAGCAATAGGCAGCTTCCCAGACATCTCACATAAGTACCTGGCTCCTAGGTAACTATTTTGTTCACTTTCAACCTGAAATGACCCTAAAAGTCCAATTGGCATGTATAACATGCAAATATGCCACTCTGTGAAGATAATGTACTGCTGATTTTAAAAGTTGTGGCTGTTTTACAACAGTCAGCATTTGATAATTACACAACCATTTAAGCCCACAGAGGTATGTGGTTAGCATGGACACATGCACCTGAAGTGCAGATGGGACACAACCACAGTGCTTAAAAATCTCTAGAGCAGCATCACTCCTTTAGGTTGAGCCATTCCCTTGACTCAGTGCTTCATTTAAAGCTGCAAAGCACAGACAAAACAGACTACAGAAGAACTTGTAGAAAAACACAAGGCAGCAACTCATATTTGTAGTTAGAGAACACTTAAAGATGTGACCCAGTTGTATCTTAATGGCAACACTCAGCTATCATACCAGAGCACTGCTCCATTAGCAGTACAGAAGGAGAAACATCTCCTACTAAGCCCCCACCACCAGTAATTCCCACAGCACAGGTGGCTCCATGCACCAAGCCAGCACACGGCTTGAGCAAATATCAGAAGGGTGGTGGTGTCTCTACTCATCTATCACCAATATTATTTGGGGAGCAGATAACCCCAGACACAATGAGGGTGAAAGGCCTCAGCTTGGTTTACATTAGGTATTAGAAGAAACTTCTTCCCTAGGATGGTTCTTAAACACCAACATAGGGTCCACAGGGAGGTGATTGAATGACCATGCCTAGAAGTGTTTAAAAGCCACAGAGATGTAGTGGTGAGGGGCATGGTTTAGCACCCAGACTTGGTGAAGCTAGATAATGGTTGGACTTGATTTTAAAGGTCTTTTCCAACAGAAATTACTCTCATTCTGCAACCTCTCACTTCTTCAAGATATGATTTTTTCCATTGCAAGTCAGCTAACAAGAAGATTTAAAGCAATCTGCGTAAAACTGAAAGACATTTTCCTTAAACAAACTTAAAGACAACTGAAATTTTTGCCACCACTATTTCTCCATGCCTGTTTTGCTATACACACCAGCTCCAGAGCAGCACCAGCCAGCCAGCAAACAGCCCACAGCTCAGACTTTAAGAAGCCAGTTACCATTTTACCACAGAGAGGAAAAGGGAAAGTTGTTTTTCCAACAGATGTATAAAAAGTAGAGGAAGAAACTGGAATATTTGTTACTCTGCTAAAGTTACACAATTACATAAACCAAACTCAGAGGAAGTTTAAAACCTTTGCACAAGGACTTACCTTAAGCATTCAGACTAAATAAAACCAGCAGAGTGACCTTTCTGCTTGAGAGGCAGAAAAAGAACTTTAATCTCCACCCAACACCACAGACACTAGCCAAGACCTCCTGAGCACCCACAGGCAATTGTTATAGCTACTCTTCACAGCTGAACCTGGTGAGTTGTGTAATTTGAACACCTGCAAACTCTAACAGTAACGAGAAAGGCTGAGTCCTCCTCCACCAGGCAGGAGATGCAGCCAAAATCTAATGCCCCAAGTACTTAAACCCTATACATATAAATCTATATGCTTATAATATATATAAAAAGCATACATTAACATCATCAATACTCAAGAATCACAGACTCAGGGCTCAGAGCAAAACCAAAACACACACATGCAGCCCAAACCTTGCTCCCATTCCACCTCACAAGCCCATTTCTGAAATTTAACCAACCTGTGTCCTTCTGCAGGTGGCTATGAGCAGATTAATCAGTGTTGCTCATGGAACTCCTCCAGCATGACCCATCCCACCACGGGATGATCCCAGCTACCTGGTGCCTGCCCAGGGATATGTCCCCTCCATTACAGTATTGGCCAACAATCAAGGAATTGAAGGTTCCTCTTATCCAAATTAGAATGGTGCCAGCCCCTCTGCTGGTCACTCCTTCAGCTGTCAGAGCTGCTGATGCTAACGCTTCAGATGTCACTGGAAGTGACACTTCTGGCTGCTTCATAGGAGCAGATAATTAACTTAATTTTTTAAGCTTATGGTGCAAAGCCATTCCCATGAAGTTGAGAAAGTGATTTTTTTTTTGTTGGTTTTTTTTAAAGTATCAGGCACTTCTCTCCTTGAAACAGTACCTATTGTGTTCAGTGGGACATCATTTATCTCCTGGGAATCACAGGGATGGTTTTGATCTCTCATAGCATATACACCTCTGCCCTGCCATGAACTTCAGCAAGGCTTTTTTTTCTTCTTTTTTTTTTTTTTTTTCCTGCTGACACCAGCAGAACTGAAGAAAACAGCAGCCCCCACTTTTCTTCTTGGGATTTCAGCCATAATACAAACCAGTGGTAGCTGCTTTTCCAACCAGTAGGGAGCAATGAGTTCCTAATTAGAAAGAATCCTGCAATTTCTACAGCAAACTTGTATCTAAGAAGTCAAACTGTGCAAAGAAATATCACAGATATCACAATACTGGACACAGAGGCATTGTTATTCTAATTAAGGCTGTATCAATGTTTCTCTTGCAGTGGTTTATAACTTGGCTTTGAATTTTATTCCTGGCTGAAAACTGGCACAAAATTTAAAAATTGGAGAAAAAGCAATAGACAACCATAAAACTATAAAAAGTAGGGAAATATTAAACATCCTTTTTACCGTAAAGATAATATTTTCCTTTGGAAGATGAAAAGAATGTTACAAAGATGTGGTAATCCAGCCAACGCTCTTTTGTAGAGGGAAAATGTTCTTCTTTGCCCTGTCTTCCCACAAGATTGCTAAAAGACTCAACAGGCTTTTAGCAATAGGTTTTGAAAGCAAAGGAGAAGATTAGGCCCAGTTTTCAAAATGTTGTGATTTACTTTCTTGCTTTCAGGAAAAGCAGCAATAAATATCACAGAATCATAGAATCTTAAAATGGTAAGGTTGGAAGGGACCTCAAGGATCATCCAGTTCCAACCCCCCTCCATAGGCAAGGACACCTCCCACTAGCACAGGTCACTCAAGGACTCATCCAACCTGGCCTTGAATACCTCCAGGGAGGGAGCAGCCACAGCCTCCCTGGGCAACCTGTGCCAGTGTCTCACCACCCTCACTGGAAAGAACTTCTTCCTAATTTCTGTAGCTGTAGTTAGCATCATTCCAAAAAGCCTTTATGTAGCATTGTGCAGTGTTTATCAATGTGCAGCTGCATGAATAATAAGTAAAAATAATTATTTGGGAAGTTCTTTCCAGTGAGGATGGTGAGACACTGGCAAAGGTTACCCAGGGAGGTTGTGGCTGCTTCCTCCCTGGAGGTGTTCAAGGCCAGGTTGGAGGAGTCCTTGAGTGACCTGTGCTAGTGGGAGGTGTCCTTGCCTATGGTAGGGTGTTGGAACTAGATGATCTTTGAGGTCCTTTCAAACCTAAACCATTCTATGATTCTATGATGCTAAATAGATGGAGGGAGGGTTAGGGGGTGGGGAAGGACTAATCTGCAGCCTGGAACTAACAGAAGTTAAATCATATGTCAGTAATATATATTTTTATTTTCTTTTTCTAGATAATCCAAGGCAAAAATTAGGTCAATTCTACCTAGATTTCAATAAATCTAGGTAGAATTTATTTTTGATTTATTCTTGATGCAATGAAACATTAAATTATGAGCTAGGATGGTAAAAATGGAGAACTGCGCAAAACCAAAAATAATTATACAGGTAGCTACAGCATTGACTATGAGAGGAGAAATGTCACATTGCTGGTGGCAGTAGTGAATTTGGCAGGAAAATAAAATGAATGATAGATAAGTAGAAGGAGAGTACCATCATTGTTTGAGAAGATGAGACTATCATTTGAGGAGAATTGGGTGACCTTGAGGAGCAGGAGGGATGGTACTGGGATGAAATGATGTGTGCTTGGGGATGCAACCAAGCAAACCTTCCCAAAAACTTAAGCACTAGAGCTGGAAACATGAGAGGAGGCAGATGTCCTCCTTTGGTTGATCATCCCAAGCCTAAGCAATTAATGGAATCATTTTATGAACATCTTGGGTGACTCAGGGGTGATGTTTCCTGACAGGAGGAATTCACTTCACTGCACTTGGCACTGGTAAGAAATGTGTCAAATAAAGTTAGGCACAACTCTGGTCATTATGGTTCAAAAAGCATGAGCTGAAGGTGGAGCATGAAGAAGGGCTGCCAAAGTTATCAGTGAAGTGAGAATCAAGGGAGACTAAAATATCATAGAATCATAGAATCATAGAATGGTAAGGTTGGAAGGGACCTCAAGGATCATCTAGTTCCAACCCCCTGCCATAGGCAGGGACACCTCCTGCTAGTACAGGTTACTCAAGGCCTCCTCCAATATCCTTCTGGATTCAGCTCAGCAAAATTAAGGCTAGGAGCAGATACACATAACTTCCACTAACAGCTCCAGAGGGTAAGCACCAGAAAAGGAAGTTCTTTAAACACCAAAACAACCCAGTAAGGATTGGCTATAGAGCACCACACGCTGGAGATCAAGCAGTTTCTGGCCATCAGAATAACTGTGCTGGATGGGTCGCTGAAGTTTGGTAACACTGTTCCTATCCCAACAATATTTATCTGGCTGTCATGATCTTTTCTGTGCTTAAGAACCAAATGGTTTTACAACAGCCTGGCTAGAGGGAGGTGAAGGAAATCAGCCCCCAATTCCCACTCAGTTTCAATAGGAACTCAGTTCATGCCATTAAAAATCCCATCCCAACAAAATAATTTTTCCCAACATTTTTGGACATCTTACAGGGCATCCCAAACTCCTTTTCGGTTATAGAACAGTATTTGAGTCAGAATAATTGAGCATATAAATAAATAAAATAATATAATAAAACATAGGAAGTGAAATGGGATTTTGGTGATGAAAAGCAATATTTTGCACTTCCAACATCACCCTCATCCCACCTTAGAAACAATAAATAATTAAGCCTCTGAGGCAGAGCTAAGCAGAGCCTGTGATAGTATCATGACAGTTGCTGCTAAATGCTGTTGAGTGATTGAAAAATGTTAATAGCATGATGTGAAATATAGGATAAATCCCTATTTCCAGATGAGATAACCAAGGTGATAAAGGAGCTGGTTCCAAATCCCACAAAAAAAGGTAGCCCCAGTGGGGCAGCTCACATTAATAGTAACCATCTCCTTGGTCTT
>VWZE01018317.1:430116-447072 GCA_013396675.1 Eubucco bourcierii
TCTGTGAGTACTGTGTGCAGTTCTGGAACCCTCAGCACAGAAAGGACATGGAAGTGTTGGAGCGGGTCCAGAGGAGGCCTCGAAGATGATCGGAGGGCTGCAGCAGCTCTGCTATGAGGACAGGCTGAGAGAGTTGGGGTTCTGCAGCCTGGAGAAGAGAAGGCTTCGAGGGGACCTTACAGTAGCCTTCCAGTATCTGAAGGGGGCCTACAGGAAGGCTGGGGACTATTGACAAGGTCTTGCAATGACAGGACAAGGGGCAATGGGTTTAAACTGGCAGAGGGGTGATTGAAACTGGATGTTAGGAGGAAGTTGTTTGCAGTGAAGGTGGTGAGACACTGGCACAGGTTGCCCAGGGAGGTTGTGGCTGCTCCCTCCCTGGAGGTGTTGAAGGCCAGATTGGATGAGACCTTGAGTAACCTGTCCTAGTGGGAGGTGTCCCAGTCTATGGCAGGGGGTTGAAAATGGATGATCCTTGAGGTCCCTTCCAACCTTACCATTCTATGACTCTATGATTTCCCTAACCAGGATCCCCAAAGAGGAATTTGGGATCATGAGCTTCCTTGGCATTAAGACTCCCAGTTCTACATAAGAGATATTTGCCACCTAGCAGCACTGGTTTCATGAGTTTTCTGACCACCTTCTGCAGCATCGCTGAGAGACCAACACCATATGGCATCAAGAGTTCCCACCAGTATGCCCCAGCACTTGTCTCAGACATGGCTTGTGGGTTTGTGCATAAAGCTGTTAGCATCAGCAGTGACCAGAAATGGGTCTAGCCAAGCACCTTTAGCAAACTATCAAAACACAGACCTGTTTAAAATATTTTTATTGCATTTATTATTCTGGTTTTCTGAAGAAAGAAAAAATAAAAAAGAAAAGGCATTTTTTTTCCAAGTGAAAATCATGAGGGTTTGAAGGCAAAAAGTGTGTCTTTTTGCTTGGCAGACAGTGGAATATCACAGTCAGGCTGGAAAACCACTGTGTGCTGGCCTGATATTAGCCTGGATCCAATTAGAAACACTTTTCAGTTTTAACCCAGGTGGAATTGCAGGATTATAACAGCAAAAGCCTGTATTTGAGGGGAAATGGAGAAAGTTGTTCTTGCTGAAGAAAGGAATAAAGGTCTGTTCAGTGCTCCACAAAAATCTCACACAAAGCTGGGGAGTCGAGCACAGCTCTCAAACTATCAAAACCAATTTTGTGCTCAATGGTTAGTCACAGACTCATTTGTCCTTCCAGGAGGGAAGGAAGCACACTGGTTTTCCATCAGGGAAAAAGCCAGCTTCTCCAGACCATGATGGACACCATCCATACAAAACTGCTCCACCTAAGCACCTCTCCTCAATGCTTGTCTGTATGCAAACCAACCTTGTGAAAGAAGCCCATTGGTTCACTATGGTTCCTTCCCAAAGCTCAGCCACTTTGCACCAGTTGGAATAAAAGGAAAACCAGCAGCTGCTCAAAGCCACCCTTCATCACACAAAAAAAGAAGGATGGGACTATGGACATTTTGCAACAGTCAGGCTCAGGAACAGCACACACAGAAGAACAACAATTCTTGAGCCTCTGGGATTCTGGTGGCACCAACATGTACATGGCAGCAACTTGCATAAATTCTGCCAGATTTCAATGATTTCCAAAGAGATGCTTTCATAAATTTGGATGAAAAAAAAAAAATCTGTAATTCCACACCAGATATAATTTCTTTGGAATAAAAGAAACTAAAAGATGATCACAGAAGCCTAATTACACTGCAAATTCCCTTTAAATTACTTTGGAAACCATATGATAACTAAATCACCTGCAGCCCTGTGTGCCTAAAAAGCATCTGCCAGGTAACACTGCAGTGCTCTAGAACCTTTCTGTCTTTTGCTTCCAAGACACAAAGGTGCTATTAAGATCTTGATACAAATGTAAGCTTCCTTTTTTTTAATGAACGTTATCATTCTAACAACTGTGGAACACAGGAAACAACATCATTGAGAGGGGTTACCAAGTGAGGTGTGATAAGGGCACTGGAAACGCAATATAAGAAAATCCTCTGTTCCATATTCCATCCTCTAGTTTCTACTCCCTCTTTTGTTCATATAGTATCAAAGAAGAAATATATTTGGATCTTTTTTTTTCCTTCAGAATCCTGCCATGTCCATGACCAAGACTGTTGTGTAGTTATGATAACTGATTTGCAGAATCTGAGTTGACAGCAGCAGTAGGACATTGTTACATAGCATAAGCTGCCAATTGAAGCAGGGTTTGAAGAGTTAACACCTGAGGGATGCAGATAACTTCTTTTTAATTATTTGCTGCAAACTTTTGGAACTCTTTTCCTGGCTGCCTATTCCAGGTCATATTCAGAAACAGATATTCTAAAATACTCTGCCATGTGTCTGATGCAAACAAGAGGAGGAGAAAAAGAAAATTAAAATAAAATAAAAAGGGGGAGGAAAAAAGATAAATAGAGGTAATTAAAAAAAAAACCAAACCACAAAATAAAAGGAAAAAGAAAATAAAAAGAAAGAAAAAGATAAACAGAAAAAGAAAAAATAAAAAGGAAAAAGGAAAATAAAAAATAAGAAAAAATTAAAAGGAAAGGGAAGAGGAAAAGGAAAAATAAAAAGAAAGAAAAATAGAAAAAGAAAAAAAAAGAAAAAGAAAAAAGAAAAATAAAAGAAAAAAAGAAAAATAAAAGGAAAACTAAAAATAAGGGGAAAAGTTATTTAAAAAGGAAAAGGAAAAAAGGAGAAGAGGGAAAGGAAAAGGAAAAAAGGAGAAGAGGGAAAGGAAAAGGAAAAAAGGAGAAGAGGGAAAGGAGA
This sequence comes from Eubucco bourcierii, assembly GCA_013396675.1. Classification (NCBI taxonomy): domain Eukaryota; kingdom Metazoa; phylum Chordata; class Aves; order Piciformes; family Ramphastidae; genus Eubucco; species Eubucco bourcierii. Next base: position 432,933 of record VWZE01018317.1, read on the forward strand.
AGAGGGAAAGGAGAAGAGGGAAAGGAGAAGAGGGAAAGGAGAAGAGGGAAAGGAGACGAGGGAAAGGAGAAGAGGGAAAGGAGAAGAGGGAAAGGAAAAATGGAAACATTAAAAACAATAAAAACAAAAAAGAAAAAAGAAAATAAAAAATAAGAAAGAAAATATATTTTCAAAAAGGAAAGGAAAAAGGAAAAAGAAAAAAAAAGAAAAAAGGGAAAACGAAAAGAGGAGAAGAGGAAAAGGAAAAGTAGAAAAGAAAAAATAGAAAAATTAAAAACAAAAACAGAAAAGAAAAAGGAAAATAAAAAATAAGAAAGAAAAAATATTTTTAAAAGAAAAGGAAAAACAAGGAAAAAGGAAAAAGGAAAAAAGGAAAAGAGGGAAAGTAGAAAAGAAAAAATAGAAAAATTAAAAACAATAAAAACAAAAAAGAAAAAGGAAAATAAAAATAAAAATAAGAAAGAAAATATATTTTTGAAAGGAAATGAAAAAGGAAAAAGGAAAAATTAAAAAGGAAAAAGGAAAATTAAGTTTAAAAAGGAAAAGAAAAGGAAAAGCCAATCCTCAGAAGATATGCAGACCCACATTAGAAATGCAAGAGAATGAGATAGTTTGGATAAATGCCCAAACTTCTGAGAGTTTAATCAAAACTAACCCAACCAATCCTCTTCCCCTTCTGAGATTTGCCCAGCAACAATTACGATCAGTTTTAGAAACCACAAGTACTTAATAAAAACTAGAATATTATAAATCTTCTGCCACATGAAGCTAATAAAAATAAATAATAATAATAAATTTTAATGTTTAAGGCACCCGGGCCCAAAGGCACTAACCTGTATTTGTGCCTCAAGTCAATGATATTAATAGTGGAAGAAATATTTGAATAAATGTAGGGTTTGCAAAAGGGTTATTTTCTCTCTAGGCTTGCCAGGTTTTAGACTGATTATATTGACTGCACAAGGACTCCTAATGAGATTGTTGAAGGCATTATTCCATTTACACCTTCGTCTGACATTATTAAATTTCTATTTGTTTCTATCACAGAGTATTTAGAAATATGTTCCAGGGAGCACGCTGCTGGCCATAGAGGCCATCATCAACCTCATTCTTTCTAGTTCTATGTTAAAGTTAACAACATGGATGCTGGCTTGAACCAGCTGCTCAGCCTGCGATGCCTACAGGCTCTGCTCGGTGATGCCCAATGACAGCACAAGGGGCGACAGGAGGAAGTTGAGGCATAGGAAGTTCCATAAAAACAGGAGGAAAAGAAAATTCACTATGAGGGTGATGGAACACAGGAACAGGCTACCCAGAAGGGTTGTGGAGTCTCCTTCTCTGGAGATATTCAAAACCCAAATGGATGCACTCCTGTGTGCTCTCCTCTAGGCGATCCTGCTCTGGCAGGGGGTGAGGACAGAATGCGCTTTTGAGGTCCTTTCCAACCCCTTCCATTCTGTGATTCTGTGATACAGCCAAACAGACCCAGACATCTCTTTTGGACCACAAGAAGTCATTTATTTTACTAGTCCTGAAAGCCACACTTTTTGTTTCTTGCTGCCTCATCCCATCTCTTTTATATGTTCATTTAAATGCAGACTATCCTGTAACGCTGTGGTTGCTCCCATCCCAAACCCAGCGGGCATATAACATTTCTACATCACCTACGCACTGCAGAAAACATTCATTTTTAGGGGAAAGTGTTTGGTTTAGCTGGCCTGGTTCTAGCAGGAAGAGCAGAGGTAAAACATCAATCAGCACTTTGAAAAGTTTGGAGCTGATGGCCAAGTGCAGTACAATTTCAGTGCCATGATCCCACAGGCAGCACATTGTCCCTGAGCCCCAAATCTGAATTCTTTTCCTACTTCTATCCAAGAAAAATTCCCATATAAATCTTCCAGTGGCTTTTGCAGCCAGTAGGGATAAGCTAAAAGCAAAGATTTTTTAATTGCTCAAGTTAATAAAAGTAATACACGAGAGAGAGAGAGAGAGAGAGTGGTGTGTGTATAGATGTTCAGGAAATGCACTATTGTGCTTTCTGTCCTTGGGGGCTGGGTTACAGCACCCTAGTGAAAGTGGCAGAGAGCATGATTTCACTTAGCATCATTCATTTGTAAAAGCAAGAATCAAAAGCAAACACACACCAAAAAAAAAATCCTATTTTGGGAATATGTTGAAGCGCTTCTAGAAATCGCTGAAGCTGTTTTCATAATCCTTCCACTTGTAAGGCCAAATGCCTTAATTACCATGAGACCAACTAGCTATGGAGAGCACAAAAAAGAGCTATAAAAACATTTCAGAGCGGCTTAAAATAGTTTTTCCTCCTCCTAAAAATAGAACAATGTACATAGAAAACACTTCGACCCCTTTTCAAGGCTATGGAGAAGCGTGAGGCCAGCCCCAGGGGGGTAAGCAGGGATCCCCCAGCCCCAGCACCATCCGCTGCTGCTCTCCCAGGCCAAGATACTCTGCCAAAAGCATGATGCTGTCCTGTATCAAAACCCATTTCTAGCCTCTGCTGAGTCTGACCAGCCTTGGGTCTTGAGCCAGAATGATTTTTTTGGGGGAGGAAATTCCACATTTGGGAGGGAAAGGATGAAGCATTTAAAAAGGTCAGCTTGCCAGCAAAGAAAAAGGCAGTCATAGGAATAAAGGGAAGGAAAACATTTCCTGGGTCACTGAGTTTTGTCCAGTGCTACCAGAAGGAACTAATTCATATATCATCTTTCACAAACTGACCCAGCTCTTGCAACAGGCAGAAACATCGGGATCCAGCTCCAAAAGAGAGCACAAGCCCCTGTGACAGCCACCGGCGCTGCGGCAGCTCCCATCCCCTGCTGCTGCAACCTTTGCAAAGGTGTAAAATGCAGTATAGCATGGCCAAAGCATGTTCTTAACCCAGAAGTCATGCTTTTTGTTGTTGTTGGTTTTGTTGGTTTTATAATTGCTCTTTTCCTTTTTTTTTTTTTTTTTTTTTTTTTTTTCCCCAAATCATCTGCTGGTGAAGAGGTCTCTCCATAACACTTAGTTCAAAAAGCAGAAGGAAGACCTAGAAGAAAAGCCAAACTACCCTGTCTGGTGGGGTGACACCACAAATGAAGGAACCAGAGACTGGCACCGTAAAAGGAGTCTTGGATCCCCTCCCATAAAAAGATGGGCTTCAGCACAGGCTCAGCACTGATGGCTTATTGAAATTTGGGGAGTCCCTCAGCTTCCCTGCCTCAGTTTTCCAGTCTGCAGTATGAACATTATTATTTACCCATCCTTCATCCTCTGCAGATGTACACACCCACTGGGACAGTCCTGACACTAATTTCTGCTTCATATCAGATTATACAATCGTTATTAACCTTCCAGCTCTCAGTACCAAAGGGTCAAATCCATCTCAGTTTAGCAGATGAAGCTCTGCAGACTTCACTTAAGTCGCAACCACTTACTCCAGGACTGGATTTAGTCCTGGGCATTTTTCAATTTAAAATACACTGGCAAGACAAAGCCACCACTGCTCCTTCCAGGGGTGGTCTGATTTCATTTACAAGCATTTGTGCTGGCAAGTCCTACATAATACTCAGATGCAATTGTGCCTGAGTATTAAATATAATGGGTCTGATGTTATGAATAGGAAAATAAGATAACTTGGTAAAGGAGGTTTGACAGCAAGAGTGAAAGAATGAAGATTCAACTTAAGCTGCTGAAAGCCTAACAAGATAAAGACAGGCAGGGGAGAGTTCCCTTAAATGTGATGAAAATAAGGCCTGAAGGGGTGGAATGATGGAGAGGCTGAGGAGTACATGTTTCAAGACAGAAGATGAATGTGCCCAACATGACAGTAACATGTAGCTAAATTAATCAAAGTACCCACAGCACTAAATGGAACCAAAACATACAGATTTATGCAGAAATCCCAGAACAACAGATGTGAGAAGCACAGAAAGATGCAACTCTTTCTATATCAATTAGTTTTCCATATTTTTGGACATTGGTTTTTATCATTCTGTGTCATCAGAAAGGTTATAGATCTCCCTTTTGCATTTTAAATGCATGTCACCCACTTCAGCATTGAACCCACAGTTCCCACAGCACACACTATTACCTCTCCCCATTAAAGACATCACAGCCTATGACATACATCCTGAAGCTAAATCACCAGGAAAATTTTCCTAAAAATCACAGCAGCTCATGACTGTCTGACAAAAACAAACTGTTACATTCATTAGTATTTCACCTTGAAAGTATAGTTTTAAATTAATTCCATTTCCATGATTCATGATGGATTTTCAGCCTTCGTTGAGCCCTGTGATTTTGCCAGGCAGTTGCTCTGCTTGTCTTCCACTGCCTCCTCACACTGCCACAGTGGCCCCAGCTCCTCCAGGGACTTCTCCAGAGGCTCCTCCACTCCTGCAGCCTTTGCAGAGTTTGAGAGTTTGACTTCTAGAGCATCTTGACTGACAAAGGGCAGGCAGTAAATTTGGAGTCTTTGCCCCCCTGACTGGGGTTTTAATCAGTGACTGCCTGTCTTGCTCAGAAGGTAAACTCCTGATCAGGACAGCTGCTAGAGATTAACTTCAGATCAGATCCTGATCTCACTTCTATTCAGAGTGCAAATTTCAGTGTAATTTGAGGTTGGAGCAGAATTTGGCCCCTGTCATTCCAACAAGCACACTGCAAGCCCAGTGAATGGAAAGAAAATGTTCTTAGGATGAAAAGCCCTCTCCATAACCAGGAGCTGTATGAACTCAACGCATTTATCACCACAGCCCAGGTATGTCCTGGATGTCAACTTGTTACCCCACACCCTGCCTCAGAACATCCCTCCCTAGACCTTATAGTAGCCTTCCAGTATCTGAAGGGGGCCAACAGGAAGGCTGGGGAGGGACTATTTGCAAGGTCTTGCAATGACAGGACTAGGGGCAATGGGTTTAAACTGGCAGAGGGGAGACTTAGACTGGATGTCAGGAAAAAGTTCTTTGCAGTGAGGGTGGTGAGACACTGGCACAGGTTGCCCAGGGAGGTTGTGGCTACTCCCTCCCTGGAGGTGTTGAAGGCCAGGTTGGATGAGGTCTTGAGTGACCTGTGCTAGTGGGAGGTGTCCCTGCCTATGGTAGGGGGTTGGAACTAGATGATCCTTGAGGTCACTTCCAACCTTACCATTCTATCATTCTATGACTGCCTCCTCCTTCAACTGCCACAGGGTTGGAGGGACCCAGGATTTACCTAGGGAAAGCCAGGAGCTCAGAGAATGATGTCCTTGTGCATCCAATCTCCCCAGGGAGTGGTTGCATAGCAAGTGGCTTGGAACAGAGCAACCCCTGTGGTTTATAGCTGGATGGGCAGCAACTTCTCAAGTTTTGTCTGACATGCGAGGGACTTAGTCCAGTTCTCTGAGAGCCAGGGCTGCTGTCCTCCTCCTCATCCCACCCTAGCCTCAACCCTCTTGACGGAAGGTAACACAGTTAGAGGTTTGAATTCCTTTTTTTCTTACTCTATTTTTTTTTAAAGAACTTCTATATGCCAACCTGCCTTTTTCATCTGCAAGAGATTAGGCAAGCAAATGTGAAATGTGACAGAAAGGAGGCTCAGCCCCACCATCCAGAGGCAGGTTTCTGGGAGGATCAGCTTTCACCTCACTCTGCTGTTATGAGCAGATTGATCCCTCTTTAGTGTGTGCACCTCAGCTCAGAGAAGTCCTTTAGCTAACACAAAGCAAGGAGCAAACTCAGTCCAGACAGGACCGAGCCACCAACACAACATTTATTTGCTTATGGGTAGGTTTACATGATGCAAAGAGAGAGAAATAAGGGCATTGCCTGGCACTAACGCTCCCTCTATTGGAAAAAATATTTACTTAGGAATGTGCCTTGTATCACCTAGGACAACGCAAAACTAAATGAACAGCAGGCAAAAAAATAAAAAGTCTGCTACTGTACTGGAAAAGGGGCTGGGCAACCAGGGCATTATTTTCCATTTCATAGAGAGCAAGGAAAAGCAGTAACCTACAGAAGTAAACCGTGATTCAAAAGCCACCTCGCTAGATAAAATTTAGACTTGCACAAAATTCCATTTAAATAAAACTCCATGTAAATGAATTCCATTTATTTACAGCCTACTGCATGGCCTCCACTCTCCTGTGGCTACAGCCTGGCATGACACCCAGACAATTAGCACAGGTAGCTCCTGCTTGCTACCATTATGTGGGTTTCTAAACAGAGGAACTCCTTTAGTCTTCTGCTGTCCCTCACAGAAAACAAGGCTATGATGACCCAGCCCAAGTATGTTCTCCTTCTGACATCAGTTCTGTGTAGTAAGTGAAACAAGCCAGAAAGAATTTTCACAGATTTACATCCCATAGGAAGAAACAAAAGTGAGAATGAGGTTTGTGTCTCTTCCTTTCATCTGCTCTTTTTTTCCCTTAGCTACATTGGGAATGGGTTTCTCCCCGACAGAGTGTTTTAGCCAGACCATACACAGAAGAAACTGAGGATGAAACAGGGATCAAGAACTGAACCTAACCTCAGCTCCTGCTTCTCTCACAGACAAACAAGGATTTTACCCTTAAAAAGGTACAGAAGATCTAATACTGTCCCCTCTGTACAGAATGGATGCAGACAAATGTATTACTGGTTCAAATCAGCAATGCTTCCTATAATTCTTCAGAAAAGTGGGTATATACCTGCTGAAATTTTATTGTCTGTAGGAAGACAATGAGGGCAAGACAGCCAGGACCTCAGCATTCTTCTAAAAATCTCCATCACTTCTTTTTTCACCAGCAAGCTCCAAAGAAAATCTTGGTTGAGGATACATCATCTGATCTCACTTAATATGATGGATCCCGAAGCTGGGAATTTATTTGTCTCAGAATTTATCTCCTAGACAGAGAAGGGGAATTTTCCTAGAAGCCTGGATGGATCTGGCTGAGGACACAGTGTTCTCTTTTACCTTGTGTTCTTCTCTGCATTTTGGGACACATTTCAAGGAATCTGCCAAGAGAGATGAAGATGAGGGCTGGAGCAGTTCTGCTATGAGGACAGGTTACAGGAGTCGGGGTTTTGCAGCCTGGAGAAGAGAAGGCTTCAAGGGGACCTTACAGTAGCCTTCCAGTATCTGAAGGGGGCCTACAGGAAGGCTGGGGAGGGACTATTGACAAGGTCTTGCAATGACAGGACAAGGGGCAATGGGTTTGAACTGGAAGAGGGGAGATTTAGACTGGATGTTAGGAGGAAGTTGTTTGCAGTGAGGGTGGTGAGGCACTGGCACAGGTTGCCCAGGGAGGTTGTGGCTGCTCCCTCCCTGGAGGTGTTCAAGGCCAGGTTGGAGGAGGCCTTGAGTGAGCTGTGCTAGTGGGAGGTGTCCCTGCCTATGGCAGGGGGTTGGAACTGGATGATCCTTGAGGTCCCTTCCAACCTTACCATTCTATGATTCTGTGACATTAGCAGGTAACTTCGAGCTCCAGGCTTAAAATATGCAGCCAAATGCAGCCTGGTCACACACTGTGCCGCTAGCAGTGTTGGGAAGGCTTTGGGATGCACTCCCACCTCTGGATGCGGACAGCTGTGAAAGCCAACTCGGAGTATTTAACAGGAGTTTAACAGGTTTAAGCCTGTTTCCCCGCATTAAGCATGGGTGCATAAACTGGAAGAACAAGAGATTAGCACATGGTGCTCACTGGAGGAGAGACATCCGCAAAGCAGGGGTGTTAAGTGAGGATTTAGTAACTATTAGCTCCATCCAAAAAAACAATCTATTGCAGTTTTTTGTAGTATGGACCATGAAGATTTCAGCCCCTCTTTGTGTGACACCCATAGCAGAGAGAGGGATAGAGGGACCTGATTATGAGCAGAAAGGTTACCTAAGGAAAGGTAAACAAAAAGAAAGCAATTTAAAAAAAATTAATGTGGTAATATGGATCAGGATTTGTGTAGAAAGGCTATGAAACAAGAACTATGTCAGAGGTAAGAGCCCAAACACTTTGGAGGATCTTTGCAAATACTTTTTCATACATCTATCAAACATTAAGGTGTATCACAAAACGTGTGAAAGGTATTACAGATTTTTAAGGATAATTTTAAGTTTATTTTTGAAAGACTGAACTTATCCAAAATGTCTGAAGGAAATTCCTCTGTTCATATTGAGAAAAGAAAAAAAAAAATTACAGTTCCTGAAGGAACATTGTCACATTGCTATCTTTCATTCTCTAATGAGAAACATCATGTGCAACCCAGGTATCACCATAGCCCAGCAGGAGATGGCCATGAGAAGGAGACCACAAATAGGACCAGATAAAAACCTAGAGAAAATCAGGGCAAAAACCTCTCCAAGAAAAGGCCAGCTGAACTCAGAGAGAGTTCTTCCCACTAAAATCTACAGATTGCAATTTATCACAGTCTCACAGTATCACCAAGGTTGGAGGAGATTTCAAAGCTCATCAAGTCCAAGCCTTTACCACAGACCTCAAGACCAGACCATGGCACCAAGTGCCACGTCCAAACCTGCCTTGAACACCTCCAGGGACAGTGACTCCACCACCTCCATGGGCAGCCCATTCCAGCAGTCAATGACTCTCTCAGGCAAGAACTTTCTCCTCACCTCCAGCCTAAACTTCCCCTGGCACAGCTTGAGACTGTTCTGGTGCTGCTTGCCTGAGAGAAGAAAGCAACCTCCTCCTGGCCACAACCACCCTCCAGGCAGTTGTAGACAGCAAGAAGGTCCCCTCTGAGCCTCCTCTTCTCCAGGCTAACCAATCCCAGCTCCCTCAGCCTCCCTCCATAGGGCTGTGCTCCAGGCCTCTCCCCAGCCTCGTTGCCCTTCTCTGGACACGCTCAAGCACCTCAATGTCCTTCTTGAATTGAGGGGCCCAGAACCGGACACAGCACTCAAGGTGTGGCCTAAGCAGTGCAGAGTCCAGGGGGAGAATGAGCTCCCTGCTCCTGCTGGCCGCACTATTGCTGATGCAGGCCAGGATACCATTGGCCTTCTTGGCCACCTGGGCACACTGCTGGCTCATGTTCAGGTGGGTGTCAATCAGCACCCCCAGATCCCTTTCTGTTTGGTTGCTCTCCAGCCACTCCAACCCCAGCCTATATTCTGCAATTATACTACCACCTTCCTTAGCAATATGGTGATTTGTACCTTAACCCCTCAACCCCCTACTCTGCCCAGCCTAGGGGATGTGAGAGTGGCACAGGACAAAGCTGGAAAGATGAAAGCTAAATTGATCACACTTGGGGTTTTTTGGTGAATATATCTATTCTTTCACTCCAGGCCTCACATAAAGCAGCACTGCTACTATTGGGTTTTTCAGAGACTCCAAAATAAATACACATCCAGAAGACTTATTCTCGTATTTCCAGCTACAGCAGAGGCATCCAGGTTTTTGTTTCTTCTTCCTTGGATGTATTTGCCTGTTTTGATTCAGAAGCAGACTAACATATAGGATCTTAAATTCTGTATGACTCTGCATAATGTAATGAACACCAACAGACTTTAAATCTCCCATATCTCGTGGGTGCATTTTATTGCACTATATGGCAAAAATCCAAGAAAAAATTTGGAAGGAGGAACAAAAAAAAAAATAATAATAATTAAAATGAAAAAAAAATACATTGCTACTGAATTTTCCAACAATATCACAGGAATGTGATCTGCGCCTAATACGCATACTGATGATCTATTTGGAATTTTTATCCACAGCTATGAAGAGAAAGAAAATGTTATTCCCTCTGAGGCCAATTTTCATCTTGCTCTGGAATTCTCATTTAAATCTCTCAGAGAACCCTTTGCCTTCTCTAGATATTAACTACTATTTGTCTCTGGCTCGAGGCTTATGTCCGTTACTGTATGAGCTACATGGAAACAAATTCCTAATCATATTTCTGACAAGAGTCCTCACGATCTGCTTGGCTGCAGTCATCCCATTTCCAGTATTTCACTAGTAAAAATGTAGGAAAGCTTTAGTCTCCTCTTACCCAGCATGTGTAACTCCCATTAACAGGAGTTACCAGATGTGTGCAGATGAAGAGAATATATTGTTTGAGGAGGTGAAGCGCGCAGCAGGCGCGGCTGCCATGGCTGGCTTTCAGACTCCAGGATGTAGATAGATGGTGAAGAGTTTGCAATAACCAAAGCAAATGCCTTGATCCTCCTCTCACGCTGATATCCATCAGGACAAGCTGGGCTGAGGATCCAAGGGCATTACACAAGTGAGATGAAGGACTGTAGAGCACTTTCTGGGTTTACAAAATGAATGGCTTTTGATGCTAATAACCACCATTCAGAAATCCTCAGGCATTTGCAGCTCTGAGGAGCAGCACTGCCAGTGATCACAGAATCACAGAAACATTCTGGTTGCAAATGACCCCCAGAATCATCAAGTCCAACTGATATCCCTGCTCTACAAAGCTCACCCTTAAACCACATCTTCAAGCACCACATCCAAACAATTTTTAAACACATCCAAACAATTTTTAAAGGTGACTCAACCACCTCCCTGGGCAGCCCATTCTGATGCCTGACCACTCTTGCTGGGAAAAAAGTGTTTCCTAATATCCAGCCTAAACCTATCCAATCATAGCTTGAGGCCATTCCCTCATGTTCTATCACTATTTACGGGTGAGAATAGACCAGGACCAGACCCTCCACTACTTTCTTTCAGGTAACTGTAGAGAGCTGATGAAACCTTTATCCTATTTGTTCCTATTTAAGGTGGTATCTAAGCACACCAGTGTTTCAGGATTGTTTTTTCCATTGCCTGGCACCCTGTGCAGACAATTGCATCTGTGCACACTGGCACTCATCCTGATCTGGGGATGACGTTTAACATATGTACCTCTGTCCTTAGGTTTACATATAAATGGCCACAGTCAAGTTCAATTTACACTGAATTAGAATCATAGAACGGTTTGGGCTGGAAGGGACCTTTAAAAAACATCTAGTTCCAACCCCCCTGCCATGGGCAGGGACAACTGCCACTATACCAGGTCACTCAAAACCCCATCCATACCAGATATATTAGAATTATATATTGCAAAGGTCCAAGATCAAGCCACAATGATTCTCTCGATGGTTTTGCCAGTTCCTTTTACTCCATTTTTGTGAATCCACTCAGGATGTTGTTAGATACAGAACTGTATCAGATTGGTGGCCCAGTGAAGGTGACAAATTAGATAATGGACAAAGTTACCAGGAAACAGTAAGTTGGTCTTGGGTGCACAAAAAAAAATCACCACCAGAAACGATACTTGGAAATTCCTAATTACCCATGTGTATGTATACAGAGTGTATCCACCATTAGATTAGGAAATAAGAGAAGTAATCCTCTCAGGGGAAGCAATTACTTGTTATGGGTGCACACACCTCACTTCTCCTGGGCATGCTGAGAACCAAGGAATGGATGGGCTTGCTGAAATCAAATGAAAATTGAAAAGGCTTTTGATATATGTCTCCAGAAAGTCCACCTCAGGGGTATGCTACTCTCTGTTTTTCTCCCAATACTATGTTCCTAAATGCTCAGGATTTGAGTCTTTATTCCCTTCTATCCATTTTCCCCAGCATAAGCTCAGTTGATTTCAGCAAATCAGAGATACTGTGTTCATCTTAGCCTCACACACCGCCGAACGAAAGCCCAGCAAGTTGTGAAGAGCTGCTCTGAACCACTTCAAAAAACTGTTTGAATGAGAGATGATGGAAAATGCAACCCTAATATTTTCTTCCCATCCCTGCAATTCAGATGAAGACTGAATTGGTGACACCTCAGTACTGCTACACTGGGTTGCTCAGTACAAAGAGCACAGATTTATCTTCAAACTAGGAAGCACTTGGGAGGAATACTCCAGACAGTGAGCTAAAACAGTCCATGAGCCTTAACAAATCTGTAACAGAAAAGTCAACATTTGTCCCGTATAGCAAAATAGCTTCTCTAAAAAGACTTCAACTTTCAAACACCTTAAGTGTTTCAGTCACATTGTATGTACATAGTTTTTAATCTGTTCCTGCTCGAAATCCAGCCTCTTTATTTTCCTGCTCTCCAACTTCTTTCACCTCCCAAGCCCTGTGTGTGTCTGTGTGTCTGTGTGTGTGTGTGTGTTCAGTTCCAAACTCCTCACAGGCCAGTACTTTTTTCGGTGGAAGCTTTGCTCAAGTCAGGACGTGGGAAGAGACTTCTCGAGGTACATTTTCAAGAGCTCAGCTTGCAGTTATCCATCAAACTGTAAGCCATGGAACCAACCTGGCACAGAGGCTGCAGAGCAGATTTTTCAAAATCATAATTAAAGTATCATACTCCAGCTTGGGATTTAGGGGGACACTTGAAAATGTGATCCAAACACTTTTAAGAATCTGGTTTTCATACCCTTTTTTCTCAGCAACACAAACCTGATTCTACCTCTGAGGAAATCAACAGCTCATTTCTTTCCTACAGGAACAGCCATGAGACTAAAGCTTTAACAGTCCAAAAGAAAAGGTCTGTCTATAGTCTATCATGCCTGTAGTTATTTGTGTAATTAATGATTGTGTTTAGTGAAGGAATAGCTAAATCAATGGATGGAAAGGAATTTAAACACAGTTCCTCTTGTTTCAGCTATCCACAGAATGTTTCATGTTTTATTCATTGCACTGAAGATAGTTACTTTTTTCACAACATCTGTAATTTGTCTGTTAAATGGGGTCTGTGGTTTTGTAAAGCTGTGCAGATATCCATAAGCCAGACATGAACAACAGGAGTTAAGTGCCAAATTCTTAATCTACTCAGGAGGTATTAGAGTACTACAGCTGCTGACTTCTTCCAAAAGATCAGAGTGCCTGGGACTAGCGCGAACCTTGTCTGCATTCCTACATGAAAAACTAACACCAGGTTTACAATTTAAAAAAATTAAATGCAAAGAGCATGACTGGTCTAAGTCAGCACAGCATTGCTTAGCTGATTTCAGCAGCTCCAATCAAAAGAGCAAGGATCTGCCCTAATGACTGTTATTGATCTCTTCTTTAAAACACACTCTCCTATCCGCACAACGTATTCAACATGCCTATCCTCCAGGATTATTACAGAGCCATAAGCAACAGCAACAATTACAGTTTCTATTTAAGAGATGCAAATCAATATTAATTAAAATTAGACAACAGTTTGTGATGTAAGGGGTCCTTGTACTCAAAGGGCACAATGGCCATTAAATATATTAAGACTTATTACTTAAAAGATTTTAGACAAAGTCAATGCATCGCCTGTCCTAAGGGACGCTTCAATGCCTTAGTAATGTTGTACAACATTTAACTATAGGTGCCACAATCAAAGGCAAACACAATTAAGTATCAAACAGTTAAATGTTATGTGTCACTCTCTAAAGAATCTATATTGAAATGCTTAATTAAACTTTTTTTTAGTAGTATTATTATTAATAAAAAAAAAAAAGAAAGAAAGAAAAGAGAATTGCATAGCGCTGGCTAGCACCAAAATGAGTGCTTATTTGGTTCCTATTAAATAACCTGCATATTAAGTTGCCTGTGTTTCTCCTGTTCATTATCATGAAGGCAGCATTTGCATTTCTTGATAGACTATTCCTGTTTCTTTCCCCTTTTTTTCTTGTCTTACATCAGTCAGTGGAAAGAGTGCCACCACAGGCCATCATTAACCTTCCAAATCTGCCTCAAAACAAATAGTACAAGAGCTCACTAATTTGAAGATCAAAAAGCCACTTGTCCATTATATAATTGGAATGAAAGGCAAAATGTTGCAGTTCTGAAGAGCACAGTAATTACTAGCTGTTAATTGCTCTCTCGTGGTGGCTCACTTTTAATTAAAAAGAACAGCTCGTCGCAGGCCGATAAGCAATGGTGGAGACCACTGGTTTAATCAACAAAGCAGAAAAATTTGTTTCTGCTGCAGCCAACAACAGCTTGAGAAATCTTCAGATGTCCAATTGAGATTAAAAACTGTCTATTTAGTGCAGTCAGATTTTATTTTAACCAAGGAAATGACTATTTGAAGTCTTCCAATGTGAGTGTCCCCACCACATCCCCGCTGGTGCTGCAGGGACTAATCACTGNTGTGCATTTAATTACTGTTCATATTTCATGCAGTCAAACAGAATTTCATTTAAAAAGAAAATTATTTACCTACATAAAAAAAAAAAAAAATAAAACAACCCTAACCCAG
>VWZE01018317.1:458456-476107 GCA_013396675.1 Eubucco bourcierii
TTTCTTTGTTTTTTTTTTTTTTGTTTTTGGGGGGGGGGGTTCTTTTAAAAGCAATTATAAATACATTCTGAATTGCTGCCTAAAACGTGGTGACTTTCCAAGGCAACATTGCCAAAATAATATTCTCATTTTAAGCAAAATTTCTGCTTGTATTTTTTTTTTATTTTTTTTTCCCCTTTTAGCATTTCTAACCTTTAGACCACGTTGCTTTTCCCTCCAATATTTTTCATTCTTTTATACTAAATGCATATTTGGTGACCTCCTGTGGTTCCCATGGATCAGAACGGAGGAGCAGGATGATTAACGGTTTCAGTTTAAATATTTTATACTCTCTATAAAAACACTGTGAACTGATGGATGTGTACATTGCCACATTCACTCCAACATCAGGGTCCCCTTGATTGCATTTTCCCCTTCTTTTTTCCCTACTACCCAACATTATTAACATCTTTTCCCATGGAAAAAAAAAAAGGACCTGAGGGCTCCTTGCTCCCAGATTTGGCACAGGCAAGACTCCCACACGTGAGCAGATACTGCCCTAATAGGGCTTTCAACCTTGAGGAGTTTTTAAATGCTCTAAGTGTATTATAATGGTCTCCTGGTCTCAGGACAGACAGATGTGAACCACAAAACTGAAATGTTTCATCTTTTGGCGCCTTTCAGTATGTTCCATGCTGTGCTTCAAGTTTGCTGAAGGATCAGAATTACTTCAGTTCTAGGCAATATAAACGGAGTGATCAAAAACACTTAATTATTCAGGGTCAGCAAATCTGTAGAATCTAATAGCAACAGACAGAAATAACCCTTCCAACCACTCTCATTTTCATTAACTATTATAAAACAGAGAACTGTTTAATTACCAGAAAATATCATAGCAAAAAGACCCAGCATCTTCCCAAGAGTCTTTCCCAGTCCAAAAAGCACCAAAGCATAATTTAATTTTCTGTAGATAGAGACACACAGAGACACACACAAATAGCTCAAATCCTTAGCTCACAGCCTCTTTCAGACCGACTACTTGAACCCAGGTGCAGCCTTTCAAAACGCACCCTATAAAGAGACCTTCACACATTATTTCTGTACCTGTCACCCTGAAATGTGATGATGAGGATGATCCAAATGGAAATGACAACAGAAATGGTTTCCCTATTATTTCCCCTACTTAACTCCACGTTAGGTACAGGTGTCTGGACAGCACGCTTCACAGCGCAGGGGCACAAATTTCCCCCCCATTGCCTTTCTTTTCCCCCTCCCAAGGAAAAAAAAGATGAGGCAGAGGCATCCCTCAACACATGGATCCTTCTGTTGTGGTGGATTTGGGTGAACAAATAGAGAGCTGGTCGAAGTATATGGTCTTATCATGAGTGGCTACGTGGGACTCAGCAGCAAAATACTCCTTTGGAGAATCCCCAGTTCATTTAGGAATTAATATAGAGTGTTGGGAAAATAAAAATCCAACTGGGCCTGATGTACTGCAGTGATAAATTGAGAGACCTGGATTACAGCAGCATGCTGATGGTACTCACTTCTCATGAAATCACATTATATTACATTCATTATAAGTAATAAGAATAAAAGCCCCACCAGTTAACACACTTAATGCTCTAAGAGATGGATTTACAAAGCCAAAACCAATTGCCAAACCACTCAGTGGAAAAGGAAAAATTAAACAGAAGTATGAGAAAGATAACTTGGGATCAGGTAACGTTTTACATGATGTTTACAAGGCTTTATTCTGTAGCTGAGAAAGTAAGTTGCCAGAAAATAAAAGAAAAAAGAAAAAGCCCAAACAGAAAACCTATAAAACAGTGTCACTTAGAGGGGAAGTGGGAGCTGATATAAATATAATCGAAAAGAGGGAAGCTAACAGTCATAAATGTTCATTTGAAGCTATAAATTACAGAAATTTGCCAGGGGAAAATAACGACACAAGAAAAACTCCAGTTCAGTAGGAATGAAAGCCATCTGAATTATGGTGCTAGTTAATTGCCAAAACAGAAGTGTTTGAGCAGATACTTCTGCAAAATATCAGGGGGAAAATGTCTTATCATACATATACACAATGGTGACCCAATCTCCAAATAGTCCAGAAAGAAATTAAACTGCAGCTTTGAAAGTCAGGTTGGGTTTCTTTGGTTGTTTTTTTTTTAATATATATATATATATATATATAAACTTATGCAAACAAAATAACTTATATTAACTTAAGGCAGTTCCTTCAGGAGACATCCCCAGAATTGTGGATTTCTAAAAAGAAATCCCAGTTTCAGAGGATTGCAGGAAACCCAGCCCAGTTCTGGGATCTGTGATGGGCCAGAGGGAGCAGCAAGATAAAGGCAGATCGATCTGAAAACATAGCAGGCAAATTACACCACAATTAGTTCCTTAACCAAGCAGATTTTCTTAAGAATTACAGTTAGATATTTATAGTTAATGTTAATTCATATGTATTAATAGACAACAAAGGAAATTAACATTTTGTAATATGATTATAGATTTATCTGACAAAGGTAATTCTTGCCCCAGACTACACTCAAATATTCAAAAGGTTTGGCTGGATAATAGTTACGGATTTATATCGCAGTGTAAATCCTTGGATAGTGTTTTAGAGACTGAGACGTGGAGAAGACTTTGCTAATAAGTGATTATATTGTAGCTGGTAATGGAATCAGATAGAATGATACAAAATACACATGACTAAAGTAGAAGTTTAAACACAGCTAGGAAATCATCAGCAAGCAACAGTAATTTCCCATGACTCCCAGAAAAATCACTTTCTGGCATCACCATAATTAGAGTTTTTAATCAAAGAGAAGGGAAAAGCATGAGATTAATATCTAGACCAGCAGGCAGAAGATGCAAATAGGAGGTGCAAGTAGGGAAGAGACTAATGTAGCAGAGGAATTGGGCTCCCCTGAAAGATGGGCAGCAGCAGATACACCATCTTGTGACACTGTGGTGATGCCACCCTAGTGGCGCCACCCAAGCACTCCTGGAAAACCACCATGAGGTTTGGCACTTCCACTGTGAGGAAGGGAGTGAAATATTAAAGAAGATTCCAATGAAGAGCAATAGAAATGGCAGAGCAGGAAATGTGCCTTTGAAGTAAAAATTGTGTGGATCAGTTTCTACAGCTTATATAGAGAGTAGGAGGGAAGATGACAGCACTCTGATTACAGAGATCTCTCTAGCTGAAGTAAGCAGATGTGCAATGTGGGCAGTGTCCAGAAGCTGGAGATGCTGCAACAAGGAACACAACCAAGACTAATTGCTAAGGATGTTCACTAGATGTTGTGCTCGCTCAGTAGCAGGATTCATAGGGTCTCTAAAAATGAGATGCTCCAATCCAAGCAGGTATTAATGCAGGGAAACTATAGCCCACGTGATGCAGAAGGTCATGCTTGAAGAGCATGGATCCCTTCCAACATCAGGACAGATGTGACCTCAGGTTTACTATCTGGGGTCTCAGACCATGTCTACTGAAAGAAACCAGAAGAAGGACACAACATCATTAGTAAGCAATTATATAAATCTGTGTGATGATGGAACCAGCATTCTTTGTCTGACTAAGATCTGGAACTCTGTGATTTATATATTTATTTTTATATATATATTTTTATACTATTCTCTTCCCCCAGGCTCCAGGTCACAGTGGTGGCATTGCCACAATTTATAGCGCAGGTTGCTCAGCAGAGGCGTAGAGCCTTCCTGATGTTTTCCTATCTGGAGTACCTGGCTCTCCTTCTCCTCACTCTTTCCACAGCACTGAGGACTGTTCGCTATTCTCCAACATGAATATGTTTCATTTTGTAAATAAGCTGTATAAGAACTGTCATGTTTTCTGTTTTCCTAATCATAGAATCATAGAATGGTAAGATTGGAAGGGACCTCAAGGATCATCTAGTCCCAACCCCCTGCCATAGGCAGGGACACCTCTGTTAATCTGTGATGCAGCATGGACAGGAATTGTCAGCTCTCACAAGATAAACACTTTGCTCTGGTTACCAGATTTCTGAACACAGGGTCCTGTACAGCTCATGTATGCACAGCCAGAAAGCCTTACAGACAGGCCAGGAATCCACAACTCTGTAATGCACCCTGAACCACTCAAACTGCACTTAACTTTGTCAGAACTTCAGGGTGAAGGGGTTAAATCACCAAAAAAAAAAGAGCACTGGGCACCCCACACCTCCCATGAGCAAAGCTGTGACACTAACCTCTACTGATCAAATTCACTCAGCAAGGAATACAGAAAATGTTTATCATTATTTTGGAGGGAATTTTGTCACAAGTACATTTCAGATTCTAATTATTTGCCTTCTTGTTTGGGAATGTGTTAGGCTCACATCTTCCAGCTTATCTCTGCTACCACAAAGGCTGGAAACTTTTTTTCTCTCTCTCTTTTTCTTTTTTTTTTTTTTTTTTTTTTTTTTTTTTTTGGTTTTTTTTTGTTTGTTTGTTTGTTTTAATAAAAGATGACATTGTCACTTAATCACAATGCTGAAGGAAATGGAGCTTTGAGAAAACCACCAAATATGGCAAGACTCATCATCAGGCTTGCTGGTGGAGGACCTGTTCACTCCCCAGGGTATACTCATGTTTTCAGATTCATCCTGCCACGGTGCGTCACCATCACCTCTGCAGCATCTCTGAGGTTCAGCCCCACCACAGGAGCAGGATCTCAGATCTGTGCCAGCCATAACACTTTTCTACCAAAGCATCTACACTCTTTCTGCAGCCCATCCTGCATCTCTCCAGCCAGCCTGCACAGCACAGGATGGCTGAAGTTCACATAAGCATAAAGGTTTAAATGACATCTGGTTTCTCCAGTGATGGCATATCCGTACTTCAAAGGTGTCTCTCACAGTAGCACCGCACCTCCGGTTGTCCTCTTTGGATGGTGTCCTTCTTTTGGGGTGTGGGCCATATAAAGGTATAAGTAGTGCTACATTCAGTGTGGGGGGAAGCCAATGTACTATTTTTTCAACCTTAAAGTAGGATACTGATCCCCAAATTTACATTCATCTGGCTATGTCTTTTCAATCACAATGGCGTTTCCTGTAAGTCGTGGGCAGGATCCACTTCACTGAACACTACATATTACCTTCTGGCAACACAGTTCCTGATGTGGTGGAACTTGTTAATCATACAATCATAGAATCATAGAACAGTCTAGGCTGGAAGGGACCTCCAAAGGTCGTTCAGTCCAACCCCCTCTGCAGCGAGCAGGAACATCCTCAACTAGATCAGGTTGCCCAGCACCCTGTCGAGCCTCACCTTGAATATCTCCTGGGATGGGGCCCCAGCCACCTCCCTGGGCAGCCTGTTCCAAGGAAAGAAAGCAAAAGTCTTGGTTTCTCCTCCAAGACTGGGAGTGGGGATGAAGAGGCATCAAGGTCAGCTCTCAAGAAAAGGAAAGCACTGTAACCCCACCGACTCCCAGAAGCTACTTGCCTGATTCCAGACTAAGGGGCAGAGAAATCAGCACTGGTTCTGTCATTTCTGAACCATCAATCACTGCCTATGCCAAAGCAGCCATTTATTAGAGACAAAAACATTCCTTCTCTCCCATCTTACCCAAGGGCAGTCCTGACCACTGTCATCACTTGCAGGGTGCGAGCCCTACACTGGCCTTTTTTCAGGATGTAGTAGAGTTACCAAGTGACGTTACCTGGACCTATAGCTGTAAACAAATTCCCGATCAATCCATTTAGTCTGGTTGAAAATCCATTTTACAATGCAGTTGTCAGCAGCTGACTCCCACAACTGGACGCTGCCACACACAAATGAAACAAAAAAATAAATTAAAATTCCTTCAGATGTTTCTCCTGACTTCATTTTGTCCCTTGAACAAATTGCTCCTCCACACCAAGGACACTGGTGGGGCACACCCAAGTGCCTGCCCCACCGAAGGTTTAAATGGGATGGGAAACTGTTCTGCTCCCCCCACCTCTGGTTCCAGGGATTTAGAATGTAAAAGAAGTAGGTGTCAAGTACCTTAACCCACCCCTGCAGGCTTGAGTGGGGGAGAGCAAATCTCCCCAGCATATATATATGGCAATGGGACACATTATCTAGTGGGACTTTGAGGAGACTGCTATGGGGGACTTTGAGGAGACTCCTGCATAGGACTTTGAGAGGGCTTTAAGAGGGACTGCTAGCCACGGACTGCCAGTGTCAGACCATCAGATCCTGCCTGCCTATTAAAGGGACCTGCCTCTGCCATAATTGTGGGTATGCTGGGAGCAGCCTGAGCTTTACCCTGTGCTGCCCCACGATCTGCGCTTCAAGGCACTGCCACACAGACTGCCGACAAGGAGCCAAAGGTCTATCTCTGAGTTCCTACTCCACCGCCATGAGTAGTGCAGACATTCCCTAGGGCTCCAGGCTGCCTTTGTTCGTAAGTGTGGCAAAGCTATTTTCTTACAGCAAACCCTTTTCCAAGTTTTCTGATTTCTCTGAATTACTAAATTCCCTGGAAGCATCCTTGTGAAAGATTTTTCCCAACCGAATTTCTGAATCCCATCTAATTTTACATAGAGTTGTGGGTAAGGCTTTCTGGAAATAAAATAACTGCAGATTTTGTAATTCCTGCCTCGTGAATTCCCACAACCAAGTCACACACCCCAGGGAAAAAACATCCTCTGACTTCAGAGGGGGGATTACGCTTGGTTCTTAGGCCTCAGCTTTGCAAAGCACTTAAGCACCTGCTTAACTTTAAGCACATGCCTAAGTCTATCTTTTTTTTTTTTCTCTTCAAGGAAAGCCCTGAATGTACACAATTAACCATGAACAGGTGCTTAAGTCCTGTTAAAGTCAACAGTGCTTTCAAATGTCAACGGAATTTAAGAACATGCTTAAGAGTATCATTGAATAGGAGTCCTAATGCGAGAAGAAAGAACAGGTTTTGTCATCATCTTGGCAACAGCCATAAGAACACACTTGCAATTCAGAGGATTTTCTTTGTGGCACTTTGCCTACTCCTTTACTAAAGAGTCTGTAAAGAATGTTCCTGCATTACTCAACTGCTCTCACATTTATTGACCATATTTCCCATATTAATAATCCTCGGTGTAATTATACTCCCCTTCGCCACTCAAAAAATCTCAAACATTTGTTTAGTATCACAATGTCCTGGGCTGGAAGACAGAACTGGGAAGAATTGGGATTAAAAGGAGCTGAGTGAGGTACTTTGAGTTGTTAGGTTTGTACAAAGTCACAGGGAGATTTGGGGAGAGCTGGAGAGATGGTACACCTGGCTCTAAACCACAGGGGCATGCTTTTGCCTTGTACCAGCAAAGCACAAAGTGCTGAACTTGGAGAAATCAGTACCTTTGGTTTCTGCTCTCTCTATTTGCGTCCTTACCTCCACCTTTTTGTTCACCTTCTTTAGTGAGCTGTCAGATAATTCCTAAACATACACACATGGTCCACAGTGCAGCTGCCAGAGTGCTGTACCGCACGAGGCTGTGCGTGAGCACCATGCCCTGTTTTAAATCAGTTGCTTTGGCTGGCAGTCAAGCAGCATGTTGCTTTTAGAAACTGTACTGCTTGCTTTTAAGATGGTTTCACTTTGGCTCCAGCTCCACAACTAACCAGAGGAACCCTTACTGATGTTGCTTGATGTCTGGCTCACAGTAGCCCACTGTGAACCCCACACATTGCAGAGAACATTCCCAAAAGACATTTCCTTGGAGAAGACTCCAATCTTCTTTCCAGTCAAGTGCATTGTCTTCTAAGGAGCTACTGTACGGATAAGAGTGGCTGCAAGTCAGGTCAGAAGACTTGTCTTCAGTTCTCTTCAGTGCTTACATATGGAGATATGTGAAATACTTGAGAAAACAGGGCTTTTTATATTACTGCCAGTAATATCCCTTATAAAAAGATATTAAAATAAATTCTGACCAACTGGTGGTAGATGTGGTAACAGACTAAAATGTACCCATTGTAAAGAATTCCCAGCGGACACCATGGAAATCTTACAATGATTGAGTCGTGCTGGGCTGGAGGATACATTGAAAAACTTCCAAATGGTAAAATATTAGAAATACTATTTTGAAATATTTACCAGTTAAACACTACAGTACTGTTACTGGCTGACCTTTTCACAGCAGTTGTTTCTGTTGTACTTTTGTAAAAGCAGCCAAGAGTTTGGGGNTTCAGTCTAGCTACCACCCCTGACCTGTGCAATAACATCATAATGGAAGAATAATCATTGTAAACAATACCCATGGGATTTTGCTGGCTACAGCAAGGGACAGACGCAGCCAACTTCACTGCTTTTCTTTACTACATCATTGCATTTTTGTCTGCCTATGGATAAGAAGAAGGTTCCACTCCATGCCAGTTGATGGAAAGTGCTAATTGTTGACACATTAGCTAATTGTTATGATTGCTTCTTAACAGTTTGTGTCTAGGAGTCCAGATTTCATCCACCAAAGTGCGAAGATTCTTTATAGCAACAAGTGCTGTGAAAACAATCACACAATGAGGTCCTAATCTTGGGGATCTCTCAAGCAAGTGACAGCCTGGCAAAAACGCTGTCAAAGTGCAGACACTCAGGAAGAAAAAAAAAAAAAATAATAGGAAGACAAACGAACTCCCTCGTCCACCCCATATTTCAGACTCATGTCAGCTGTTGTTATCATTAATGATCTGTTTTTACAAATAGAGCACCACTATGGAAAACGGAGAGCAGGCCAATCAAAATAAACCCAGCAAAACCCATAATTGTCTACTGACAATCTGGACTGCTTGGGATGTAAGATAATGTGGGTGTATTGAATGCAGCAGTGCATTATGTGCCATGCTTTACAACTGCCCTGTTAGCTCCAGACCTTGATACAAGACAGAGAGGCTGGGCTAGTGTCAGTTCTGTTCTCCTGGACTCTACCTAAGCTCAGGTGCTAAACAAAACATGGGAAAGAAATCTTCGCACCACAGCAGTCCGTGGCAGAACTGGATGCTCTGGAGAACAGCCCTAAAGAAAAGGACCTTGGGGTCTGGGGTGATGAAAAGCTCAACATGAGCCTGCAATGTGAGGGTAGCCAAGACAGCAACCGAGTGTTGGGCTGCAACAAGAGCAGTGTGGGCAGCAGGGCAAGGGAGGGGATTCTGCCCCTTTGCTCTGCTCTCCTCACACCCCACCTGGAGTACTGTGTGCAGTTCTGGAGCCCCCAGCACAGGAAGGACATGGAAGTGTTGGAGAGGGTCCAGAGGAGGCCACAAAGATGATCAGAGGGCTGCAGCAGCTCTGCTCTGAGGACAGGCTGAGAGAGTTGGGACTCTGCAGCCTGGAGAAGAGAAGGCTTCGAGGACACCTGATAGTAGCCTTCCAGTATCTGAAGGGGGCTACAGGAAGGCTGAGGAGGGACTATTTATGAGGTCTTTTAGTGACAAGATGAGGGGCAATGGGTTTAAACTGGAAGAGAGGAGATTGAAACTGGATGTCAGGAGGAAGTTCTTTCCAGTGAGGGTGGTGAGGCACTGGTACAGGTTGCCCAGGGAGGTTGTGGCTGCTCCCTCCCTGGGGGTGTTCAAGGCCCGGTTGGATGAGGCTTGAGTGACCTGTACTAGTGGGAGGTGTCCCTGCCTATGGCAGGGGGTTGGAACTGGATGATCCTTGAGGTGCCTTCCAACCTTACCATTCTATGATTCTGTGATTCTATGATACTATGATTCTATGAACTGCACGATTTAAATGGGACCAATGTTGTCACTTTGAAGGGAAAGCAAAACAAAACAAAACAACCCTATTTTTTAAAAACAGAGAAACAAGCTTCTGAGCAGATGTGGAGCACACATGGCAATACTTGCTCCCACCAGCATGGCCTTTCTGGCTCAAGTGGCATTTTCTATCAGGCACTTAGTGCCATGGTCTAGTTGATTGGATGGGACTGGGTGATAGGTTGGGCTGGATGAGCTTGGAAGTCTCTTCCAACCTGCTTGATTCTTCGATTCTATGATTCTATGATTCTCCAGCTCCTGCATGGGCAAGAGAAAAAGAGACAGCTATACTCCTGGTGTCTATACCAGAACCACACCTCTTGGCATCAAGACCCTGCTGTGCTAAGGGGCCCAGATAAATAGCCAAAAAAGCAGCCTTTGCCTGCATCTGGAGGGCTCATGGTGCTTTGCAGAAGCACAGCTTCTGTTCTGCATTTCATTGGTGGTATCCAGCATGCTGTGGAAGAGAACTCACACCACAGTGTATTCCCCATGCTCTCACTGTCTGGTCTCATATACAGGTATTTCATATCCAGGAGTTTCTACCAAACTCATTTAAAAGTCATGCACCAGAAGTAGAGATATCCCTTCCACCCCACACTTCATCAGAAGGAACTTTTGTAGACACAAGTGAAACTCTTGATGCAAAAGCTCTTTGAACTGACAAAGAAATAAATCAAGTGATTGCCCTAAGTAGACTCAGATTGCAGATGGAACAAAAGTACAAAATGAAACCTTAAGATGACACCTCATCTAACTGAAAGACTCTTTAGATGGCACGTTAATTTCACATCAGACTGTACAGAGCAAGCGGTCAACATTCACTCAGCAGGTGTCCAAAGAGCTTGAAGTGGTAAGGTTCATCTGGGTTTTGTCCTATATAACTCATCTTTACAGACTTTTGCTATATTCCAGCATTAAATACACAATACCCCTTGCAAAATGGAGCAAGAAACCCTCTCCTGTCTCCTAGAACCTCTTTAATTTTTGGGTCTGGTAAAGAGAGATCTCACAGGGCCACTTGTCTGCTTCCTCCATCCCTGGGGTACGGCGGCAGGAAGCAAGCTGGGAGCAGATTACGCGTTGGCCCGACTTTTCCTACTCATTGGCAAGAGCTGCTGAGTGAGAATGGGGGCAGATGCTTATTGCTGATAAAAGCCTTCAGCAAATTCCCATCCTCTCCTTGAGAGCAGGGAGGAGGAAGTCACAGGGCAATTGTAACTCCTAGCTGCCCCGAGCGATAGCGCTGAGCCACCAGGACTGACAGCATGCCTGGAGGAGAACTCGCAAGGTTCCCTGAACTCCTCCAATTGGAATGGCTGCTGTTTATCAGGTTGCAAAATCCAATCCTGTACTTCAGCATCATTCTTTTGTACATCAAATTGCCAAGCTGTTTCAACCTACAACTGAGTCAAGCCCACTCAGTGAAAGCTACAAACATCAAATTCTGCAAGTGCAACACTCTGCCAACAGAAAACTAAAATTACCCATTCACATTGGTAATGGGAGAAGCAAGAGATTGTAAGGAATTACATTTTGGAACTGAACCAGAAATCTGGAAATTAGGAAAATGAGCTTGATCTAAATAGTTTTACCACCTCAAATAAACATAGACAAGGCTTTCCAATTACTCCAAAAGCTATAGTTTAGCATAAGAATCTATGACTCTTTACTGCACTTCCTAATCTTTGTATGGCAGCAAAGCAGAAAGGTTTTGATACCTATAGTGCAGTTCACAGGATCACAGGATCCCAGGATGTCAGGGGTTGGAAGGCACTCAAAGAAATCATCGAGTCAAACCCCCCTGCCAGAGCAGGACCAGACAATCTAGCTCAGATCACACAGGAACACATCCAGACAAGCCTGGAAAGGCTCCAGAGAAGGAGACTCCACAACCTCTCTGGGCAGCCTGTGTCAGGGCTCTGGGACCCTTAACAGGAAAGAAGTTCCCCCTTGTGTTGAGCTGGAACCTCCTGTGCTGCAGCTTCCATCCATTGCTCCTTGTCCTATCCCAGGGAGCAAGTGAGAAGAGCCTGTACCCCAGCTCCTGACACCCAGCACTCAGACAGTTATAGACATTTATTAAATCTCCTCTCAGTCTTCTCTCCTCCAGACTAAGCAGCCCCAGGTCCCTCAGCCTCTCCACATCAGGCAGTGCTGCAATCCCCTCATCATCCTCTTAGCCCTCTGCTTGACGTTCTCCCGCAGATCCCTGTCACTCTTAAACTGAGGAGCCCAAAACTGAACACAGTACTCAAGTCAGGGTCTCACGAGGGAAGAGTAGAGGGGGAGGAGAACCTCTCTTGATCTGCTGGACACACTCTTCTTAATACACCCCAGGATTCCATTTGCCTTCTTGGTCACAAGGGCACATTACTGTCCCATGGATAACTTGTTATCCACCAGGACTCCCAAAGAGTTCTTAAAGAGGGTTCTCAGTTGTAAACATATATAAGGGGGGAAAGGGGGGGTGATTAAAAAAGACAAAAAAAGAAAAATAAAAATATCAAAACAGAGAAATTAAACAGAAAAAGACAATGGGGAAATAGCAGTCTCACTGAGAAGTAGTTTCTGTCTGTTGATGTGCAAGAGGACCTAAGTGTCCTAGGCAATCATTTACACACCCTTCCAGAGATGGAACAACCACTCTGACTTTCAAATCCAAAAAAAGACTACTTCTCCTTCAATGCACTGAAAACTACATTTTTGGGGAAAAAAAAAACAAACAACTGCTGGAGTAGAATAGACTGACCTTAAAAAGAAGTGAACCCACAGAAGTTCTAACTTTATTTGCAACTACTCTTACACTTTCAGCACATCACACCGTGCCCAAGCGCTAGAAGGACCTCCCCATGTACTGCAGTGCTCAAACCCAGGCATGTCACCATCCCATGCCTAGACATGGCAGGGCAATCCAAGGACAACCTAATCAATCTGCAGTTTGGATTTCCTGGCTTTTGTTAGCTTAGTCATAGTTTTAACATGACTAAAATATAGACATTTCTATGTTCATCTGAAACTTCCTGCAGACGCCAGCCACTGCTCTGGTTCAACTGCTAATGAAAACATCACAGCACGACCACTACTCCACGGGACGATTGACTCATGCAATAGCCACGACACTATCTGGGTTGGGAACAGCAAATAGGGTGAATGAGGTAAGGGAGGTCATTCTTCATAGCACTGGTCTCTGAAGAACAGGAGAATCCAAAAATAAGACATTTGTTGACTGGATGCCCTTGAGTTGGCAACCAAGCGAGCCAGCAGTAGACATCAGCTTGGCCGTGCTGCTGCCAAGCAATCCCAGTAACCAGCAAGAGTTAGCAGGAGACAGACTGTGTGATTTAATAGATTAAGGAACAGGCTAGAAGCCAGTCACTCCTGAGTTTAATTCTGGCTCTGACATCACTTGGACTTGTAACCTGAGGGTGGGAAATCTGTGCTTTTAAATACAGGTGGATGTAAGGGTGCATCAGCTGGAAGCTGAAGTGGCCCTTGCCCTACAACACTCCCGCTCCCTGCCATTAGTACCACGACCTGCAGTGCATGTCACACACGTGACATAGCCCAATACACAGCCCCCAGGATCTTCATCCAAAGCATGTCTGAAGGGAACCTAAGGAGCAATCTGAATTTCAAATTTATTCTATGACCAGCCAGCTCACCCATGTTCTGACATGGAAAGCTCAGCTTTGGGAAGTTTAAGGCATTTAAGCTCTGTTGAGCTTAAGGGAGTTATCCTGGTCTGGCAGCCTGGTTTGCCACCCTTGCTGCTTTTAAGTCCTACTCTTGAAAGGCTTACTAGTGACATTTACAGGGGTGGCCTTCCTCCAGCCCTGGCTCCATGAGATTAGCAGTCCTGGGTGAAGCTTTCTAGTCTTATAGATCTGGATGTTGCTTTAAGGCAGTGAGGTGTCAGCTGACAACACTGTTACTCTGATCTGTAGAAGTCTATACTGACAGCTTGCTGGAAGCTGATAACGTCTGTAAGTTGGATTTCTGACAGAGCAAAGTTATCTGAACTCTGACTTTTCTGAAATAAAGAGCTGTAGAGGCTTTTGTTTTCCATTTCCTGTTAGGTTTCTAAAGATTTTTTAAGAGAGGGAAAATCCAAGTTTAAAAAAAAGTAGTTAGAAAAATAAAATCTGTTTGTTTCATATCATGACAATCTCAGTTTCCACTTACTGATTTGGTAGATACAGAGTTTTTTTGGCAGAAGCATGACTTTTGAAGGTGACAGTGCCCATTTAACTCAAGCCCAGTACCTCCTCTCTTGTTACACCTGCCTGACTTCTGTGTGTTCAGCAATCAGAATAAAAGCCAATTGATTTTAGGTTGTAATGATCCTGCAACCTTGGAGGTGCACTGTGAGGAAAAAAAACTCCAGCACCCTCTGCTGTCTGCACACAACCTACGCGGGGATCCACCGCCGCTAAGTCTGTACGTTTGCAACACACAACACAGCTTCACAGGAGCTAAAAAAAAAATTAAAAAAATAAAATGTGCTGGAAGGGACTGTTCAGAGGACTCATTTAAATGTGCAGTTTGAGGTGAGATAGCATCCTGTATAAACGAATCTAAACAGATCGACCGAAATTAGGCATCTTTGTAGATACCTACAGCAGATAAATCCCACCTTGAAGAAATGGAAAGCCTCGGCACAAAGAGGCATTGCAGTAGATGGTCTCATCAGATGTTGTGTCCATGTACATGTAGGCTGCATTTGGTAGAGCAGAGGGAGAAAACTTTGTTTGGGTTGTAGAGAAGAGATTCTACTCCCTAGCAGCTAAGGAAATGTGTAAAGCTCCAAGGTAAAACATGACCAGGAGGAACCAGAAGGTCAGGAATGGCTGTGCTGGAGAAGTACCTATTTGTTGTCAAATCTGGACTCCAAATCTTTGCTCCTGCTTAGCTTACTTCTGTGTCAGCCCAAATAGCTGAATTTCAGACCTACATTTTTGTAGTCATAAACTACCTCCTGTCACCAACACGTGGGAAGGAATAAGATTGGTCAAAAAATATGTTCTGGATACCTTTGATATGTCTAAAACTCACAGCTGACTCTGAAAGTCCATACTAAAGAGTTCCTCATAGGCAAAAAAAAAAGCACCCTGGAGGCAGAAGGAACAAGATTTCTTTCCAAAATCCACGTTCATGTCAGCGAGAAGAATCAGATGCTTTCACCACCAGCACTTTCAGTGATGCAACTCATACCTCATCTGGTCATTTTGGCTATATGAGACAGGAGCAAGTACATTTCTCCATCATCCCTGATGGCTTTTTTTTTTTTTTCACTTGACAACTATGTAGCTACCCAAAGAAAACACAGAGATGCTCTTAAATATCATCTGTCAGAAAATAACATCATCCATTGGCCCTAGAAATCACAGCTAAAGAAAACTTGCACTTTTAAACAAACTGCACTAATGCCTTTGTTTATTCCATGCATGCCAGCAACGATTTAACTTCAGAAAGCTGCAATTTCAAGCAGTTCTGGTTGCCATGATTCACCGTTGTGAGTGATTCTGCCTCTCACAGCGAGCCGGGAAGTGGTGTGAATGGTTTCATTTTCCTGCTCCAATAAACTCCAACTCGTCATTTTGCAGATTTGTCTTTGTTTCTTATTTGCCTCCAGCTTAAAAATAATCTGAAGAATCAAAGGAAAAGACCTGAACAGGAACGATGATCTCAAAACTTATTTAGTCGTCTGCATCTGTGTGGGAGCAGCAGCTCTCGTTTCCTGCCAGTCACCTGTCTGCTGTGTTTTTTCACGTCCAAGTGTGTTCCTCCAAGATGGAACTTTATCTTTTTGACAATTACTCAAGCATAGCAGAATTTAAATGCCAGATAAAATTGGAAAGCTCTATTCTGGACAAGCTCCCACCTCAGTTTTTGTTTCAAAACAGAAGTGTGAAGTAAAAGAGACATCACTTTTTCCAGCAAAGTGAAAATCAGTACATCTCAACACCCAGTTAGCACATCTGGGGTTTGACCCAACTCATTTCTTATGTGACCCAAGCCAACAAGGCCGTCTGTGAGCACCCAGGCTCTGGAGAAGAGCTTCATCTTCAGCTGACGCTCTGCAGGGGCGGTACCTCTGCAAATACACTCAGGCTGTTTCTCAAAGCTTTTATTTACCACAGCCCACATGTCCAAAAAGCTCAGACATGATGATAAACATACATCACCATGAGCACGCTCTAAGTGCTCTCTTCTGCATACTTCAAGAGACTTTCAGCCCTACCTGAACGAAACCATGGTTTTGCTGCATGTACCTATATAGCTCTGTAACTGCTTTCTGAAATGGTTTCCCTTTTGTACCGGCTGCAAAAGGATTTCCTGGAGTAAGTAACCAGCCAGGGTTTGCGTGACACCGTTTGCTTGGCTTGTTCCAGTAGGTGCATCTGGATGGAGACTTGTCTTTATTGCTAAAGTTTACTACCAAAGTCAACAGTGAGTCTGCACTGGTTGGGAAAGGGCCAGCAACCTGTCCTCAAAATGTGCACAACATGGCCTGTCCTGGGAGATGCAGGGAGTCCTTTGGGATGAGCTGTTGTGATTGCTTACTGCTGCAGCAGCAGAGCCTGTGCTGCAGTCCTGCCTGACAGGGCAAAATATTGCAGCCCTTTTTATACCTCTTGCTCTTCTGAACCTCTCTGCAGACTAGCTTTTCATTTAAGAAACATTAATCATTCTTTTAGTTAAACCCATTTGTCAGTGACATAACCATACCTAGTCAAAACAGAGATGTTTGTAAACCACAAGCATCCCTCTAGCCGCTCCACTGTTAAACACTGCTGGTTGAGGATGAAGAACATCTTGGGGGACCTCACAGTCTCCCCAGACGATGACGCTTTGTATTCTCATTGTACTATGTCCCAGGACCAAACGAGTGCCTGCTTTACCTAAGCCTTGCTGCTGCAGCTTTCAAGGGGGGAGAACTACTACAGCTCAGTCTTTTCCAACTGGAAATGATTATTCTGTTGTTGCTACCGAGGGTGCTCCTTGGCAGGCAGCCCAGGCACCACAGGTAATGGCCGCAATAGGAGGTGCCGCAGAGACGTTGGCATTTCATCGTGGGGGAAGAAAAAGGGGGGAAACACACTATCTGTGAGCCAGACACAAACATCTCAGGGTAAACCCATTTGTCAGAGTGGCAAGTGACCTTTTCCGTTCACCTGTGATTAAGGAACCAGATTTCTTCATTAAGACCAATAAACCAAACTAAGATGGCTGGGTGCAGGGGATTCAAGCAGCTTTTGCCATCCTGCTCCTTGAACTCATCTTATTAGAGCAGCCTGGGAAGTGGAAGGAGTAACTCGGGGCAGGTCAGGGCAAAGCAGTGCTAAATCTGTGTCTCTCGACCCGTTGTTAATCATCTATTCTCTTTCTATAAATGAATTTGGAATGTGGAGCAAATCATACTAAAAGATTTCTCCTCCTTGCTGAATACTTCAGGAGCTTTAAGGAATTCAGCTCAGGAGCAATGCTTCATTCAGGGCTGTTGATTAGTTCCACCGTGGAGTGCACTAGACAAGACAATAAGTGGACGACAGACACAGTGATTCATAGATTACTCTGCTGAGAGTTGCAGGTGTTTTGGGATGGAATGAAAGGAAAAGAGGTTGGGTCGGTTCTCAAACTGCCTTCCTGTTAAAGGATTAGCACGGGGAACTCGCAGTTATTAAAATGGCTCTCATAAACGTAAAACTTGGAGGTTTTCCTCAAAAGTGCCTTTCTCTCTCTCCCTTTCCTAACAGAAACAGCATATATGTCAAGTTTAGAGCTAGCTGCAGTGCCAAACTGAAAGTAAAGAAGGGGCAGGATCCTCACCTGATATAAACAGGAAGAGTTTCCAGAAGACTTTGTTCAGAAACCAAAAAAAAAAAAAAAAAAAAAAATATTTAAAAAAGGAAAAAAATTTT
>VWZE01018317.1:476165-530303 GCA_013396675.1 Eubucco bourcierii
ATTTGTTAAAAAACCAAAAAAAAAAAAAAAAAAAAAATTATTTAACCAAGGCAGAGAATTTTTTTCTTACTTCTCAGAGATGGCTGAATGTCATAAAACATGAGCAATTACAGGTATATGACTATAGGACCCTTCTCCTTGACCAGTATGAAGTATAAATACCAGAGGACAAAGGGATTTTAGTGAAGAGAACAGAAAAGAGTATTCTCCACCTCGCCAAAGCCAGCAGAAACTTTCTGCCTTAGCTCAGGGACGTTAGGAACATGGAGGTGCCAGTCTCATCCAAGGGACAGGGAGATGGCTCTGCCAACTGCCACAACTGTCTGTTCCCCTGTGGTGCATCATCAGGGAGTAAAAGCAAAGCGGTTTTGCTCTCCAGGAGTGCAGCCAGAAGGGAATCACTATAATTTAGCCACATGCCCTGCTTAGCTAAAGCAGGGAGCTGATGCTGCTGCAAGTGCACCCACCCCTTTGCAGGCACAGGCAGGGAAACCAAATGCCATGTTTTCCAGCTTCCACTGACACTCCTCCTCCACACTGCTCTGCCAAGCCTTGCAGAACCCTGCATTTATGTACAGAGGCTCTTGAGGAAGCGGTCCCCAGCACACTTGTGAATTCGATTCTTCAAACGGGTATGCAAATCCCACATTTCATGCATCATGGGGTGTTTGACGCTTTGGCAAGCAATGAAAGTCACCTAAGAAGCAATTGCCATAATGGGGTGATGAGCACAATAGAAAGACATTTACAGGGCTAAACATACTGTTGACGTGTCTGGTTTGACATTGTTTTGGTACAACCAGACACGTAGTACAGAGACTGCAGCGTACACATCCAGAAGGGCAGTACTGTACTCTGCTGCTCTACAGAACTAAAATAGGAATTAGGAAGTGTTACTAATTAAAAAACAATTTGTGTATACTGTATGAGTAAAGCACTGCATTCCTCTGGGACTTGAGGAAATTCCAAGCATGTGAAAAAGAAAAGAAAAAAAAAAAAAAAAAAAAAGTCCCAGAAAATTTTTGATTGAATCTTAGAAGATCCACTAAGTGGAGTAGATGATGAGCAACAGCACATGGGTCAGTGATCCTATCTGCTTTACTTTAACTTCTATAAAATATCTTTGCTATTTGGGGATTATTCAATTTTCAATCCATTTGCCATTTGTTGTATAGCTAAGATGTGCTCTATGGCAGCATCAGTGTTGACTACCATGCTTTTTAAAGTTCATTTTATCAAACATCCTTTACTTGCAAGTAAAAATACCTTTCTTCCTCTGTTTTTCTTCTTGACCTGCAACCACAAAAGCAGTTTAGGTTGCTAAAAGCAGTTCTCGGCCAATACTCCTCTGCAGGAAACAGTGCCAGGTCCCCACTGCTGTCCCTGATCGCCTACCTACCCTTGGTTTCCCCATAGCTGGGCTCTGGGCATCAGGCAGTGGATCTTTGACTTACATTTCATGTAACCTGGTTAGTGAAGCCTGCCAAGTGATGGAGGGTGAGCTAAGCTGGGGAGACCTGGAAGGAGACTAAAAGCTGGAGGAGATGCTCAATTTCCAGCAAAGGCCAAGCCTGGCACAGAAACATAGACCACAACTGCTCCGCAACCGCCTTTCAACAGGGCAGCTCTTGCTGGATGCGAAGAACAAGGATGTTCATACAAGCAAATGGCCTCAGCTTTATCACTTAACCTGAAGGGAAAACTCTTGCCTACAAAAAAAAGCAGCCATGAAGGGTCAGGTGGGAAGGTCTCAGCCACACCATCCACATCGAGGACATGCTCCTGGCTGGGAAAGGCAACATATCCCAACATGGCTGCTTGCTGCATCAGCCAATGTGCAGGGTGAGAGGACACTCCTTGTTGCTTCTCACCTTGCTGTCCAACATAGCAGTATTTCAGTGGAGTGTTGAATAAAATGGGAAAACAATCCAGAAGGCACTTTGCTGTCTTTGGAGGACAGAAGGCTCTGTCATCTACATTGCAGGATGAGCTAATGTTGGTGGAAATAAGAGCACTAAAGATATTAAAAGGTGTAAGATCATTAAGTGCTGAAGTTACTCCAGGATGAGCCAGGTTATCAATTATTTGATAAACAGGGTCTATACAGATTCCAAACACGTCAGGCAGGAGAGCATCATGAGGTTGATAACTGTTCCTAGCTGGGCATGGTGTAGAGGAACCAGCCTCTCACAGCACCACACCAGACCCCAGCTTCTGCACCTGCCAAACGCTAAAAGCCACTTGTTTGTAATTTGTCGTGTCATATTAGATTGAAATCTGTCATTGCTTGGCTGGGAAAGGATAATACAAGCCAACATTTCAAAGTGACCTACCCTTCCAAGCCTAATCTTTAGCTAAGTAATAATTAACTAACTATTTATTGGTCAGTTGATACTGACCATGATAGAGTTCCACGCAATGCACCAGTGAGATCTCACACAGCCATACTTCTCTTAATTAAGGACAAATGAAAGGATATTTCACCTATCCCTATTAATGTGGAAGATATTTGAGGTAGGAGAAGCATGAATGTGACACAACTCTTCATCCCAACCCATCACTCCAGTCCTGTCATCCTCCTCTGCACCACTCCCAGTTGATGGCACAGTTAACCCTGCCAAGGAACCCCTTGTCTCATCATCAGGAAAAACCATGGCAAACACTGCTCTGACATCAGGGACAATTTCCCTCTGGATCTGGCCCACACTGCGGTACCTTTGCATGGGATCAGGCATCCTTTATCCCAGGTACTCCCCAGCCTCCCAACCACTACACTTCTAGCTTGCCT
Source organism: Eubucco bourcierii (assembly GCA_013396675.1). Classification (NCBI taxonomy): domain Eukaryota; kingdom Metazoa; phylum Chordata; class Aves; order Piciformes; family Ramphastidae; genus Eubucco; species Eubucco bourcierii. The sequence continues at coordinate 478,954 of VWZE01018317.1, forward strand.
GCAGCCCCCTTGTGGAATGAGGTTTCAAAAACTACGTTGAAAAGAGGTGTTGTTTTAATTTAAGAGCACAACTGAGTTATTTTTAACTACCACCGAGTTGAGCCCACAGGTGCTGCAGGTTCCTGGGGCAGCAGCAGCTCCTGGCACCTCTTGGGATGAACCGAAACCACCACCAACATGCAGAAAGCATCCACTCTGTATCACACTTAAACACTGGCAAAATATTTGTCTTGTTTCACTAGAATCCCTCAGCATGGGCTCCTGGATGGGATTTTTTTGATTTGGTTTAGCCCAGGACTGGAGATTTTGCTTGTCTCTGCTATTTCTAGCCCCCAAATCTGATCCACCCTTCCCTGCAGGACAGGGGCACTTTCCAGCCTGTGCCACTGCTGCAAGTTGTCCAAGCACCAGTTTCACTTTCAGCATTTCCCTACTTGTGCCTGATAAAACATACTGCAAGAAATACCAAGTCACTTTTAATTTCACTTTCACTGAAAATACCTGAAGGCTTCTCAAGATGTCCCACCCACCAGAATCCTGAGCAGGACACAGGACCCAGAACCCAAGAACTGGTCCAGAAGCAGAGGCACAGGTCCATAAGGCACTCGGAAGGAGAAACACAATTAACATGCATTTCTTTGCCAGCACACATCTTGCAGAGCAATATCAAGAAGAAAGGGGGGGGTGGGGGGGTGGGGGTGTGGAACTCACTCTGTGGTGTTTCTAATAAACTAAGAAACTTTTTTGACTTTCATGATGTACATATGGCCGTTAATTCCAATGTCACATTATGATTTTTGGCTGAGCCAACAGTATGTGTGCATGGATGGAAGCAAGCAAAACAAATGCATTTTGTATTCAAATTTATACAACTCCATACATTTTTATGCTGTTTATTTGAAAATTAATTTTGGCTTAGGCCTTAGAGACAGCAAATGTTGTCAAGATTTGAGGGCTACCTGAAAAGCCTTGGGGACAGCATTACCCTTATGCATAAGAAACAGCAAAATAAAATAAAAATAAATGAATTTCCAAATACGTCATGGCTAATCCCTGGAGCTGACCTACAAATGAATTATAGAGGGTTTGCTACAGGACTGAGTAGATCTTGTGATTTCACTGAGAGATTTATCTTATTTCCCAACTTATTTTCATATCTTATTTCCTTTTCTTTTAGAATTAGACTGTAAATAAAAGAGCTAAGAGCGAATGAAGCTCCCTTTCACCGCACTCATATTGGATTGATAAATTAAAATGGTGAGATGAGTTTTGTATGACCCATCCTCGAGGATTTGGGAAATTTAGCCGATGCAAAACAAGGCATTAATTTGGAGAGGCCTAGCTACTTACAATGCTTAGTATTCTGACAATGATGAATGGCATCATTCCAAGCAAATGGTAATTTCACTTTTTGTGACAGTACTTTAGAGCAAAACCGACTTTCTTCACACAAAGAATTTGCAATCCTATTGAACAGAGGCTGTACCTGAATATCAGAAATCCTTCATTGTTTAAGTATCATCTGATATTCTTGATTGGCTCCAGACTGAAGGTTGCAGTTGAATTAGGGAGAACGGAGGTTAAGTCCTAACCTTGAAAGATTTAGCAGCCATTGAAACACTGCCTTTGGGCACTTATTGGCCTGTATTTATCAAAAAACTTTTCAATTCAATGAGGGGAGGGAGAAAACACAAAACTTGTCACATTCATCAAGTGAAGCCACTGGAAAGACATCTACAGAAGAACACCCAAAAAGCATAATCTTTCAGAAGAGCTGATAGAAATGGTAATTGGATGGGATGAAGAATAATACTTCTAAAGCAGGGGTCTAGAGAATATAGCTAAAAAATCAAGGTCAGGAGAAGAGAATGTATCCTTTTCAACTTAATGAAACTTACATTGGCCTTTTGTATTGCAGAAAATATTCCAGGTACCATCTCTAATTTATTTCTGCACAAACACTTCTGAGAGAAAGCAGGCTTGCAGACAAACTGCCGCATACGTGCAGAAAACATAAAAGCATTGTTAGCAGATACAATCACAAACAAAACAAACAAACAAAAAAACCCAAACACACAACAAACTTCAGGACTTCCCTAGTATTTAGGAATGTGGCTCACCCTTCAGAAACAGAGAGCATCTTTAAAAACAACCATCTCCCTAAGGCACTCGGAAAACCACCTTCTATGACTGGCAAAGAGCACTGACATTGTCTCCTGAACAGGGAACAGAAATGATGAATCATAAAAACTTGATTGCACTTCTTCCTGCCTCCTAAGTAAGAAGCTAATCAGAGACCATGCGAGCGAGTGTCATGTGTAAACGGATGAGTTGTACAGAGATGCTATATTGTCCCATTTTTATCTTGCACAAACACCTCTGGCCTGAACTTTGAAGGCTTTTGGCACATTTCTCAGGTTTTGTATCAGGGGTCCTATCCAGCTGGTGAAGAAGGGGAAATACTGAAGTGCTGTGTCGTTCTGCTCTCCGGAGCTGCACGGATGCAGGTGTCTCCTTACTGACGAAGACATCAGCTACAAGGGGGAAAAAAGGGGAAAAAAATCTGCAAAAGGTCAGTATCTACAGCCACAAAGCCTCCAGGCAACTCTCTAAACAGTTAACAGAAACGACACCTACTACCGAAACATCTCCATAAATAACTCCTGGAATGAAGGTAGAGATGAAAGCATTTGTTAGTTTTCTGTAGTGCAAGGAATTTGGCTATCGATGCCCATGAATCCAGGAAATAATAGCATTATATTTGTCAAGAGCTTCTCAGGATGTAGGGCTGCAAGAGCACCATTTGTGCTCTACAGCACTTTTTTCACCAGACCAGGTGTCATATTTTAAGGTTTAGGGTGCGTTTAGAGATAGCATTGACTAATCTGCTCAGGGCACGATTGCTCATCAGAGAGGCTTTCCTGCTTCCAGCTACCTGAGAAACAACCTCTGCCAGCCAAAATCTCAGGTCATCCCCACCTCAAAAATATCAGCCTCAACACATGGTGGGAATAGGTCAGTGAACATCATGAAAACGGCAACGAGGAACAAAAATACAACCAGAAAATCTGTAATCTGGGGTGAAACCTACCATCTGTTCCTCAGCACCTTGACATCAAGCAAGCAGTTATGGGGATGCCCTGGTGTGCCTAGGCATGTGTGGCCATGTGGTACCTTTTACCATAAGTTGCAAATTTCCTCACTTTTATTGTTTTCTGTCACAAGCAGAATGTTTTCTTTAGTGTGGTTTTGTTGCCTGAACGTATTTTTTACACATTTCATGGTTTTCCCAGCCACTGCCCATGTCATGGCTTTCTTGGTCACCATACTGGTCTAGGTCATGCCACCACAGGTGTGGGGACATCAGTTGCCCTGTGGGACCTCAGGTAGCCATTTGAGGGGTAGGAACACCACAGTCCATTACAGAGGTCTGCAGTCCAGGGTTTGTGTTTTCCTCCCTCTTGCTCAAATGCCCTTTCAAATCACTGTGCAACAGGTGCCTCATTTCTCCTCCTTTACACTCCTCCTCAGCACACAGGCTTGCCAGTCTCCCCAAGCTGACCACCACCTTACAGCTGGCCCATCTCTTCAAGTACTTTCTTCAGGTTTTTATTTTCTTATCTAAGCCAGGCTGGACACGTCTTTGGCCATATTTAGCTGTGACATGAGCAGACCCTGCATTACCCCCCTCAGTGAGCACCATGCTGAGTCTCCTCCCTTGTGCCACCATGGTAACCCCAGGAAGAAAATCAGCATCTTAAGGGAAAAGTCATAGATACTCCTGGGTGACTCAGTCTCACTTATTTCCTACATGGTCACAGCTGATATCCCACATCTACCTCACTGCCTCTGAAAAAAACAAGGAAGGACTTTTCAGGACATGGTCTGTAGCTACAGAGGCACAAACTGGTTGGCCACAATACATGAGGTAGTGGTGAGACTGGAAAGGTCACACGCTATAGCTGAGGAAAGAAAGAAGTATTTACCAGGTTAGTGCTTTTAGGTAAAATCTGACTGCAAACATAGAAAATTAAGTATCTATGTTAGCCATAAAAAGAACCAACCTCTTACATCCATTAGAAATTCCTGTATCACCTGCAATTATACAAAGACAGGTGTTACATCCCACCTCAGCCAACCTCAAAGCTGCCCTTCAATATCAGTGTAAGTCTGAACTGAGCAGAAGCTGAGTAAACACCTCAGGGTCTGTCCCTCTGACGCTGAGCAACCAATCTTCATTTAGAGCTCACGGTCCCCAAAATACATTCGAAGCGCAAGTGAAGCCTTTGCAGGAAAGCAAAAGCAAACAGGGCATTATTTGTGGCGATGGTGGCGTGTGTGATTTTCCCAAAAAAAAAAAAAAAAAAAAAAAAAAAAGGGGGGGGGGAAAAAAAGAAAAAAAAGGCAGGCTGGCTTGTGGGAAATGAGCGAATGAATCACTGCCCTGGATAAAAGGGATATATTCTACAATGATTTCAGCACGCTTCTATGAATTTATTTATCCGCCTGATGCCACCTGTTTCTCCGCCGGTTCCTCCAGCCACATACCGAGGCATCGCTGGGGGGGTCACACCAGGAAAATTCCTGGGGACCATCTGCTTATTCATAACCCCCAAAGCCATATTTCCATCTCGGCATCATATCCGCCCTTATTGCGAGGGCATTGTGTGCTAACGACCATTATTTAATTAACAGATGAAGAAGCCCTGAAAGCCGCGCCGGCAGATTTTGAACTTGATCTTCTCTCATTTGCTGTCATGCAAGACCAGATAAATGACAAGTATTTCGAGAGTCTGCAAAGGCCCTTTAGAACAGCTGCACAGGCTTCACCCCTTCTTTGCAGCAGGTTTCTCACTTAAGAAAAAAACACGCTTCATTACATCGCCTCTTACTTGAGCTGCAAGGGTCTATTCAAGGAAGATAAGCCTCTTAGAAATGAAGTAGCGTTGAATTTAGGTTTTGAGTGACAGGAGGAAGGTTTATCCATTCAGCAGACAATACTGCTTTCTCTGCATTAATCTAGGAGGCGGACAATGATCTGTTTTTTAGGCAGCATCTCATCTCTTTTCCCACAGCAGAAGGTGATTAGAGTTCGGAAGCAGGGACTGTGAAAGAAAGGCGAGCGCTATCTCCCCAGCCCTCCTGTTTCCTGAGAGGGCAGGAGGGAAGTTCTCGGCCAAGTGCATCAATCACAGGGCTGGGGCTCAGGATGTGCCGCTTGCTTGGGGGCTGATGGGGGCTGGCAGGTGAGGGCACGGGCACCCCGGCAAGCCCCAGCCCTGTTATCTCTGCAGATAAACACATGGGTTTGACACGGGGAGTTTCATAACTCCGTGTGTCTCGTATCTGGGACAAGGGGGAATAACTCACCGATACAAGCTCAGGGTAGGCAATAGGTGCCAAAGGGTGCTTCTCGTTAAGCAGATCCCAGCCAAGGGATTGCTGATCAGCAACAAGCATTGGTACTTCTTAGCAGTACCCTGTGCTCACCCTCAGCTCCATCTAGGCCATCTCCCAACACTCATGAAGAGGGACACACCGATTCTGCTTTGCGGAGAAGGGAACTGAGCAGACAAGTAGAATTGCCTGAGATCACTGCAGTAGAATGCTTGAACACAGAAATGTTGGTTCTTCCCTCCTCCAGGACCTCTTGGTGGCTGCACACAGTGAAAGCGGCCAGGAGCTGGCTTGGGGAGCCCACTCACCCCATGCACACTCTCATAACGATGCTCAAAGCCAGCTAAAAATTTTTTTGTGTCTCATGTCACCACCATTTTCCACATTCAAGGAGTAACCTGTGATTTCAGCTGACTCTTCAGTGGAAGAAACATGCTACCAGGAGCCATGTGAAAGCAGTGTGATCACAACCTGCTCAGCAGCAGTACCATTTCTCTCTGCTTTTCTGAGCACTGTGCCCCCAGCTGTCAGTCTGGAGGGGTTTTAAGCGCTTCAGCTTTTCAAGCACACATGCATAGGCATGAACAGACAAGGTAGTGAGAGAGGCAAAGATACTGAAGTGTGAATAAACACAGCACACAAATGCCATAGTTTGTGCTGGTACACAGGACAGAAGAACAAGCTTCCCAAACTGAATTATTAAACTATCCATACGCACATCTTCTGACAAGCAAAGTAAGCTATGACTTCAACCATTTTCTTTAGGAAATCACTACAGCTCCTAAAGCTTCCCAAACTGCAAATACTGAGTAACCCACAGAAATCAGTTTCTTGTGCCCAGTTGACAGGGATGTAATACATAAATACATATATACCTAAAACATATATACATATATACATAAATACATATATACATAAAACAAAGAACTTATGTCCATAACTGATTGCTGTCACAACCCACAGGGAATATAAGGACTCAAAAAAAATCCCAATATCAAGGCATATTGGAGACTCCTGGGCAGCCAGGGATCTGCTTGGAGCACAGCAAATCTAAATTTACATGAGTTGATCAGAGAAATTATTTAAAAAAAAAAAAAATCCCACAAACAAACAAACAGAAAACTTCAAAACTTCCTAAAGGTATTTCTGCCATTTTCTGTAACAATCTTTGGGTGCTTTTTTTAAAATGAGCAAATCCCCTGGAAGACAAACAGCATTGTCTACATTAGGAGGACTTTGTTGCGTCCCAGAGTGAAGCAGCTAAAGGGAATCCTTTTTCATTTGCCAGGACGCTTTGAATAACTTTTAAGGGAGGGACACACAGCAACCCTTGCTCTTGTTAGCGACAGCCCACAGATCAAAATGCAGCGTGCTGCAGAAACACGGCCAACCTTCCACAAATAAGGAGAGTATTGACACATTTTCTCTTCGCCCCTTTGTGCTAAGCCTGTGTAACTGCGCGTCGGTGAATGGCTTTTTGTTATTCTTATCTCCGCGCCTCAAAATTCCTCAAAACACATCTGTCACGGCACAGCTTGAGAGCCAGCCCCGAACAACTCCGGTGTCACAGCTCTCCTATCTCCCCTCCAACCTCCCAGGTGGGAAGAAGTTTGCACAGACATTTCTTTTGCTCATCGGAGCATGGCTGGCGTGCCGAGTCAGCACCACGCAGACCCACAACCTCCCCTTTTTTCCTGCTTTCCCCCCCACCTCTTTTAAAATTTTCTTTTCCTTTTCTTCTTTTTTTTCCCTTCTTCTTCGTCCTTTTCTCTTTTTTTCCCCCTTTTTTCTTTTTTTTTTTTTTTTTTTTCTTTTTTTTAAAGGAGACTTAATTGCTCCCTTTCAGATGTTATGTTTAACCTCAGGAAATGGTAGTATAGACATGGCAAACAACTTTCTGGTTGTTTCCAATCAGTACCATATTATAAAGTACAGCCAGTTAAGAATCCTATTCATTTTCTTGCCCTGTCATCTTGATCTTATTTGAATGTCTGGGGAGCAGGAGGTGCTCGCTCGGCCCCGCGTTTCAGAAGTGGGGGCAGGAGCGTCTGTGCAATGTGTTAGAGACACTGAAAGTTTTCATTTTTGACTCCTTAATGAGAGCGACCTTTGCCACGGGCTGATGAGTTCCATACCTGTCCTGGTGTGTTTTCTGAAAACATTTGACACTGCTTGCAGGTTTGACGGGGATATGACTAATGAAGTCTTGGTATAAAAATAATGGGCTGCAATTGCAAGTCATTTGTGTGAAACCAAACTCCTTAAAAACTTGTCTCTGCTCACTTTCTGTTTTCTAAATGAGTCAATAATACGAATCAGATGGCTTGAAGGAATAGACCCCCAAATATTTCCTCTCTCCCCTTCTATAAATTAGCTGCCATTTTGTGCAATTTTTGTTGCCTCCAGGCACGGTTTAAATTGGACTGTAGTTACTAAATTGCTGGAGCTATTGCAAAATGTGTAGGCTAATACATAATACCTTGTTTTTGTTAAATGTATAGTAACAGCTCTTCTTGTGAGGTCAAGAGGCCCAGGCTGCTACTACTTAGAATGCATAACAATTTTATGTAAAGTAACTGGGAGGTAGGCAGGAGCTGCATTTCTGCTGCACATTTTAAATGATTTAAAAAAAAAAAAAAAAAAAGGTATTACTTTCACCTTTCTTTCCTTTTATTTTTATCTGCTGCAAGGGCAGAGGGATTCCTGTTGTAATGTTGTAATGCTGTGGATCCAGGTAATGTAGCATCAGGAGCCTCACGGTCACATTAAAAGATGGCATTTTGGAGACACATCACCCTGGCTCATCCTGCACCATTTGAGTTTAAATTCTCTTTTTAATTGAACAGATACATCACAAATCTAACCACCTGGGTGGTCAGCATATGCAAAACACTGCAGTGACAACAACAAAAACATCCTGGGAGCTCACAAACTGCGCTCTGTTCACAGCACAACTGGATGTGCCACTGAGTCTTCTAAGGTGTTTTTAGCATGGGTACTGATGATTTGTGTTTTTCTTTAAGTCTCAGCTCTTGGAATCATGTGAATATGTGAGGATTTTAGCTCTACTAGAAGCAGCAGCTTACAGCATGACCAAAATGCTCATAACTGAAATTCTCCTAAAGCTACCTTAGGAAATCAAAACCTTGAAGGAAAACAAGAAGAAACCCACTTCCATACTTCTGAGTTACCTGATTCACGATTTTTAATTGGGAAACCTGTTACAATAGCAATGAAAACTTCTGTCATAAACTCTACTGACCACTTTTACCCCAGCCTGACCACTGGCTGATGACAACAGGTCCATAATACAGGACCTAATTTTCCCTAATATATATATATATTCCCACATCAATTATTTTTAATCCTCCCTCCAAAAAAACCCCAAACATTCCATTGGATACAATAAAGGGGAAATGATGGAGGTTTAGTCACACATTTTAGCATGCTAGTGGAAAAGGGTTCATGTTGTTTGGTTTTAGAGCCCACGTGGACTAGAAGGGGCCACTGCTGCGGAGACTGCCAGCCACTGCCGTGAGTTTCGTTTGATGTTGAAACGCACAATCAAGTTATTTTATATCAGATACTGTTTTAGCCACATTTGGATAGGCAATTGAAAGGCAAAGGTCAACATTTTTCCTTCAATTCAGGGATGGATATACAGACACCACACAAGTACAGACGCACATTGTACTGGTGTACGTGCGTATATGCGTGTGTGAGGGTTATGAACGTGTGGAAGAAACAATCTGCAGGGGCTACAGACATTTCTCATTACAACCTGTAAGCACTCTCATTATACCAAAGTTCATTTGCACTCAAAACTCACCAAGTTAGGCACACACATAAGCCTTTGCTGGACCAGGGCTTAAGCAGACACTCAACCTCAGGTTCCAGGTTTGGGCATGCTGTTCTTCTGCACCAGAACAAACGCAAAGCTTCCAAGCACTGAATATACATACAAGAGATTTTGGGTTGTTTTGTTTAGCAGTTCCTCCATGACACAACAGGACTTACAAAATCAAGTGAACATAACAGAGCATTCACTCCTTGTGTATTGATTTTGCCTCACCCTTGGCCAGATTTGCTAAATTTCCTTCTAGATAATAAACACTGGCATGTCCTTTGGTGTGGCCAGCCTGACTGTGGACCGCCACTCAACAAACACAGGCTGCCAACGCCTGCTAAGGACAAAGGCATTCCTGGCCTTGGTTGGAGGTGATGTTCTTCTGCTGAGTCTCAGTGAGGATGGTACAATGGTTTGTTGTTAGTGTTGCCCGGAGATAGGACTGTTTCTTTGTGGAAAGCTTGCTCACAACACAAATCTCCTTTGTCAAATGGACCCATAGCTACACTTGGAAGAGCTGCACATCCTGATTCATCATCTTTTTTGCCTTCATAAACAAGTATCTACCATCACTGACATTTCCTTGCTTCTAGCCTCAGGTGACTACCATTGAAGTGACACACAAGAAATCCTCCCACATGCAGCTTGGCAGCAATAGCAAGTGACCAGAAGCCACTGAGCCCACTTTTTACTGTCTTCATTCAAGGATTCCTTAAGAAATCTGCATTAGCCACACTGAGATTGGGGTTTTTTATGTGTTCCTTCATCCTGCATGGATGCAGCCCAGCCCTTGGACAAGAGGATTCCAATGCTCAAGTGCTTCAGGACCCCACATGTGCTGTCAAGCAACACTCACCCTATCTCTAGGTAGGAAGGTGGCCTGGCAGTGAACCTTTGGGTGCTAGCATCACACAAAATGGACAGCAAGCACAAACTCTGGTGTTCATAGCTGTTCAGTTGCAAGAGGCTGTGATCAGAGGGTACCTTGCCTAGCTTTAGGGAAGACACTTTTTTAGCAACAGGTCACCCAACCTCCTGCTGCAGTCCATGGAGGAAGACACATTAGAGATCTCACCCCAGGTGGATGGGTTCACTGTGGTCTTCCTACTGTCACCCACCAAGACATCTCTGAGTGCGACATCAAGCTGTATACCAAACGTTCAGACAGGTCAAGCCAGCCAAGATGAACTTCACCCTGTGTGGTAACCTACAGGGACGTTTTCTCATCCTTGCCCACTTCAAAATCTCTCATATTTTCCTTTAAAATACATGGTACCAGCTATGGCAGAGAGAGGGTCCTTGGCCAAGTCATCCAGTTCGCTGTGGGATTTTCTACTCTCTGAACTCTATCTTTGTTTTTTCTGGCTCAGGCTCACTTATAGGTAACTCTGCACATATTTTCACCCTCCCTGTGAACCACAGTGCACATTGTAGCTAAACCTAATTTGCAGTTTGGGTACAAACGGGTAATTAACCATCCACTCCTTCCAACATTTCTGCCAGCAGTTTAAAGCGGTGCAGAATTACTAGGTGAAAATTGCACCTTACACCTTGACACCAGCTCTGAAAAGACCAGTCCTGGGACATTGGACATTACATAAATATATGCACAGCCAGGAAGAAAATGGTGCAAGCCAGCCAGGATTCTTTTTAATATATCTCCTTAATTCAAGGGGCCCATTATATATAGTGCTCAGGACGGGAAAAGGAAGACTTGTACCCACTTGGGGGGGCGGGTTATGGTTGAGCCACCAACTTTCCCTTTTGCTCACACAAGGGCTAATTCATAGGTTAAGTGGAGGATTATAGATGATAGAAATGCAGCAGCCCTTTCCCTTTCCTCCCCTTGCTTTTCATGTAAAGAGAAAGAAGGCTTCTCTCATCCCTTCTGCAAAAGTGTCGACACATTTCCATAGCTGTGTGAGAGGACCTGCCATTTCTGTCACTCTACTACCCCTTGTCCCTTTGTCCCCACAGCATCTTATTTCAGCCTGGAGAAGAATAATTCAGGGCTTCAAAAGATAAGACCAGATTTCCTAGGAAATACTGCTGTAAGAAAAGCCTGGAGTGTAATCATGCCCAGGATAACGTGACCTTAGTCCTCTTTTTCACTGACTTGTGAGGGTTTGCTTCTCTTAAAGTTGGTGGCAAACACTCGGCCCTTTCTTAGATGATTCTCCCAAAGCAGCATCTTGCTGAGCACAACAGCACCTGCAAAGCCACCAGGCACCTTTGAGCACCTTTTGTCAGTGGGAACAAAATGACAGGATGGAAATTCAAGCACTGGCCAAATACCAGTCTGCCTTTTGGTACCCAGCTGTACTGCCCTGTCAGAATAACTGTTTGTCTTTGCCTGGCAAAACTATAACTAAATACCAAGTAGATGTTTAGAGAAATTAAATAAATTGTTATGAATTAAGGCCTGATGGCTGTAAAGGCTCCTGCTGAAAACAAATGTGTGGATGAACAGAAAGGTCCATGGGGCTGCTGGTGACCCAAAGTTACTGACTGGAGCAAAACTGTAAATGTGAGTCTGATTAAAACAAACCTCTGTAGTCTTTTGTTGCCCCAAAAACACAGCAAAAGCTACAGGCAGATCCCTTATGTGCTTGAACATACAGTAGCACATCTCAGGGACAGTGTTTACAGGCTGCAGATGAGTGCATTTTTCATAGTAAGTGATCCTGTGTCGTTAAGTACAACAGTAAACAAAGCTCTGGTACAAAACTCATGTAGCTTTTTTGCTGCCATAAAAATTAAGGCTTCCCTTAGCCTTCCAATAACTTACATGCCTTCCTTTGATAGTTTCCCTTTTGATACTTTTGATTTGGTTTGTTTTAAAGAGATACTTGGAATTTTAGCACAGGATCTGTGTGTTTCTCTCAACTCCTCCTTGTTTAAACTCTTTTTTGAGTTCTGACTCCTTTCTGAATGCACAGCAGAGACATTTGCTGGATTCCCAAAGGGAAAGAGGAAATAGAGGAAAAAAGTGAATTTGAAAAATGTTGGGGTTTTTTTGGTGGGGGATAAATGCAATTCCACACTTGTTCTGGGTAAGACAGATGGGAATCCTACATAAAAGAAGCTCTTTGGGTTTTGAGGAGTGAAGTGGGGACCATAAAAATGTCCTTTCATAAAAAGAAGAAAAAAAATTAGTTTAGGATCATCTATACATGCTTTTTCATGTATTTTCTATGGAAACATGGCCAGAACTCACAGTTTCCACCTTAGGTACATTTTCCCTAGTTAATTAAACCCTCTTTCCCCACATGACAAATGGGCCCTTCTCAGGAAAGGGCACGATTGCAGGCACGGGTGAAGTCAAAGAGGGCATTCTTAGTGATTAGACATGAAATACAGACTTTGAGAACACTGAGATTTTTAATGTAAGGAGGGAATAACTTACTGAATCCTCAGGGTAAAGATAATTTATGCATCCTTTGCCTAAGTGAGCTTTTCTCTATCTGTTTATTTTGGGTTTAAAAAGTCTATTTATCTGGTTGGGTGTACTTTTAAAAACCTACTTCCCACGGCCCTCCTCTTCTGTGTAGTGCTCAGATGTTTCCCCAGCCAAATTCATTAGAAATATTGCCTCGATGATATGTGAGCTTTCAAACATGGCATGCTTGCAGAGAAAGCACGGGCACTGATGGGCTGAGTCTGGGGCCAGTGCCTCTGACTGATCCCAAAAGCAACTGCCAGTGTGCAGGATATGAAAATCATTAATTATGGGGGGCACACACACCTGAAAAATCATGAACTGCTTTATCTTTAATGAGATACTAAGCTTTGTGCTCCAGGCCATGTTTGTAAGGACTGCTATTGCACAAACATTGCTGGAAACCCATTGTATTTTAAATGAAAATTGAGGTTGTCCCTGTGGCTTTCCCTATAAAGGTTTGGACAGGGAGGTGTCACCAGCCGAAGTTTACAGACTGCAGGGAAATTTGGGGAGTTTTCTTCCTTTCATGAGAGAGGCACATTGAGCATCAGCAAAACAACAGAAATCGAGCTGAGGAACTGGGCAAAACACAGGGCAGAGATACAGGCAGAGGTACTGAACATATTTGAGAGGTACCAAATATATTCTCTTCCTCCCACATCCTGGAGCTGAAGGACCACATTTCCTTAGCAGAGCTGTTTCTCCTTAGTTCAGATGGAGTAAGTTCCTCTAGCTTAAATGAGGAACTAGTATGGGCATAAGGAAAAAAAGCAAAATAACCAAAAACCCCACCAAGTGGCAAAGCTGTTCTTGCTGTAGTCCAAGTAACTTCCATGAAACTTGGCTTGCATGGAGTTCAGAGGACACTTGCAAATAAAAATCAAAAAGTACTTCACGACTCAGCAAACAATGATGAATGCATGGTCTTAGTGCAGTTCCCCTGCCTCAGGTTCCCCATTGTGCAAAATGAGGCTGTAATAAAGTCTCCTAAAGCACAGTGGAAAGTTCTGAATCAGGACTATCTACCTACTGAGTCGATTACTGAATTCTGAAAATTTGGAGTTTCTGTAAATTGGGGGTTGGGCTGGATGACATTTAAAGCTCCCTTCCAACCCAAAACACTATGATTCTATGAAATCTGAGGGGTGAAACCTTTCATTTTCTGCCAGGAATGAAGCTGTGTGTTAAAGTGTCTGGTCCACTTTTAACTACTAAAGCAATCCCTCAACTAATTCAGATCTTCTGCTGAGTTTACTGAGTTTAGAGGATCCCCACTGATCATGTGCTTGCACTCCAGACGTGCAGTGATTTCTGTTTGTGTGTGCTTGGGTGGAAAGCAATAATCTAAAAAAGATGGATTGTGTAACTGGTGTGATCTAAAAGAAGGGACTACACATGGATGGCACTCTTCCTCCAGGTCTACAGAGATGCAAGGGTGCAGAATCTGGCCATGATCAGAGTTGACACATGGTGTTCACCTATGGTTTAATAAAAAAAAATCCATGGTCATCATATAACACATGAGAAATACATGGAAATATAGAAGATTCTGGACTAATCCTATATCTGAGGTGGTTACCAGCACCCAGCTGTCAGTCTCCCACACCTACTGCAGCGCATGCACTGCCCTGCCACACAACATGGCCCTTTTGAGAGTCTCAGGCACCTCCCTCTTCTGATGATCAGCGAAGTTTTCGACACAGTTGGACACACTGTTCTGCCTGCTCCTCACTCCAGCTTCTTCCCAAACAGCCTTGCTTGCCCCTCTCTCTGCAGCAATGAGGGTTCCCTGCCACTGACCCGACCACTCACATGAGCTACCAGAGGCAATTTTAACTGCTTTGTTCTGGTGATTACCACATGCCAAGCATTAGGAATTGGAAAAAAATACCCCAAAGCCAGGCATAAAACCAGGAATAGGCCCAGCATACATATATATGTAGCTCTTTTCTACCATACCTTAGGGACTGTAAAACACACCAGCAAACTCAAACCCCATTCCCCCAGTCCTCACTCATGTGGCAGGAGGGCTGCTTGCATGAGTTGGCAACGACTTACACAGCCAGAATGCTGCGGGATCGGGCCCTTAATTGCTTAAAAATACACTACCCACCAATAGTTACCTAATTTAGCAGAATATATTACCTCTCTGCTTCATAAATCTTAATTAAAGCTGTTAGTTTTCCTATTATATGATCAAGAAACGCCCCATTAAAGTTAAGCAGTTTCTCCAAGTAATTATATACATTATATGGTGTGAGTGTAAAGATGCATGCAGCATTCCACTTCCAATTATTTTGCACAGCCTGAAAAGCATTATCTATTAAATAAAAAACTTGCAGGATTTCATTAATGCACGATTTTTTTCATCTCCCAAAAGTCCAAGCTGTCCCACAGGAGCCTCTATACTCAGTGTTGGCTCCTTATAATACAATTTAATTCTCACAAGCACAACTAAAGTATTTAAGCATTTACAGAGGTTGTCATAAGTGCTTTTCTTATTTTTGATCAAATTCAAGTCTACACTTAATGCAGTTAACTGTAGTTATTTAATTTCGAAACTCAAGAATCCAACCTCAAAAAATTTATAACAATATAAATTTAGTTACCTTGATATGGGATATGTATGCTACTGGGAAACCATTTTTCAGCACAAAATGTAGAGCTGTGAGATCTAAAAGGAGTTCTTTTTGAAAGTAAGCATTATTTCAAATAAACCTTGTCAGATTTCAAATAATATTTTCCTATTCGTCTGCAAAATGATTTCATCGGTTTTTAGTGGTGTATTTCAAGCCAGTGCTAAATGCTCCCCGAAACTAAATGTATTTTAATTATGCTTTCTCTTTTGATGAGAATTTCATGTAAATACAGAACAAATATTAAACCAAGACATTGCAAAATATCTTCAATACATTATTAACCAAAGCACTTCATTTCCTAGCAACTGGCTGGAGAGAATGAAATTTGGAGAATTATTCTTAGCTCCCCTAAGACACTGAATTTATTGCCTGACCACATTAACAATTAAAAGGTATACGCAAGATGTTAGATGTTGAAATATAATGGAAGGAGCTTAACATCTGCTCATTTAAGGAACCAACTCCTGCCCTTAGAAGTAACCCAATCAGGCTTGCAAGAATGTAATATTTCACTTTTAAGCAAAATATTATTCTCCAAAAACTGTAGAGAGTCGATTAGACATTAAAAAAAAAAAAAAAGAAAGAAAGAAAGAAAAGAAAAAAGAAAAAGAGGAAAAAGAAAAGCACAGAGAGCTGCAGCCCTGCCTGATGTTGATAATCTTTGATCCAATCCAGCTTCATATCATCCCTCCAAGCTGACAGTACATTATTAATTGAAACACTGGGGCTGAACTATGTCCTCTTCTGTAGTAATCATAATATAATTATATTCCATAGGCAGAAATACCATTGCCACCTCTGCCCCTGAAAAAGTAATCTACAAACTGGTTTCAAGATGTGTGAAACCAAGTAGTACACCACCACTCTATGCTATTGGTACTCAGCGTCCATAAATCATGATGCATATTCTGAGGAAACAGATGAATTAAAATATTAAAGATCCATTTTTATATAATCCATTGTGAAAGCATATTGGATAACTTGATTTCAAACTCCCTGGTTGTATTTCTTTTAATAATCTTTTTTTGGGGGCAGAGGGGTGTGTGTGTGTGTGTGTGTGTGTGTGTGTGTGTGTCCCCTGTTTTTAATCTTTGCACAGATGTAGCTGTATAAATAGCAGTATTTCCTGGAATCCCTGAAACATCAGACCAAGTGTATTTTCCAATATGAAACGATTGCATTCCATGATATCATTACCACTTAGAATAGGCTATAAATTCATTGACTGAAGAGTTTAATAGCAATGCCTGATCTTTTATATACCATACTTCCACTAATAGAAAATCGGCCTCTTCTGAAACATTAGCAAGTTCCCCTTTCTAGTAAAGCATATCAAGTCACCGTAGTGAAAAAGTTGCCAAGTCAAATGGAAGTTTGGTGCCAGTTTTCTTCCCTCCTTTTTTTTTTTTTCCCTTTCTTTTTCTCAAGAGGCAGAAAGAGACTGAGTGAGCGAGTGAAGGCGGATTAAATTTCTTACTAAACTTGCGGCAGTGAACATAAAATATAATAATACTCCTTTAACATTCCTATCATGATTTCAGTCCTAGCACTTAGAGCAGCTGGGGAATGAAGGAGTTAATGCTTTAAAATGTGCAGCAGCTCCGAGCTAGCTTGCATGATTTGCAACATACTTTTTTTTTTTTTTTTTTCCTGCTTTGCAAGATAGACTCCGAAGCAGACAGATCAACTTTGCAAAAAAGAAGTAAGGGGGGAAAAAAAGGGGGACTCTACAACCAATCAAACCAAATGCCAGAGCAGAGGGCAAAGGGATATGGAAACTGAGAAGATAGACTTCCAAGTCCTTTCCTGAAAGCGCTTGGATTTTGAGGAGAGTCCAACATCGCCTGACAAAAGTGTCTTTGTGCGGCGACACTGGGGAGAAGGGAGGAGAGCTCGGGAAACCTAATGAAAACAGGCCTAGCCTTGTACATTAGACCCCATGGAGAACTTTGAATCATACGAGCTGCAGACAAGCACCAAATATGTAATGCCAAATTAAAGACCACCAAACACAGGGAGCGCTGGGGCAGCGCTGGGGCAGATGTGCTCATGGTGTGGGCCAGCACAGTGCTCCTTGCTTCCCTCATCCCTCATCCCATCCCCTGCAGAAAGCAGAGCACACCGGGGCAGTACAGTATGCCTCCCACCGGGTACTTGTGGCTCATTTATCCACTAAGGAAAATAAAATGCGTCTTGTAAAGCCTTTTCCTGCATCTGGCTGAACGACAGCAGTGTTAACATGCTAGAGAAGAGGGTGCCAAACAGCAGTTCCTGTTGCGAAATCCTGGTGTGCGGCAGAGGTGTCACCTCCTCACCTGCTCCATACCCAAGCCTGCCTAGCATTCCACCACCATCTCTCCTTCTGTCTTTTCTCACAGTGTGTTTATACTTGCCTTTCAGGGCAAAAAAAAATCCAGCCTCATGCTACTGTCCATGGAACTTGTCAATAAGGTGCAGCCTTTGCAGCCCTCTCCTGACTAAAGCGTGTGTCTTGTGGTCTGAGCAGCAAGGGAGGAACATGCCAACAAATGGGAAGCTCCTCATGCCCAACTATCAGGATGCCTCAACATGAAAACATTTGCTATTGGTCTCTCACCCTGTCATCCTTTCTCACCACAGCACAGCATCTGCAACTTTCAAATCAGGCAGGGCTTGATTTGCACAGCGCCTGGTGCCAAACCTTTCCTGCCTACCTTCCCAGTTCCCCACAGCATCCTTTCTGAACCATTCATTTATGTGCATAGTATCCCAGCTTCACTACTTATTCTTACACTGCCACTTGCTTCCTCCAAGGAAGAGCTGCTGAGGTCTCCATGGCCTTGCACAGAGGAGTTGGTACAAGACACTGTGACTGAGCTGTGCTAAACTCATTGTAACAGTGGTTAGTAATGTCACAGTGAATGCAATCCTGCTTTCACATGGATCAGCAGAAAAAGCTGAGAGCAGAGGAAGGTCTTTCATGTGCTTTTCTCAGCTTTCTTAGGTGAGATGCTCCTCAGCTCTTTCTTAGGTTCCCCCAACTTCCACTCCAACAACCCACTAAGGGCAACGTGCCCCAAGCAGGATACACTTAAGCAGAGACCATCCCCACCACCCCATGCTGCACCATAGTGGTTAGTCCTGTGAAAAGATTAGTGAATTCTACCCTAAAAACACTGGGGAAAATTGTTTTGAAATAACCCAAGCACTCTGCCTAGCATTCTTCACCAAGCAAAGGTCTTGGGTGAAGGGGTTGGTTTTTTCCCTCACCAGTGCTGTTGGAAACTCTTTATTTCAATATTTTCTTTAAAATTAATTTTTTTTTAAATAAATTAAATCTCTCCCCTATGAGAGCAACACAAACTAGAAATACAGGCTCATACAGCAGTGAGGCAAGGTGAGAGTCAGCAGAAAAGAAAGTGAAACAGGAGAATTCACCATGCAGTTGAAGGGATGAAGGGACCATTTGCCCCTCCTTGTCACTGCCCTGCATTACATGAGATTTGAAAAACAGGAGACCAATATCTTGACTGGTGTCTACTGGCACTGCTCCTTACTTACTAAACCTGCTTGCAGGAGAGCGAAGGGTTTGGCCCTGTTAAACCCAGAAATTGTGTAACTGGAAAACCTCCAGTGCAGGAAGATGCATTCCCTCAGCACAGCAAGTGTCTCGTTTGGGGTAGAGGAGAAAAAGGAGAGAAAAAAATCAACCTCAAAAGCAACATTTTGATGGAGCTAGAAAAGACCAGCCGCTTTTAGCTCTGGCTAAGAAAGGTGAAAAGAAAATCCCCTATGTTTAAAGTAACACTTGGAGAAAAGACCACTGTGTTTCCTCAGCAGCAACTGAGCCAACCCCTCTCAGTCACCTCCAGTGTAGAGCAACATCAACCACAGTGAGGTGGTGCTCATGTAAGCGACCTCCATTAGCTAAACCCAAGTGTCCATAGCCAGCGGAAACCAAGGCGGCCTCCAGCTTTGCTGGGATTGCCCTGGATTTGCACCACTGTCGCTGGGGGAAACTTTTGGCCCAGTAATTTCTTACAAACTCAAGGTGGTTGGATTTTTTTCTCCCACTGACTGTGGAACCACAGTGAAGTCAGTGATGTTGCATAGACTGTAGACAAGTACAGGTTTTGGTGCTTTGTTTTCTGCTAGGTATTTCTTGATATTGCCTATTCCTGGTAAAAATCGCCTTTCATTTATACGCACTGGGTGCTCCCCGGATACCTACCTGGGCAGGCTGGAACTACATGGTCAGAAAAGTCTGGATTTTCTGAAGTCTTCAAAGAACAGACCTTTTGATTATTATTACCATTGAAATTTAATAACATTCTTCCTTTATCTCTTCCTTTTCTGTCTGTCCATCCTCCTGTTAGAATGTGTGATCCTCTTCACCACTCCAAGGGTTCATTTTTTTTCTAACTTGGCCTAATAGTGACCCAAGCTACTCCTTCTCACAGCCCAGAATTTCCTCCATCTTGCAATATATGTTTTCTTTCGTTTTCCCAAACCTTTGTGTCACACTGAATCCTTGCAATGTTATCCTTTGGGCTGGATTGAGGCTAATTGGAATATTTTAATAAAACATTATATTATAGTCTGTGAAAAGCAAACAATGGTGATGTCTGCTTCACTCATAGGCTTGCTGAGATGTATTAAAACAAGGACACAAATATAGATAAGGGGGAGAGTCTCTCGCTCTCTAGCTGGTGTGTGTTTTCTGACCACTCTGCTGAGTAACCTAGCTAACCACTCTGCTTCTACCCTCCCTTGCCAATCCTCCAAACTCACCTTGCAAGTAAGCCAGAAGCTGGGGTAAACTAGAGGGGTGGAAAGAAGCTGGAAGGGTGGTTAGGAGCCCTCCTGGGGATTCTCATTTCTGGGAGGGGGACTGTGTTTCTGTATTACCTTTAACTTGTATATTTCTGTAAATATTCACGTCTGTTGTATATGTATCTGCTTGTATATTGTGCTAAGCTGTAAACAGAGCTTCATTCCTTGACTTCCAGCTGGCTGAGTCTAGTGTGGGTGATTTTCATAGTTTGGGGGACAGGGAACTCCCAAACCATCACATCCTTTAATCAGGGACAAAAAGGCTGTTCATCTATCTCTCCTTTTTTTCCTTCCAGTTTCCCTCATTCTCCTGTTACTGTCCACATTTTCTTCCCCCTACCCCATCTGTAGTACCACCACATTTAAGTGGTTCAATACACCCACAACAGGCCTGCTCCTTCAGCAAGCAGCTGAAGATGTATAGATCTATACACAGTAAGAGGGCTCCTACTGATTTCAAGACAATTTAAAGTGTGCTTGAAAATACTATATGAAGACAACCCTGCTGGACTATTCCTCATCCCACCAAAGTCTATGGGACTTTTCAAGTCAACATCAGGAACCAACACAGTCTTTTTTGGACCATAAGCAAGAGACTGTCACATTGCCTTGAGCATTCCCTTTGAAGCAGCCAAATGTGGAGTCTGTGTAGCCCCAACAAGCACATTTGATTACTAATAGTTACTTATGCTCATTGGGCCACCATAATATACTAAGCTTACCCAATCACATAATGAACTTTTATCATGGATGGCCCTGTTCCAAATGTTTCAGGAGGTTACATTCGCTATAAAGATGCTCATGAACGTAGCAAGGAAACTCCTCTATATTATTTGTGAATAGTAGTAGAAAAAAAAAAATAATTCCCTATTTCAACACTGATGAAGAGACTGGTATGGAGCTGAAACCAGGTTTGCCCTTCTGATGCCTTTGACAATTTATACCACTGGCATTTTATAAAGATCACTTTCTCACTAAATGCATAAACAGCATATCCCTAAACTTCCCTGTCTACCATCTAGAGTTCAGTTAAAATACATATCAGAGAGCACTGAATAAGAAAAAAAATCCATCATCATCCCCAGACTCTACAGAAACCCGGATTTGTCTCAGAAGCTAATTAATATTCCAGGAGCATCCGGAACCAGTATTTTGATTCTGGTCCTTCTCTAGGATTTCTAGGAAAGTTTTCCATCCTTAGCATGAGATCCATTAATTTCCACTGCCATTTAGCAGAGAGTGGACATATCTTTGGGCTAAACAAAGAGCAAAGATGACCATGCCTTCAGCTTCACAGGCGAGCAGTGGGAGAGGAACTCTTTGCCTGCACACCTCGCACTGCGAGGGCTTTCTGGCATCGTTATTAAATCAATGCAAAACACCAACAGAAAGCATGCATCTCATTTTTTAAAGCTGTGTGTGCTTTCTGAGCTGCTTATTCAATCATTTTAACAATTCCTAACACCACGACTCGCGCCGCACGTGTCCTTTCGGTGGGAGCCATAGGTGATGTGATCAAAGTTAGCCTACACCTAATCAGCGGGCAAGAAATAATCAAGAATCTTTTTTTTTTTTTTTTTAAGATGTGTTCAATTCAGCAAAGGGCACAGACTATTAGTCTTTTCCTTATTTACTACAGTTAGGGGGAAATCCACATTATTTCCATTAATATCATTCCCACCATATCAGTTATTATAAGGTACACTCAATAACGCAGCTATGTTGTACCTCGAGCAAAGTATCTTTTGGTGCAGATTCTCAAGCAAACAAGATTTACATCCTAATGCAAGATACATTGCTCTACCAAACTAATGCCATATGTCTCTTCTTTTTCACTCATCGTCCCAGTGATGTAATCCAGTAGATAGATTTGACCTGGGAAAGAAGGTCAGAAACTCCGCAAAGGAATAGCAGCACCCAAACAGAGTTGGATGGGATCGATTAAAGCATCGCTTTCAAGTGTGTCAAAACAACAACATTTTCCCTACTGTGGGAGGAGAAATCCGTCACAGCAGATTTAGTCATAAATTGATAGACAGAGAGGAGGAATCTCATGCAAACAGAGCTGGTTGTGTGTTGACCATCCACATCCACCCATCAGGTGACCTAAACCAGCAGCGGCTCTTGTGTGTCTCCCTATAAAGCAGCATCTCTGCCTTCCCTTGACACAAAATTCCTCAACACCTGGATCCTCCCATGCCATGAAATAAATGCTCGTGGAAAAATAGATTTACAGTCCCCCACATGCATTAAATTTGTTTAAACACTTTTTCAAAGCAAAGGCCTTCTTTTTTCCTTTTTCCTCTTTTTTTTTCCCCTCTTCCTTTTTTAAATGGTGAGCTGTGTTTTATAATGGAGAGTCAGTTCTCCGGCGAGCCTCCATTCTTCCAGTCCTGACAGACTGTTTGTCAGCTAAACTCCCCTTGTCATGTATCCCCACCACTGCCAACTCATGCACGGAGACCTTCACTTTTACTGCTACCACTTGCACCCTGCGCAACCTTTGTCATTGATCACTGATCCAACCCAGTGCCCACATGTTCTTCAAGTGCCTACACAAGTAATGAGGTACTTGTGGTGTAAAATTAAACTGTCAACTGTCAGCGATTGATAACCACAGTGAGAGCTGACCTAGAACACCTGCACCCATGGCCAAGACAGGTGTGACACGTTTGATCGCTGAGCCCTACTAGTCAGCGTGACCCGACAGTGTCCCTCCATGGATTCTGCCCCTGACAGAGATGCTGTATTTCAGCCCCAGGTTTCCATCGCCAGCACAAGAGCAGCCCCCTCCCCAGTCAACATAGACCCTCTCCTCCATCTCCTCCATCACAGTGGCTGCAATGCGAGCGATGCCAGATTTTGATGGTGACAGACATTTATGGCTTTGGAGCATCTTTCTACCTTCCCATCTCCTTGTTCCCCCTTCAGATTCCTCTTCACCCCCAGCTTGGCAGCAACCCCCACATTTATCAGTACTGTCACCTCCTTTATCATGCTTTTTATGAGAACCCCAGAGAAGACAGAGAGTCTTCATTCCCCTAAGTGCATCACTTTACGAACAACTTTAAGTAGCATTTATGGATATTTTTGTAGTGCAAAGCCCCTGGTTCTGCCTCAGCATCACTTGTGTGGTGGGAGTGCAGAGCAGAGTGTTGCTTCAGCATCCTTTAAGTAAACTCAGTCTGATGTTGTTGGGGGCTCTGAACAGGAAATCTTCATTCTCCCTTCTCATCTGTTCCATCACCACCAGAGAGAAACACATCCCTCTTCCTCCAGCTGTAATTAGTTTTAGCTGTGGTGACTACCCAACCTTTACCCTTCGGTTTATATTTGAATATTTTTATAACTAATTTTTGAACATCTGATTTTCTCTTTAAGCAAAAAGAGGGTATTTAAGGCATGCACAGCATTTTGAAACCCCCTGAAACACATCAGGAAATAATGGCAGGAGGGTTTCTCCCCTCCCCTCCAACAGTTGCACTATATTAAGTTCATGTGATGAGAAGATAAAAATCTATTAACTTGCTGCTGACCTTATCGACACAAGGATCTCTGCAGACATTACAGGAACCATATCTCTTCTGACTTTTACATCCAGAACCTCATGCACCAGCGTCCCAAACCAAATATAAAATCTTCATGATGAGTGAAACAGTGACATATATTCCGACTCCAGTCCTGCTGCCTGGCAGGAGACGTGGGGTCCTCCGGGGCCTGGGACCAGCCTCTACTTTCAATTTGACTTCAGGGGCAGTTTTTTCACCATATGCTGCTGGGGGCTCTGAATCAAAACAGTTTCTGTAGGACCATATGCTACAAGGCAAATGTGCTGGATACAGAATGGCTTTCTGCTCCCCCATATCACCATGATGTATTGCAAACATAATTAAAGGCGAGTAACGCTGGTGCTCCTGTTTGGGTTAATCAGTCCTTTTTTGCAACTGAAGCTGGTATAAAACAAACCAATTTTCAAATTAGACCAAAAGTCCATCTCAATGCACGTTGTTCACACACACTTACACCTCCCACATTTCCAGTTATGTATCAGCCTCTGCAGAGATAGTCGCTCTGGAAAGGCAAAGGATTTCTGCCATCATCGTCATTATTATTGTTATTATTATTATTGTTATTATTATTATTGTCGCTGCTGTTGTTGTTATTAAATAAGAGCTCTTTCATGCAGAGGAAGGACTCTTGCCTGCCTCCAATACTTCTCCCGTTTCAGCAATCAGCAAGACAGGGCCATCACAGGCACTATCCTCCTCTAGGTGATGGAAGGCAAGGACCAGGGAACCACACAGTGGTCTCCAAAAGGCGACAAAGGAGTTGGTGGCAGGCAAAATTGTTACTGGGATAATGGCAGTAGGGTTCATTGCCTATCAGTGCTGCCTGCTGGGAGGCAGTAAGTTCTGATGCAGTTAGAAAGGAGCCTGTACAAGGTGCCAGCATGGCAACACCCCAAACAACCCACAGTTGAGTTGCATCGAAAGAAACTGGAGTGTTATAACACTGTCAACCAGCATCCATATGGTTTGCTACTGTGACTGACACCTGAATTTCAGAAGAATTTGCTCAATACTGTATTTAAGGAGATTTCACTTGGACTGGGCCAGCTCTCAGGCTAAATTCTGCTATCAGCTCAGTATTCGAGGTGCCACATACCCCCATCACACACCAGAGGCAGGACTCTGCATCAGCAAAGCTCACCATCTTTCAACCCACAAAGATGAACAGCCCCCCTCCCAGCTCATCCGTGCTTCAATTGAAAGATAAATCCCAATGCAAACTCGTGCAATGGCCACGTGTTTTCAGGAGGTAGCTGGAACTCTCGCTAGCTGCTCCTGAAACCTTGAAAACACATGGGTCAAGCCTGCAGAGCAGTTTCCTCATGACTAATCAGCACATGCAGTTATCTCCTCACAGTGGATTTTGGTGCCAAACACAGGAGAGTTTTCTGGGACGTCCCATGACTCATGCCTCCTGTCCTTATGCCCTGCTCTGGCCACCCACTGCAGGAGACAGGACGCTGGGTTGGAGAGACCTGTGGTCCAACCCAGAACATCTGGTTTTACATTTGGAAGCATGCTCACGTAATTTTCTAGCAGTACCTGGAAAATCCTCAAGTGTGCTATTAATTTGAAACGCCGGTGTCCCTCCAAAGCGCCTGGTATGCCAACACAAACCGCTTGAGCAGCTCCAAGCTGGAGCAGTGCCCATGCCCCATCCCTCCCCACGGCTCCAGCCCCTCACACATGTTTCACTCCAGAGAGCTTGGAGGAGCTCGTGGTTAGGATGAGGACTGGCCAAACCACATGCTGTATCCCCATTTCAGCCCCCCACGTTCCTCCAGGATCTCTAGGAAAATGATTTCGTTTCTGTACACCCCAGTTTACTCTTATTTTACAAGAGCTAGTAGCAACACCCATCCCACAGAGGTGCTGGGAAGCGAGCTGTGGTGGTTAAACATGTCTAAGCCACATTCATATCATGAGTAATAAAAATATATTACAAATGCCTAACAATAAAGAAATAACATGGCTCAAGCCACTGCTGGTTGTGGTTGTGGTTTTGTGAAACAAAAAATCTTACTGATGGGGAAAATTGCTGATGATTTGCTTCACAGAAAGAAAAAATAAACAAGTACCATGTAACATGGAACAAAGTTAGGGTTTGATCAATGATGCTCTTTATATTAGCAGCCGATGTAGGATGAAAAATTTGGATGCCAATTCAAATGTTTTCGAGACTCAGAGATGTAACTTAGAGCTCTGCCCACTGAACGCAGTGAACCTGACAGGAAGACTGCAAGCAGCTACTGTTCATCACCCAGCCCAGGCACTGACGCCTGATGCCTAAACTGCAGACTCACTGGATTCCCAACCCAACCCTGCAATTTGTATTGCACATGCAGCTTCTGTGTTGCTTTACTGCAAACACAGGTTCTGCAATTTGTATGCTGGAAGACAAGCAGATCTGTCACTCCCCACTGATGCTCCCTGCAAGACACACTGAGATCGGAGGCTGCAAACCAGCTCAAGGAGAGATCAGTATGTAAAGTATGTCTGGAGCACCACACACAGCTCACTCCAGCATGCGCCATCGAGGAGAAATTAATGATACGTGGAAAGCTCATTCCAGATGATCACAGTGACCAAAACTCTTGGAGCTAGAGCCTCTTATTTTTTCCTTTTTTTCCCCCTGCATCCAGAGAGAATCCCTCTAGTTTTTATTCTAATCACAGAGCTGACTGGAAAACCAGAACTTCCCCAACCACCCAAGTGGAAGCGAGAGAGCTTATTTCAGAGCAATAAGGACAAAAACAGAGTCCAGATTATGTGGCTCCCATCCTGACATTTTTAACTCGAGAACAGCGCACACCTTCTGGCATCAAAAGGAGATACATAAAAGTAAATTTAAACAGCTAAACTCTTGGGCATTCCTTGGGACATAAAAAAAAAAAAAAAAACAGCAAGAAGTGACATCAAAGATAGGTTGTTTACATATTGGGGGACCTGTCCGCCTGTGTCTTCACATTGATTTTTACGGTACAAAAATATTATTTCAGTGACAAGGATGTAAACCTTATTCAAAACAGGATTTAAACCATATCCTGCAAGTGAGGCATCTCTTCAGATAGCCTGCCTGCACTTACAGCATACCGAAGGCATGCTGATTTTTGGCCGTGGTGTTTGTTAAGAGGGTCACAATATCAGGAAGCAGGAGAAGGCTCATCAAAGCCTCGCTGCTCGCCTTCACCGCTCATCAGCTAGACAGTACCTTGTTTTTTAAAGCAGAGCGGAAATGCATCTCCAGTGACCCATTGTTAGAAACTTCCTTTTGTCTTTAAGTTTTCTGGAAGGAGTATGGGGGCCTCTTTTAACTCTTTTCCAATAGGTAATTTCCCTTAATTAGGACTCTCATTACAAGTGAGAATTTATCAGACGTGATTAAAGAAGCATCTTGTCTCTTTCCTATAGCCTCCAAAGGGACATATTTTGATCTCCCAGCGTGTCTTGCAAACACAGATAAGCACAGGCACCGAGCTGGGAGATCACAGCAGAAATTTGGCCTGCCCAGAAAGTTCATGTTTGGATCTCAGCATCCTCAGTGCTTCCCTCTGAATTGCAGGGTGTCAAAGCTGCTGTGGTGGGGAGTGGTGGGGCTTCCAGGGCAGGCAGGAAGCTGAACAGATGCAGTAACAGATCTGAGTTCCAGGCCTTTGAAGCAAGACATAGCTCCTCAAAAACCCTGCATGCACTGCACAAATTCACACAATCACAGAATTGTCAGGGTTGGAAGGCACTCCAAGAATCATCTAATTCCAGTCCCCCTGCCACAGGCAGAGACACCTTCCACTAGATCAGGTTGCCCAGAATCACATCCAACCTAGCCTTGAAAACACCCAGGGATGAGGTTTCCACCAGCTCCTTGGGTAACCTGTTCCAGCGTCTCACCACCCTCATGGTGAAGAACTTCTTCCTAAAGTCTAATCTAAATATGCTTTCCTGTAGCTTGGATCCATTCCCCCCAGTCCTGTCACCATCTGACACCCTAAAATGTCTCTCACCAGCTTGTTTAGCCCTCCATTTCAGGTAGATCATGCTCTCAATATGAAGGGGCAACTCCTGCCCATGCCCATAGGATTTTCAAGAAAAAAACTTAATATAGCCTTTTGGAAAACCCCTAAATAGATTTCCCCACACTGCAGGTGTGAGAGGTCTCATATGGATCTCACCGAAACAAAATCCTGCCCTTGAATAAGGAATTTGTTTTACAGGTGCAGCCCCTTCTGCCACCAATACCTTGAGTAGTGGCCTTCCCCCTGGTGTCTTCTCCTCAGTCCCTGATCCAACCTGCTTTGACAACAGGAGGAAACTTTCCATTGACTCCAGAAGCAGCTGGATTGGTTTGGTATGTTAAAAATGTACTCATGCTCTCAATAGTCTTGTTTACTTTAATAAGCATGGGTGATAAACTCACAGGTTAAGAGTATTATTTTATAGGGCAACCATAGAGATGCAAGTAATTGTTTGTTACTGTGAACCAGCCAACAGCACCAAAACTCAGATTAGAATAGCCAAAAAGATTAATCTGCACCCAAAAAAACAAAAAAAAATTGCTTTCCCACCTGCAGATTATGTATGCACTTACTCTCATTAATGATGGAGTATTTACACTAGCTTTGAGGACAGAGTGAGCATTAATCTGATAATAAAGCCCTTTCCAAACATTAAAAACATTCATAATCTGTGAATCACCTACAATCTGAGGTGTCACAAACATTCATCTCCGCCTGTGTCACCCGTGAACATCTGTCCCCTCTTCCCCCTGCACGAACACGCATTCCATTCAACCACAGATACAATCAGGCTTTAATTTTATTTTTCTCACATAATGTTAATCAAGAGCTAAAAAGATAATTTCCTTCTACCACAAAGCAATTCCACTGTGGTGGAACAAACTGTTATCTTAAGTTTCACAGAGCAATTGTTCAATAATTCCTGTTTGTGGCTCTTTTCCAAATCCTTGAGAATAGCTTAGGCTGCCAACCCTTCTTTTTTAAAAAAAAAAAAAAAAATTAAAAAAAATTTTGAAAAAAGAAGGAGAGGGGGAGAAAAAAAAAGAAAAAAGGCAGGGGGAAATCACAACAGAAGCTGAAAAGCACTTGCTGTCACTCAGGGGTTCAGCAGTGGCAGGCTCGGCCATTTCTCAGAAGAAACTCCAGCCCTGAGACTCCGACACGCAGAAATGCACTGTCTGTTTGAAGACAATTGCCTGGAAAGATGTAAGCTCCCAGACTGTAAATTTGTCGCAGTGCTGGCCCTCCGCGATGGTGTTATCTTGGCTCGGTGGATTCAGTGAATTGGAAGCTCCAGGAGGAAAGAAATAAGAAGGATATTTGGCTTTTCTGCCGTGTTTTCTACATGCAAGGCACAGAACAAGCTTGAAGCAATTAATGTTTATTAGAGAAGAATGGAAGGGCGTTTTGTTGCATGAAAGGAAACTGATAAGGTGAATTTCTTTAGTGAAAGTAATAAAATGGTCTGTTTCTATGGGAAAAAATTAGAAATAATAACAACAGTGCTTACTTGGAGCACCCTACATTTCAAAATCACTATTAACTTTAGCCTGTGAGCTCACTGAGGAAGAGACACTCATTTACTACAGCTTGTACAATGCGCAGCACAACAGGGCGCTGCCCTGCCCGTCGGTGGGAGTTACCATCAGACAAATATTAGAGCAATATTAATCATCACAAGTGAAAGTGCAGCATTAAGCTGCCATTTCAAAGTCTCTGGGTCTGAGCCCAGTGAGGAAAAGGCAGGGAGGGAGGTCCGGGGGCTCAGCCTGGCCAGCACAGGGCATCACGCATAGACCTGGGCTGCAGCCCAACCTCCTTCAAAGCATCCCTGCATAACCCCACAGAATCCCGGCCAGGATTCCCTAAGGATTTCACCACGACATGCAGGAGGTAGTGCTGGCTTTCTAGGGGCAAACCCAGCTGCTGGGCAGGTCTGGGGTTATCAACACCACGCACACATCTTGTTCAACCCCAATGCTGAAAGCAGGAGGAAACAAGGTGGTTTTCATGCCAGAGCATAGGCATCTGCAGAGGTAATCTGTGGATTAACCACGATTTTTGGCTTCATTTAAATGTTTCTTTACATTGTTTCTCCTTTGATGTAAATGCATATGTCCCAATGAAGCTGTTCTCACTCTGCAGTAGAGTTAAATTATAGAACAGCACCCAAACCTTCCACCTTTTCCAGCCAAGAATGGAAGAGAAGAAAAAAAAAAAAAAAAAAAAAAAGAAGGAGACCACCACCTTCTGGTTTTCAGGACTGGAATACAGTTTTACACAGTTTCTCTGAGTGGACCAGAGAACAACTTAACCGTTCTGGAAATATGCTTTCCAGGTAGAAGAAGGAAAATAAACAGATATAAATAACCATAGAAGAGCTTGGCTGCATCCATACCTACACACTGCACAAATGCAGTGAGATTTAGATGGTGTACAGCTAAGATGAAAATGATACTGTGGAGCTAAGCAGGACAACACATGGCTCCTCACTAGTCTAGTGCATTAGGGTTACCCCCACCCCACAAAAAAAAGAAAGAACAAACATACTCCCTTGAAAAGATAGGATTCATATTAGCCTTTTGACCTGTTTCAGCTCACTGCCCCAACAGCAAGCAGCAGCAGCAGCCCCTTGCCAAGGGGTTAAAGCCCCATGGAAGGGAAACCACCTCAGCTTCCTTGCTAGGGTTGGGTCAGGCTCCAGCCTGCATACCTCAGCATCTCTGCTACAGGACAAATGGCTTCTCCTGTTGCCCATCTGCTCAGGATGAAGCTCAAGAAAAGCAAAATTGCTAAGGATGGGAAGACAGAAGAAAGCAGATCACAGGGTATTTGTCAATATGCAAATCAGGTGTTGCATCTTGAAGGCTTTTGTGCTCAGCCTTGGAGGTACAACATTGAAGTAATTGTCAGGAATGAAGATATCTGTTAATTCCTGTTCTCTCCCACAGCTTGCCCAGCAAGCAATGTTTATAAGGCAAAGTTCTTCCCACAAATCTTCATGCACAAATCCCACTGAGATCAGCTGGAGTTCTGCGCAAGCCTCCTAGACCATAACATGGACTGAAGATGACCCCTCCCTTTCATCCCAAATGCAGGTCCCCACATTCAGTAGTTTACTTACTACACCCCAACAAATCCTCCTGATTTAATCTCCCTGAGCTCACAGGGCCCTTCCCTTTAAGTTCCTCCTGGCTCAGACATGCAGATGGGAGAATGGCCACCCTGGGCTAAAACACACACACACACGCACATGACTTAACACCCTGATCCTCCGGGATAAGCTATGAGCCTGTAAATCACCACACTTCCAGAAAACAATAGCTACCTCTTGTTTAAATAAAACTGCACCTGCTATATTAACATACCAGTGAACAATCGCTTTGTTTTTCACTAGGCATCCAGGCTGAAGCCACTCTGCTTCCTGACCCATATACTGGAAGACTTATTCTTAGAAGGGTATAGGGGTTTCATGCCTCCCAGCAGCGTTTCGTGGTGATCACCTTCCTTCCTTCTTTTGTACTTGGGGTGGTACGTGGTTTTGTTTAGCTTTCAACAGGTTTATTTCCATCACAGCCCTTCAAGACCTTGCAGCCCTTCTTTGGCAAATGCTCCTTCTTTTTCATTTCCTATCTGGGGCTATTGCAAGCAATTTAAGGCCATTTTGAGTCATTTTTCACAAGAGTTTGGGCAAAGCAGGCATCAGCTGAAAGTTTCTTTGCCAAATGTTCAATCATTGCTAAATCATTTTGCACTCCCCCCAGCAGGTTAATTATGATGCCTGTTTCAAGTTTATCTTTGCTTGATGCTTGTTTATTGATTGCACTGGGACACCTTTCTAATGGAGTTATTTTGCTCCAATAAGGTGCTCAGCAATGATTGAATAACAGACTGCTTGAAAAGGTTGGGTGGTGGATGCAGGGAGCTGTAAGAGTTTTGTAGGAAAAGTCCTGAGTGGATACAAGAGCAAACTTCTCTGCTCTACTGAGAAATGAGGTGTGTCCAGTGAGGAGCACGGATGGGACATTCTAAGCCAAAAAACTGTTTTATTTCTGAATGTGAAGCCAAGCAGCCCCAAATCCAACCCAGCCATCATGTTTCCACTTTGGTGTTCATCTCGTGCCCTGTAGGCTGCTGTGCTCAAACCGAGCATCCTGCCTCCACTTGCCACCTCCACCCGTGCCTGGGAGTGATTCCTCACAGCTGGCTTTCCAGGAACACAGTGCCCAGTCCTCCTCACATCCTCTTCCTGGACGCCTTCCCCACGCCACACTTCCTTCTCATCCCACACAGCTCCCTGCTGGATCCGGCACATCATGGTTCACGCAAACATTTCCACTCCTGGTTGCCTGAAGCCAACAGACTTCGTGGGGAGTTGCACTCCATGGCACCATTCAACAGTAACATCAAGGCTTTAGCTATTTCAAACTACAACTGAGCTTATAAAACACCATCTGGATGAAGACCATCCTGCTCAGCTATTTTGGAAACTGGAGGAATATTTGTCCTGCTCCTGCAGAAAGTACTATGAGGCTACTCCTCTACTAGTAGGTTACTCCTCTTCTTTTAACCCAATTACAGCACTACAGCCTGAGCAACAAGTGACCTTTAGTGCAACAAGTCACAATTAGAGAGAACATTATCAAAATGCATTTTAAGGCACTACTTGAGTTTCTGTTGAGTAGTGGAAGCCAGCTTACAAAGATAGTCTTCAATGGACTGGCTGCCTCTGACCAGCAGGGCAAGATTTCCTCTTACACAAACCCAGAGGCACACAAGCCCATGCCAGTATTCTACAGCATGACTCTTTTGTAAGAGCAATGATCTCTCCACTCTTCATCTACAAAGTCTCCACCCAGCCCACTCCTTCCCAATCAATATATTAAATTATTTTTTAAAAGATTCCACATGCAATCCATAACGTTTTTCAAAGTCCCATACAGCGGAAGAAATTACTCTGAAAGCCAGGTTAACCTGTTGATCCCTCTATCAGCACTGGAGAAAACTGATGCCAGCTCTTTTGAAAATCTGCCTTGACCAACACTTGCCCTGTCACATCTTTCACCCATGATGTGCCCCCATTGACACCTCTGACCAACGCCTTGGCCAAAATTTCCAGCAGCAACAAGTAATTCGACCCAGAAAGCCCAAACAGAGGTGCAAAGGACCTGCTGTGCCTCATACCAGGTCCAGCATCAAGAAGACCTATGGGAATCACCAGTGCCTGCAGAGCTGCACCGCTGCAAGTCTCATAAACACTGCAAGTCTCAGCAGTGATCACAGTCACTCAAATGGGTGCTGTCACTATACCACAAGACAGGTCCCCTGTGCAACAGTTAGGTGCTGGGAAGCCTTTTTGGCCCAGCAGCAGCTTGGGGTCAGGAGGAATGAGTACATCTTACAATGAAGGGAAGCTGAGCCAAGCTCTGGACTGGCCCCTCCCGGACACAAGGGCATTTGAGATGTGGACCAAGAACAAAGCTCCCTGTTAGTAACAGCTTGTTTCGTGCAGTGAAAAATGTGCAATATTGGGTTCGCACCTGAATTCCAAACTGCTTGGCCATTTTCCCTTCAGCTTCCCAAATTTCTTGAAGTGTGGGAGCTTGACTCTTTTTATAGTGTTCAGGTGACTGGCACATCACTCAGTCTGGAGACTCACATCCCTCGTAACTGCTGTGTCTGAGGGCAGAGTCAGCTCTTGCATTTACACACATTGCCCAGGTTCAACAACCACTTGCACATCCACAGGGTATCTAACTTCTGCAGAGCCTTCATTTATCAGCCTTGCTTGATTTCACTGCCCTGAGAGCTTCTTTCCTGTGTTGTTTTTCCTTCCTTTCCAGTCAGTTCCATCATCAATCCACCCAAACACCGTGATGATCCCACAGATATGTCTGGAATATCTATGTTGGGGAAGCCATCACTCTCAGCTTCTTTCAGACTCACAAGGAGCAGGGGCACTGGGGGAGGCCATTCCCATCCCCATTGGAGGCAAGAGACATTCTTTTATCCTCATAGAAGATGGTCGTCTGCTTACTGCAGATACACACAACATCTGCCAAGCAGAGGGACCATCTTGTGTCCCAGAGGGGTAAAGAGAAAAGCAAATGGGAGGATGTTGCTCAGCCTCAAAGAGAAGGCCAGGTGAAACACCACTCTGCTCCCCATGTGAACCTTTGGCCCCCCACACCCTCCTCCTGCTGTAGCCACTAGAGAGCACTTCTTCCCTTCCCTTTTATCAGTCAGGCTCACAGATTGAATGTTATCAATTGACAGCTTTAAAGCTAAGGAATTGTATAAATTAAACACGGTCTGCAGCAAATATACTGAGGAGCTAGAATTTATATACACGCTAGATATAGGAGCTCTTAGTTATTACCCACTTAAGGCTATGGCACTGATGAATGGTAAGGCCACCCTATCCCTGAAGGCACTTTTCATTACCCACAGTATAAGAATATTGAGAGAGTGTGTGTATGTATCCAGCATGACTGCTCATTTCCATAGTTCTCCATCAGGTTTGCATTCAGTTTATAAAATAAAAAATTACTCCAGGGACATATTTCACTCATTCCAGAACCCTTTCTCTCTCCCTCTCCCGCCTTCAACCCATATCCCTGCTGCCCGTCTCCTCCTCCCAGCCCTGATACTGTAACAATGCCTTTAAATACGATGGTGCTTATTAAATGAAACAACTTAATTACTATCAATATATAATGTTGTGTACTTCAGCCTCAACTGAGATGTCTGATCCCATTCTGCTCCTGACCTTTAATGGCCATCAAATCAAAGTAATTTTGGTCAGCTCAGTACAGCTCTGACACATGTCCAGGTCAGGAAGATGAAGGGACACTAATCTACCATGTTACCCTGCCCATTGTTTAATACCTTTTTCAATAGAATCTAATAACTGGAGAAATGCCAGTTTTCTGTCTAGTTTGGGTTAAAACCTCTTTGCCTGAAAATAAATAATTATGGAACATTCTGAACAGCCCAGGGTTTACATAATTGGTGCCTCTTAGAGCAATATACTTGCCTTTGAAGTTTGCAAGGAGAGGAATTTTGGAATTCTAATCAGCAGCAGCACTCCTGAGTGCGCTCCACTCTCCACCTTGGAGGGGCCAGCGCCAAAGGAGGCTTAATTAAGGGAAGTGAAAACCACTTTCGATTCACCAAGGTAACACAACAAGTGCATCGCTTCCTCTGAATCGAGATGAAAATAGCAGGAATGCTTCCACTCAACGGCAGCTATTCTGCAGGCTGGGATCCACAGCCTTTGGGGTAGGGGGGAGACCAGAAAAAAAAATCTGTCATAAAATGACCAGTAACAGAGCAGCCTGCGCATGAAGACGACAGGAGTGTTTAGGTTCAGGCATTACTATTTATACATATTGTTTCTCAAGCGCTAAACAAGTTTTCCCATGCCAAAGCAAGGGACGCTGCCAGGAGAGCTAGACGCCCTGTCTGGATGGGACAAATAGCTTGACCTATTGACAGGGCTCTTGGATGCAGCAATATTTTACAGCAGGCTCACTTTGCTAATGCACTTGCACCAAGCAGCTCTCAAAGCAACCCCACGACTCTGGGAAAAAAAAACTAAATGCAGCATGAAAATGTCACATCAAGGCGGATACTCTCTGGATAAACCAGCCCTGGCTGCAGCAAATGCAGGGGCAGGAAATTAGGGAAACGTTCAGGGATTGCCAGGTTTCAAATCAGCCCTGCCTTCAGCGTTTGTGAAAGAGGGAGGCTACAAATCATATCTGCCCAGCTTTTGAAAACACCAGTCACGGAAGCTGAGCAGAAAACACAGAAGGATGTTTTTGTTAATTACTCAATTCTCCAATACCCATTCTTTACCTTAGGTCATTAGTCATGTAACATAGCAGGCAGGTAACAAAACCCAGTGACCAAGATTTATAGGGCATCTCTCAACCCGAGGGTCCCTCAGCAGCTTACAGGGTTGGGATTACATCATGCCAGAGCTCTTCAAAGGCTGAAGAACCAAAATCGCCCCTGGTGCAGCCTCCATCACAGTGCAGGTGCAGGTCACAAGGGGTTTTGCATATGCACAGGGACAGACTCCAACCTTCCCAGCTCCCAAGCAGAAGCAGGATGTGACAGGCACCATACAGCTCAGCCTCCCTGCACTGCTGGTGCAAGGGAAATGGGGAGGAATGCCATCAGCTTTGGGGGAATTATTGGGGTGTAACTTGGAGTAGGATTTGTAATCCATCCTCACCTAGACACTTACTTGAAAAGGAATTCAAGGTTTGGCTGTGCATACACCAGAATCGCTTCACAACCACTGAATACATTTATGGTGTAATTGAATCCTTTAGCGATTTTTCTTAAAGGGAAACCTTGTCTGTTGAGGGTCGATTCTGCATCATTAGAGTTAATGGGAGCTTTGTCACTTACTTGGTGACAGTAAGGCTGAGGAGGGAATTGGGGCAGGGCAGATGGTTCTGTGCAATATATCAGCTGCATCTCTGGCTGCCAGCCTCTCTGAAAGGAATAGCTTTCCTTTATTTTGGAGACAAGTTTACTCTTAAATGAAATAAATACTGAGCCGTGATCAGAGGCATGACCAAGCTTTGCTCTCATTCAGCCTGAAGTCAATCTAGAGGGAAGCTACTGATGTCACTGAGGAGCCAGGCCCAGACTCTTCCATGCTGGACACAGAGTGAAGTTAGCACTGCCATGACTTGCTTGCCCCACACCAGCTTTGCAAGAAAATAACATCTCCTCTCCAGACGCACAAAGCTGGAGTACAAATTATTCTTTTGAATCAAAAGTAGGCACACAAAAGCATTCTTCCTCATAAACTTCCATGCAGCCCTTTTGCCTTTCCCCAGCCAGCCGTTCTCTGCAGCTGATCCCACATCTGGTTGCCCTAAGTGGAAAATGCTGCCAGGTTTAAATGGCATGAGTCAACTCCCATAACCAAGAAGGGCACAGCCTAGACCACCAGCTCACAGCTTATGAGTCTTTCCTACAGTATTCAGAGATAAAAGATCTCTGCTTTATTCAAAGAGAGCCAAACCCTGCTGATACCCAATTTTGCTTCTATTACCTCATTAATAACCTGTAGACGTTTGCAGCTTACACTTCTTTATGTCTGCATTGTGGTCGTCATACGCAGGCACAAGGTCTATTTCTTGTCATATTTGTTTTGGGTTTAATTCCCAGTTCTAGTCTATGCTTTCTGCCACTTTTGCAAGGCTGGGCTTAATTAACCCTTTTGTGTTCTCTTTGCAATGAGCTGCAGCAGTCAACAAGCAATACACCATCTTTTAACTGGTATTAATGTATTCACGTGAAAATATTCACTGACAGTTTTATGTAGCATGGAAATCACTAAAAGTTGGATTTAAAGTACAAAAGTGGCATTTAGCAGTTAAGTGTAAAGGCATGTTCACATGTCACTTAATTGTAAACACGTTTAACATGTGTATATGCAGCTAAAACCAAACTTACATCTTTAACAACAATTTTTCATATCGGTCAGGATGGCAAAATCAAAACTAAGTGAAAGTAATTTGACCATGTCAGGTAAACTCTTTTTTTTTAAAAAGAATAATTAAATGCTTTAAATGGGTGTGTGTGTGTGTGTGTGTGTGTGTGTGTGTGTGTGTGTGTGTGTGTGTGTAAAACTGTTTACAAGTTTTTAACTGCAAAATATTTCTTTTCTTCTTGTATCTTGCCAATATCAATAAAGAAACAACATGTATAAATATATATAAACAGACACTTGGCATAAGAACAGATTTCATGAAATATGAGTAATAGAGTAGGAAAATTCAAAGTATATTTCTTTTTTACTGTATCGAGGGGACAGGTTACTGTAAAGAATACATTATGTGCAGATGGATGAAAAGACAAAGAGTGTGCAGGATACGTAGGATATGAACAGGGTGTTCATTTCCAGGTAGAAATGCAAACATTTTGGTTCATTTCAGATCTCACTTACACTGCACTATTTGGTGTAATTTCATTGACTCCCATGTATTTGGACTTCAGTCCAGCAAAGCACTTAAACACATGCTTAGCTTTAAGCGCACAATAGTCCCCTTGAAGTCAAATTAAGCACATATTTACATGCATTGCTGGATCGGGGCCATACTACAGATTTACACAGATGTAAGTGAGCTCAGATGAGCTCAAGCCACAATGTTTGTGTCCAGATTCAAATCCAATTGGCAAATGCTTTCAAAAGCCAGAGGTATTTGGATTAGGGGTTTTGGTCCAAGCCAATCTGTAACTTTAGTACCTGAACCCGCATTTCTTGTGCGCCCAAGACTCCCATCGGCATTAGTGGAAGCTTTGGAGGCACAAAAAGTACAAGAGCAAGACTTCTGGGACCAAAGAGCCAATTTACTTAAACCCAAATTATAACATTTTTTAACCTTTAGATTAAACCAAACTCCCACCAGAGTTCAGCCCTCACTCCATTACATTTCTCACCCAGCACTTGGATTTTTTTGTTTATCGTATTACTATTGCTTTTGGCTAGCCTTCACTTTATTATATAACATTAACCTAGGAGAAACTAATGGGCACCATCAAATAGCTGTTAACATCAAGCACTTATAAACAAGTGCCATTAGAGAACCAGGAGAGAGCACAGGAACTCATTTACATTATACCTACTAGTGTTGGACAAACACAAATTTACTATTTTGAATGGTAAATAATGCCTCAGCCCAGGCAGAAATTAATTTCCAGGTTTTTCCACAGACTTCACCAGTCCAGCAATTGGACACCTGTGCTGGTTTGAGGCTAATTGGGATATTTTAATAGAGAAAATTATATTATAGGTTGTGAAAAGAAATGCAATGGTGATGTCTGCTTAACTCATAGGCTTACTGAGATGTTTAAGAATAAGAACACAAAACATAGATAAGACACTTGAGTTTGCAGACACTCCCAGGCTGTCTAGCAGCTTCTGTCCTTCTCCTCTCTGCCAAGTAACCTCACTAACCACTTTCCTCCTAAGCCCCCTGGCCAGTCCTCCAAACTCATCCTGTGTGTAAGCCAAACCCTGGGTTAAGGTAGAGGGGTGGAGAGGGGGTGGAAAGGTGGTTGGTAACCCCTCCTGGGGCCTCCAATTTCTGGGAGGAGTGTTGTGTTTCTGTATTACCTTTAACTTGTGTATTTCTGTAACTATTCCTGTATATTGTGTATATCTCTGTTTGTTTATTGTGCTAAGCTGTAAATAAAGCTTCAGTCCTTAACTTCCAGCTGAATGAGTCCAGTCTGGGGGATTTTACAAAGTGGGGGGGGGGGGGCAGGGAACTCCCAAACCATCACAACACCACATGCTGTACCCCTAGCCATAGGATAAGCCAGCTAAGAGGTGGTAGAGCCCATAGTGACAGACACTTTCAGCCATGAGCATGCACCAAGCTCTAAACAGCTCCTGCACAAGTGTCCTTCCACATACTCATTGAAAAAAAAGAAATTAAAAGAGTCATCTTGGAGTCGTCAGGTAGAGAAGTTGTTGCCTACCACTCCCTAGAATGCTCTATGTGTATCAACAGGTTCCTGCTTCTGGGACTGCTCAGAGCAGGGGTGGCTGCTGGCTCTGCAAAGTCTGTGGTTCCCATAAAGGTGGGAAACACCAGCACCACAATGGGAAATCCCACTGGCACTGAGGGCAGCACAAGAAGCTTTCAGCGATTGCTGCCCTCTCCAGAGGATGCTCCTCAACAGCAGCAGCCTCCATCACACACCTTTCCCCCACTATGGCTAGCAAAGCCTCTGTGGGATGGCACAACCTGCTCCTGATGGTTTTAGCAGGCATTTTTATAGGATTAGCACAGCTTTTCCTGCTTATTGACCAAAACCAGAGTGAGGTGATGCTGTTCAATCACGTTCACTGCTGCAAACACAAAAGGCAAAACTCTGCCCACACACAGAACACTGTGAGCTTTCAAGAGAAAGAACCATAGAATCAGGTTCAGGTTGGAAGGGACCTCAAGGATCATCTAGTTTCAACCCCCACTCCATAAGAGTCTCAGAGTATCTTCAGTCATCTCCCTTCTCACATGCTACTGACCAGGGCAGCATGAAACTAAAGAAACACAGTGGCTTCTGGTGCTGGCTGATGGTGATCTAAATTTGCAGTCAGAAATTGATGATTTTTTTTTTCCTTTTTCATATGTATTTCTATACATTGAGAAAAGTACACAGAACATGACAGAAGCACAGAGCTGGAAGAGAAAACAATGGAGGTGTTGACACTCAAGGCTGCAGCAGAAAGTAAAACAAGACATGGCATCCAACACCTATTCCCATAACATTTTAGCTGTGGATGGGGAGACTGTGCTGGGAACAGAGCAATTTGTCGTTCCCCCGAGCTAATCTCAGACATCATCTGAAAAGCACACAGAGGAGGGAAAAAAGTATTCCTCCCATTGCTTTGGGGGCTTGTAACCAAAACTGAAAAAAAAAACAAAACCAAAACAACCAAAAAAAAACCCTCTGTGCCGGTAGACACAAC
This sequence comes from Eubucco bourcierii, assembly GCA_013396675.1. NCBI lineage: Eukaryota > Metazoa > Chordata > Aves > Piciformes > Ramphastidae > Eubucco > Eubucco bourcierii. The sequence goes on from VWZE01018317.1 coordinate 519,178, forward strand.
ACTAAATAAGTGAAAACTTTGCAGGAAAAAAAGAAAATTAGGTATTTCCTAAGAAAACATCAGATCATTTCTCACAGCCTTTGCCCAAATTCCAGGAGGAATAGCATTTTGTTGATACCAGTTCTGGAATAACACCTTGAAACTGCAGTTACAGAATGTAATTACACTGAGGAGATGGAGACAGTTTCAACTACAGGCAGCACAGGGGGAAACTGAGGCAATAAAGAGGCAACTTCACACTGGGCCACAGTCACACAGGCAATGCATCCTGCTCAGCTGCGTAGAGGTGAAGCTCAGAAGAGGCAGGACACATCCTCAGAATCTCCCTTTTTCCTTTGAACTGAGTAATCTTCAGTCCTTTGTCTCCCACCACCCCTACATTCCTTCACATCTCAGGCCATCCAGCATTGCAAGATGCATGAGCTGGGAGAAATCCTGATGCAACCACAGGAAGAAATCAGCTGGGCAGCCTGGGAACCCAAAAGGCTGCAGAGGACAACATCCAAGCTCATTAGCATGTAATTATAAAAGCAGATGTTCTGCTTTTCCACACTGATTTGGGTTTTGTTGTTTTGTTTGGGGTTTTTTTCCCTTAAAAACCTCCACAACTTAGTCAACAGCATTTCCTCACTTGAACGCTTAGGAAGCCAGTAAAGATATCACTCAAGTCTAATCTTTTGCTTCTCTTCAGCTGGTGTTGCAGATCTCAATAGAGTTTTTTAAGCACTTTATACAATTATTTTTTTTCAAAGCCACTAAAATCAATGTAATATTGGAAAGATATCCTAAGAGCACTGAGAGCTTGAAAACACAGGAATGACTGATGGGTAGTCTTGCTAATTCTGTATATCAGGTAGTGGAATGAAAGATGGATAGATAAAATAATGCTGTTATGTAGCCATGAAAATAATCCTATAAAGGCATTCCCAGAAATTAAAGCCCAGGATGTCTCACCACGATCCTGTGCTCTGAAATGACTGACACTGGTGGAACAACACAATCCCCAGGAACATCCAGAAATCCAAAAGGGAGGGAAAAAATCACTTCTTTTAAAGAACTGCAAATATTTCCCCCTTCCAAACGTTAGAGGCTAGGTAAGAGCTTGACAGAGTGAATATTGCCCTGTATCTGCTTTCTCTACACCCTGATGGATACCAGGGCAAACAACCAGCAGAGCCACATTGAGCCCATGCCCTGCCAAAACGGGTTCTGCTCTCATGCTGGTTTTACACCAGTCTAGCTCCCTCTGCTCTGGGGCAGTTACTTTAAGCATGCTAAGAGGAAAAAACGCCTCCAGGCCAGTGCTATCTGTGTGGTTCCTGTGGCTGACAGGAGGTATGCCTGGGCAGGCCACATCTGATCGGCCAGGGAAAGTTCTGTCTGCCTCTGCTCTTCTGACGATCAGGGGAAAGGTATCTTGGAGAAGAAAGGGACAAGAAACTCCAAGAGTGAGAGAGTTTGGCTGAAAGCCCCACCAGTAAAACATACTTTCTCTTGCTAGCCTTCTGCAGAATATGTCTTCAAGCTATTGGCAGATTTGAACACAGACAATATTTTCTGTATTGAGATGATCCAGATAATTTCTGAAATTAAGTACCTTCCTCAAACCTCACTTTTATTCACCATGTACTCCTGTTAACTCAACCCAGTGTCAAAATACAGCAATGGAGCTTAATATTTGGATGTAGCTGTTTTTCTAGCCATTCATACCAATTTTCTTTCCTTTTTGTTCTTTCCTCAACCTCTTTTTTACTGCTGTTAAATTCCTTGCTTTCATTTTTGCAGAAGTTCAGCCTTCCAGCCCACTCTCCAATGCTGTTAGACATCAGCTCAGGCTCAGACTTATTACTTCTGATATGTCACTCTGCAGGCAGAGAGCCTAAAGCAACACTGCTCCCTCCAGCCCTTGCAAGCTTCAGCTGGATCTTCACAGACCCACAGAGCAGTGCAGCTATTTCTGCAGAGCAGGAACCTGGAGGAAATATGGATCTAAAGAGTAAGCCCAGAACCTTACTTTACACTGAGACACTGAAACAGGAGACTAATCAGGGGGTCGGAATGCACAGAGGTGATTGAGCTGTGTTAGTTTGTTGAGTTCATGCATGGATGTATATATAAAATGCTATGGCACAGGGAAGAGGAAACCATGAAGAACAGTGTATTCAAAGGCTGTTTAGGATTTGAAACACACTGATCATCTCTTAAGGGATGTCCTGAATTACTTTGATATTCTAGTGGAGAAAGGTGTCAGCAGAGCCGATTTGTTTGTGTCCTTTTGCTCAGGGATCTGGCAGCAATCCATCAGGCATGTCCCATCTCCAATCCTCTCCCTCACCCCACCCCTGCCTACTCTCTGGTCACTTCCATCTTATTTCCAGTGCTACCTTTGCTGCTAACAGCGAGAGATAGCCCTTTCCTTCCAGTGAAACCTTCTGAAAAGGAAATACAGCCATCAGGATGAATATTTTTTTTCTCTACTTTCTTCTCTCTCTTTATTTTTTTTTTTTCCCTTTCCCACAGTGGTCTCTGCATTCCCTTTTCTCATTCGAGCTACATAAATAGTACTGAGTACTGGTGAAGCCTAAATTCTGTTTAAAACCCCAAAAAAGACTTTTAAGGTTATATCTGAGTCCTCAGACCAGTTATAACTGGAAGAAGAAATGTCTGTGATTTAGTGTCTAATAAACAAACCGCCAAGGTCAAGATGGCATCTTCTCCCATAGCTGTAATCACTTCCCTCAACAGTTTGAGTTGTTGCATGTATCAGCAGTGCCCCCTCTGATGCCCAGCCACATTTAATTTTCCTTTCATAAATGACTTCCCAAAGAGAAGTGGGTGTGAATTAATGACATTGTAAAACAGACTTTTAAAAGATGAACCATGATGGGTATAAAATAATGATTTGTGTGAGGAGCAAACATAAGGGAGGTTTATCTTGTAAATTCCACCTAAGGAATTCTGGACCTAGATTTACATACATGTGTTTTGGACAAAAGGTTAAGGGACAAATTAGTTTAATAGCTCTTCTTTTGGACAACAGAACTTGAGATTGTGATGATCACCTCAGATGTAAAAATAAGGGCTCTTAAATACTTAGAAATGATCCTTCAAGAATAGGTATTTGTTGCTCATCCCTAGACCTGGGTCAAACTATTTAGTTGGCTGTTGCTTCCAAGAGCTACCCAGCCATGCAGCAGAGCTGAGTGCTGCTGCCGTGCCCTTCCCAGTGGTTTGATCCAAAAATCAGACTTTTTGGGAACCAGGAGTGCATGACACTGCCTCCCACAGCAGGTCTGTGCTGTGCACAAAGCCATAGCACCTCGGCTTCTAAGATTTCTCTCTATTGACAAAATATTTGATCTAAAACCATTGCACTGGTAACAAAATTGCAATCAGAACTTAGGAAACTGCTAAATAAAGCCTATTTTACTGTCTGACTTCTAGGAAAGCCATAAAATTATCAGACCTCTCTTTCCTCAAAGTGTTTTCTTTGCAGTTTGTGATGCTCCTTGGGGTATTTCTCTATGTGAACTCCGTGACGGTTTGGCTCCAAATTATCCGAACATAAAACTGAGCTTATGAAGCCTCACTCAGAGGTTGTGTGGACCCTTTTTATTGGCACAGGCTTAAAAAGAACCTTAATAAACCTTATAGGCTTGGGGACTTTTTGGTTGCTGGCACTTGCCAGCCACACTGCTCATATCCCTCTTGCAGCGCTCAGGTGGAAAGCAGGCTGGAACCACAAGCCGGGGATTTTATAGGGCTGGATTATCTGCTGGTATTGCCCTCTTCCTTCCCAGCAAATCTCAGAGCTGTTTTCTTTGAAAGCAAGTGGGTGATGCTGCAAGGATACTCATAGCTTAATGCAGCTTGGTCACCCAAGGTTATTGACCCAGCCAAAAATAATAGGGTCCTCTTAAATGGAGCCAGGGGGGCCACTTGCTGGCAGAGGGAGAGGTCTGACAGGATTAAAGCTAAAGCACATGCACCCATGTGCAAGTAGAAAGCCTACCACTCCGCAGTCTCCACTCCATGGATTTTCCTCAAAGCATCTATTTCTCCTTGGGATTTTATTACTGCCTCCAATGATGTTGTAATTGCATACGTAGGGCAGCAGGCCCAAAATTTAATCTGCATTTCTTAGGGTCTAAGCTCTGTGCAGGCTGCCCATGTTTGCACAGAGCTCAGCACAACAGGCATCCAGTCCTGGCTGGGTTCTGCGGTCACTGCTCTAATTCAAGTCATAATAAATAATAATGCCAGGTTGGAAATAAATCTTCTGGGTTTGGTCCATGACTGATTCTTAAACATGGTACACAGTGAAAGCACCAGTTGGGAAGTTATGCTGCATCCCATCCTGGGTCTAAATCTGTGCCACCCCTTCTGGTTCACACAGAGCATTGCCTCAGTATAGATAATTTCAGTTTTTCTCTCATTGTGAGCCTGGTCACTGATCCTAAAGACACTGCACATTTTCATTACCCCAGAGTTCCCCCTGATCTGCATCATCTGGAGTGACCTAGTGTGTCATTTCTTCATTTCTCTGTTACCTTGGCTTTCTCTGGTATCTTCCATCATACCACATACCACAAACTCCTGGATAATAATTACCCAGGAAGAGCATAAGTGCTTAGGAGCTGGAAGAACCAGAACAAATACATAATACTGTTTACAATTAACAAGTCTTCATCGCTGCGGTATATTGTCATTACGATACAGCAACAACAAAACAGCAAAAGCATGAAGCAGTGCTGTTAACTTGGATGCAGTTGATATCCCCTTGCTTTTCCATGTTGTGTATTCTTAGACCAATCCTCCATGCCAGTCCCTGCAGCCAAAAATACATCAAGAGTCTTAAAAAAAAAAAATAGTAAAATAGAAACATCACTTCAAAATTCTACAAACATGTTTCTTTTTCTCCCTTTGTACAGAGCCACAAAGAGAATGGGAAGGATTAAAACTCACAAATAGCATTGCTTAGCTCCTCACCGAGGTGCAAGCAAATAAAACATGCCACAGTAAGTTCAAATTGCAAAGAGTTTTCAAGAGGGGAAGGTTAATCATTTCTGTCAAAGGTTGGAAATGTTAAATGGTTTTTAAATCAAAAAATATAAGCACCACCAGTGACTCGAGCTACATTTTACACAAGTTTGGGGTGATTTTTTTTCCACAGCCAGTGCTGCTCTCTCGCATAGCCTCTGTTTGTCTGAGTTGAAGTTGGGAAGCATTGAATGCTTACTAGAGGTACCAGGTGCTTGCAGCAGCAAAGTTGTTTGTTTGGAAGATACAGACTCAAGCTATTGGGAGAACCACAGTCCTTGGGATGCAGACACTGCAGCAAAAGCCAGGGGTGCTGATCCCCTCCTGTACCCGCTAAGCATGCACCTCATCTTCCAGCAGTCCTCAACTCACAGGGAAGATGGAGAGCATAGGGAATGGATGGGGCATGGTGGGAAACAAGCATGAAAAACCACCACAGTCCCCCCAACAGCAGCGTTCATATTTCATGATAATGGCTAAAATGACTCTTAAATAAGGCCAGATTATAGGGCCAACCTAATTCACTTACACTGATGTAAATTCAGGTATCTGTTACAACTTTGCATGTTGGGGCTCACCACAGAGTAAAAGCTGCTGATAAACCTCCTCCCAAGGATGAAAAGAAGCAGATTCCTCCCAGCTAGACCCAATCCAAAGCCTGTTGAAGTCAGTATGAGCTTCTTCAGCTACAGTGGGTTTGGGATAAGGCCCACAGTGAGTGTTGAGCCAGCTTTGCTGCCAAAATGCAAAATCCTTTTCCATTGGTTTTGCCAGTTTGGTGTTAATACATGTGTGAAGGAGCTTGGGGGAGAAGTTTTTGAGGATTTTTTTTTTTCTTTAGCTGAGGAATGATTTCACCCTTGCCAGCATGTGGACTTTGTGCAAAAGAACAGAAAGGGGAAGCAGGAGATGCTTTCCTGAAGCTATCAATTCCCTGTTGCAGTATCCCAGCAGAGGGTGGATGTGTCCATCACAGGGACTCTCAGGTCCCTAGGACTAGTCTCTGTTTTCCACTGCAGAAGGGCAAACCTGGAGTCATGAACCCTCCTCACCAAACCCAGATGAAATAAAAGCAGACTTGATGGGATGTAGGAGGCAAAAGATCCCTTGGACACAGGTGAGACCCTCATCCCAGTACAAAAGGACCTGTTGGTAGCTGGTATCATTTTAATCATAGAATCATAGAACGGTAAGGTTGGAAGGGACCTCAAGGATCATCTAGTTCCAACCCCCTGCCACAGGCAGGGACACCTCCCACTAGTACAGCTCACTCAAGGCCTCCTCCAAACTGGCCTTGAACACCTCCAGGGAGGGGGAACATTTTCCTTGGTAAACAACATTGCCCTGAACTCTCCTCTGGTTTTCTCTACTGTCCAGCTTTTCTCCCACTGCCAGAACTTTTTGTTGCACATCTCATACAAGATGCTGTTGCCTTTTGGCTTTCCAGAGGAAGGGCTCTGCCTTCCTGTGGCTTTGGGAGCATGTAGCCCGGCCAGTCTCAGGTTCGGCTGGGGCCTTTGCAGGCTGCCACAGTATAAACAGTTTCAGCAGGGCACATGTTATGCAGTAAGATCAGCTGAAACCAAACATTTTCCCACTGCACACAATAAACATCCATAATAAATTGCATTATACAAAATATATTTATGGCTAATTTTTTTTTTCATTGAAACCACCTGGGAAATTTCTGTTAGATGGGTTGATAGGAAGGTCTCAGCCTTCTGCTAATCTAATGATATCTAACAGACAAAATAGTATGGTGTTACAAGGGTCTGAAAGCTTTCGTTTTCTGCTGCCCTCTCAGAGATCAAACTGGCAGAACTCATATTTTGTGAAATTTTATACATAATTGGTGATGCAATTGCCAAAAATAACCTAGTCATAGAAGTCTCGCTCTTCTGGTTTCTAACTTACAGTAATCACAAAACAGAACAGCACTCTGCTCTGCAACGGAATATGGGCTTGGGTCAGGGAGCAAGGGCTATGGTTGTGTGGCAGTTTCCATTCTGCAGATTATTTTACAGGCAATTTAAATTTAGTTTAGAGTTTAAACAGGGCTCAAAAGTAATGCACCCATTCAAGCATAGGAGCAGTTCTTCAGAAGAGGAATAAAGCTGTAACTTGGGTATATCTCTTTTCCAAACCAAAATTTCGCTCCACTATAAGATTTTCTAAACAAAAGCTGTTGGTGTCAAAGAGGACAGAGAATTTCTAGTGTGTAAATTAAGCCCAGACCTGCAATTCTTCCACCATGAAACTCTCCTGCTCATCACATACCAGCCAAGATTTCCAGAAAGACTTGAGATCACCACAGATCTTCTTGAGCCAACCTGTGTCTAGTCAGTACAAATCCCAGCTCAAACTGTGCTGTGACTCTGCAACCAGAGCTGGGAGCTTGGTAGTTGCTTGACTCACTTTAAAGCACAGCCCATACCTCTAGCTACTCTACTTCCTTGCCTCCTGTTGTTCCTGGGACTTGGAGGCCATGTGGTACATTTCAGCCTTAACTTTGAATTTCCTTTATTCTGCAGATCAAACTTGGACATTCCCTTAAGGTAGTGGGGTTTTATGTCGCTGCATATATCCCAGTTTAAAAGATAATGCTTCACTGAAACAGACCACAATACTAAACCCTGAAATAAAACGAATTGTATTTCACTTCCCCAACTCCTGTTGCTGGATTAGCTCATATTTCTTTCTCTTTGTTACATATTTAGCACCAAATACAATATTCATTGCAGACTAGCTTCCCTCCTCCCACACGGCTCCGTAGCTGCCTTTTCTTCCAGCAGCACTGGAGAAGGCAATGTCTGGCTAGAGCCTGGAAATGCAAACAAAAGGGAGGGAACATGAAGTCAATGAGTGATCAGGCAGGGTTGTGTTATACCCTGAGCATTTTATTTCTTTGATTTAGAATAGCAATGTCAAGAGACAGAGATCTTAGAATAACAGCATCTGCTTCTTAGTTTCTCAATTCCCTTTCCCTCCTTGCTGCTTCTTAGCTGGGTTTATCTGTTAGCAAACACTTCCCTGTAGCAGTCCCTACAGCAAAGAGGGTCTAGGGGTGCTTTCTGACACTTACTGGTCTATATCATGATTTATACTTGTCTTGCCTGGCCCCTGATCTAGGTGTTAGCAACTGCAGCAGTAACTAATTGCACACTAACGTGGCATGAGCCCATTGCAAAGCCATGGCAGAGCAGCAAGCAAACCTCTGCAACCCCAGACCCCTTCTATGTGCCCTGATCTCCCTGTGTATACCCCTATTCCTCCTTCCCATCTTCCCAAGACCCATCTTTGTTTTGCCCTTAAATAGAGAGACAGAGGTGAGACCAGCATGACTTCAGGGATGCCTGTGTTACAGGTAAGCAGTGGTAAAGGTGGAAGAGACTGAGCCAGACATTGGTTCTCTGTTGTCTGAGTTGAACCAAGAGTTTTAATGGCCATTTAGTTTTTAAGTGCATTCCTGTGATCCCAGCCTTAAGCTTATGTCTCCATGCAGAACAACACTGCTTTAACTAGGTGTATAGATTATAAACCCAGGAAGAGTGGTCTGGTCTGCCCCCCTGTATAACACAGGCTACAGGAATTCCCTAAATTAATTCCTGTTTGGGTTAGCTCATATCTTTTTAGAAAAACAGCCAACCTTAATTAAGACAAAGGAATTCCAGTGATGTTGAAATCCACCCAGCTCTCAGCAAATTGTTTTACTGGTTAAATACCTTCACTACTTAAAGTATAAACTGTATTTCTAACCTGCATTTGTTCTGTTCTAGTTCTGCTCCCTGGGTGATATGACACTTGTATCTGTCGGTTTGAAATCCACGTGAAATTAAACCTCTTTCTGCTCCTGGCCTAGCTAAAGTGAGATGATGTAAACCTGATTGTATTAAATTACGACAAAAGAACACTGAGTTACTCCAAAAAATGACAGCAAACCTAGTTAAATTTTAAAAAAACAAATATCAGGAATTCTTGGTAGGAAAAATAAGTGTCTGAATAAACCCTTCCAAAGTTAAAGTACATCTGTTTAGAAAGTGGTTTACTGCAAAGCAAGGCACTTGTGTAGCTGAGATTTATAAAACTTCATTTGCTTCCCCACTGTCCTTTCCTCATTTGCCTTGGGCTGAAACAACCACCAATGCTTTCCTTTATCCTCCTGCACCACATACCTGTCCTAGCAGAAAACACATTCCACTTTTTTTTTTATTGAGCAGCTTAGATGACTTAGATCAGGGAGCTCCCCAGGACAGTCAGAAACACCCTCTCTGTCCAGGCACCTTTACTTCCATGTGAGGTCAGTAAATATTTTGCATCCTATCATGGAAGTACACAATTAGTGCATTTGGCAAGTATCTCAGGGAACAACATAAAAATAAATAAATAAATAAATAAATAGCCTGTATATCTCCTCTGTCTCTGTTTCCAGTGTGCACCCACAATCTTTCAGAGTCTGCATGGATGTAGAGCCATCAGGCTGTGAGCACCCCAGGAGTCTACACACACCATAAATCAACACATACACTAATTGTGATAGGTTTTGTGCACAATATCTATAGGTATTTCATAAATGCATAGATATATACACACACATATAAATATATCTTTGCAGCATAAACAAAAATACATGGTATTTACACACACATATACAACAAGAATGGACACATACACACTTATGTGCACTTAAATAAGTAGGTGAATAGGTGAATATGAACACTAATTGCCATTTATGGCAACAACAATGAAAGCTGTCCCTGGAGCCTGCCTGTGGTACAGCAGCCAAAATGATTGAGCACGCAGAGGGCACTGCTGCAGCAATGGCACTCACATGGGCCTCCTTTTAGAAATGATTAATATTTAACCAGTGTAGTGAACCTGGCTTTGGGTTTAGTCACGATTAGATAGCAGGGGGAGTAGAGTAGTTCCACTGAGGATGTCACGGGATGTCCGAGTAGCTTCCACTCATGCTCCACCAGAAGACAGACAGAAAGTAAGAAGGAGAAAGAGGTAGAGAGATAAGGTAATAATAAAAAAAACCACCCTCATGCTCAGCTCCATTTGTGTTTGTTTGGAAGAAAAAGGGGGAAAAGCAGCCTGAGAGGTTGGTGTAATAAGATGCTGTAGTTTTCATGAAAGAGGTGAAATAATTTTAAACACAGACACACAATGAGTTTATTTATTTAGAAAGTTGTTAAATAGAGTCTGGGAATTCAAATATTCAATGTTGACATTGTACAGAGCTGGCAGGGAGCCAGCCCCAGCTCTCTGGAGGGACCCAATGGCCACGGCGCCCAGGCCATCGTCCCTTCCAGCCCACTAACTAGGTAAAAGCCATTAGTTATACCCACAAGCAATATCTGAATCCCAGTCAAATAATGTTGCCTCAGCCAGCCAACTTCAAAGGCATGTAAGTGTGTTTGGCTTTTTAGTGCTGGAACTGCAGCAATATGTCACACTTTTGAAAGAGTTTTGTAAACAGTTCCTTCCCCTTTGTAGAAACATTTCTTAAGTTTCTTGTACCCCATGTAAACAGTGTTAATTAACAAGGGTTACATTTTTCATTTACAAGCAAGGCTGTATTAATCAGCAGCTCGCCTTTCGGACCGTCCTTTTCCTTTATGTCCTTTCCCTGCCCTGCACCGTGGCAGGCCCGGGGTGGCCAGGGAGCAGCCTGGAGGCACTGCTGAGCTAGGTCACGGGCAGCATCGCCTACCAAAGCACCACGAAGCTGGCCCCAAATTCAGTGGTGACTGCTGGCCCTGAGTAAGAGATAGTGGAAGAAAGAGAAAGATAGAAAATGAGAAAAGAGAGAAAGAGAGAAAAAGGGAAAGATAAAAGAAAGAAGAGAAAGAAAAAGGAAGAAAGAAAAGGAAGGAGGGAAGAAGGCAAAGAAAAGGAAGGAAGGAAGAAGGGAAAGAAAAGGAAAGAAGAAAAGGAAGGAAGAAATTATTTTTAAAGGAAGACAATAAAAGGAAGGAAGGAAGGAAGAAAAGGAGAGAAAGGGAGGAAAATTAAGAAAAAGAGAAAGAAAGAAAGAAAGAAAGAAAGAAAGAAAGAAAGAAAGAAAGAAAGAAAGAAAGAAAGAA
>VWZE01018317.1:533908-560557 GCA_013396675.1 Eubucco bourcierii
TCAGACATGTCTATGCAACATGGCAGAGAGGGAGGGTGAAAAGGCAAGAGAAAGGGGTATTGCACCTACTTGCGGCCAGCTTCCTCGCCCTGCCTTTGGATCGCATGCTGCCAGTCCCGCGGCCGATGCTGGCGTGGGCTTGGGGTTTGGGGGGGCTTTTGTTTTTTTTTCTCCTCCCGGAGCTTTTCCTCCTTTTTTCGCTCCCCCTCTCCCTCTCTCCTCACCCTCTCCCCGCACACACACTCTCCCTTTCTCTCAATCCCGGCTCGCTATCTCTCCAGCATTGTCAGTTTGGACACCTTCGCACATGCGCACGGGCGGCTCCCCCCCGCTCTTCAACATTTCAGCGCCGCCAAAAAAAAGTTTGCAGCGATCCATCACCGCCGGTGGGGACCCTGACAGCCGGCACCGGGGCCGGGACGGGCCGGGACGAGGCGGGCAGTAGCCGCCGCCGGGTTCTCGGGCCGCCGGGGAGCCGGAAGGGGTTACAGCGGGGGACAGCTAAGCTCCCGCAGGGGCAGGGGCTATGGGGCGGAAGAAATTACACCTTTTTCTGCCCTTTTTTTTTTTTTTTTAAAGTCGGATATTAATGCTGTTCTGGCGTCTGTGCAACGTTTAAATAGTTTATTCTCACTCGGCCGCAATTATCGTAGATCTCTGCGTATATATAGACAGCGAGATACCATTCGATTATGCGTTTTATTATGTATGCGTACCAGTAAACCGTGCACTCTGCCAGCGCACACACAATTTCCCCACCTTGAACTCGGCTCAGCTACCAGCAGTCGGGCAGAAAAAAAGCGACTTTAAAACAGTAACACCGACCGCTCTAATCTGTTTTAATTACAGGGTTTGCCAATCAAAGAGGGAACGCACAGAAATTGGGAACTCCTTTAGGGGATGGTTGTGTCCGAGGTGTGAATCAATCCAAACTACATATAGATTTTCCTCTGGTACAACCTCCTTGCATTAAACAGTTTTGTTCAATACCTTCCCTGCGCTATTTATGTTCCCATTAATATCTGTTGCAAATCCTGCCAGACACCATAAAAGAAAATTACAATCTTTCAGACTCGGGGCTGCGCCAGTACATACACGCTGCTCAACTTTTTTGTTTTAATAAAATCCTCAGCATCGCCCCTTTCCCCTTCAACACCACTCCCTCCACACATACACACACACACCCCCACACCCCCCCCCCATCAGCTGCTGCTGCGGATCCAGGCCGCCCGCAGGGCCTCCCCCTTCTTCAGCTCAGCCTCCCCCACACCCCATCGGTGATACCCCCCTCGACGGGGCCGTGAGACGGGGGTACCGCGTGTCGCACGCTGCTCCCCAAAACGCCCAGCGAACCAGGCGCAAGCTCTTGAACCCGCTCTGCGGAGTCGACCTTGATGCCCCCTGCTATTTTTGATTAGCAGATTTGATTTATTGGGGTTTTTTTCAGCTTCCCTGTGCCCACTCCATCACCCCCACGCTGCAGGGCGGGGGTGCACCTCACGCCTCCCTAGCAGGAGGGGCGGAAGGGTAGGACGCTGCGCAGCCGTACACCTATATACTGGGCATGGCCCCCGCACCCCTGGGGCGTCCAGCCCAGGTTATCCCGAACGGAGTTGGGCCTCTCTGCCCCGATAGAGGATATAGAGGGCCGGGCCAGGGTTGCCCTTGGGGGCCAGGCACTGGTTGGCCCTAGATCTAGCTCTCAGGCAGCACCCCTCCTTACATGGCTGCATCGGGGTGTCCCCAAATCATCCCCTCCATCCCCGCATCTACCCGTGGCTTGGGAGAATCGAAAACACCCGGGAACTTTTAAAAACTGCCCCGCTTGACTCCCACTCTTCGGGTTAGACAGAGCCCCCTGCAAAGCTGTCACCGGGGCAGGGATGAGCGACCTTCCCCTGCCCGGGGACCCTGCTGCCATCCAGGTAGCGGGACACGCGTGGGAGTTCGGTGGCCAGACCGGGCTCACAGATGTGGGTTTCCCGAGCAGGCAGCCCTGACCCTGGCCGCTACACCCNCGTCTCCCTCCCCGAAAGGTCCCAGACAGTCCCCCGGGAAATCCGTTTTGTTCGTGAGGGGAGGCTCCTTTGCGCCGGCAGCCTCCGCTCCCTTCCGAATGGGAAGCGGCTGCTGCGGGTTCGTTTGAAGAAAATCCACGGTCAGCAAGAAATATTTAAATTGCCGTTTGTTTGTCTTTTTTTCTTTTTTTTTTTCTTTTTCTTTTTTTTTCCTCTGAATTGAGGGGTGGAATTAAATCTATTTCTAACACAGGCTAGGAGACCAAACTCCCTCCCTCACACACAGGTTTCAGTGCATTCCCCGTAACAGGAAATTTTCTTCTTCCTTAAATTATAATTGAACGAGCCCCGCAGCCTACTTGGAGAAAAGTTGGAATTCTTCATCGAGGTATTTGTTGTGCTATTGTCTTTGTGCAGTGAACTTTACATCGTGTTATTCAATCTCAATCTATATTCTCCTAGCTACCAGTAAGATTAATTTAATCATTGTAATGCAATTATTAATACTGTTTACCCAACGCTTGATTTCAGGTTTGCTGTTAAGAAATTAAGCTTCTTGCTGGGTGACCGAAAAGCCGTGCAGAGATTTCCAGTCCACCTCGAAATTAAACAGTCCTCTTTATTTAGTCTCAGAACTCCAGCTTTCAGCCATGGGCTCAATTAGCCAAAATGGAAACAAATTTCATTCATTGCAATAACTCACTGTTCTGCTGATCACTTTCAAAATATACACTTTATTATTATATGCTGACCTCGGTGCCGCGGAGTGGCAAGGCTAGAAAGAGGCAGAGGGATCTCTCTAGCCCCCTTGGGCTGTAATTATTAGAAATTAATTGGGTTCAGGACCCTGGGTAGCATGGGTAAATTAATAGCTTGTCTGGTTGTTTAAATCCGAATTCTCAGTCCACAGGAGAGCAGAGGAGGGAGGCTCTCCCTCCCCAAACCCGCCCCGGGAGAGCGCGGCGAGGGCTGGGGCAGCACGGACCCGCCGGCTGATTTTCCTCTTTCTTTGCGCCGACGCATTGTTTTCGGGGAGCTATTTAGGGGTTAAAAATCAAAAATAAAGAAAAAAAAAACTTGGAGCTGTCGTGCGGGAGTAAAAGTGAAAAGGGAGCCTTAGGCAAAAGGAAATTACTGCAAGCCCGCGTGACCTTTCCGAGAGGTAATCAATCAAGTGATCAACAGGGATATTTATCATTGCTAGATGGGGCTACTTTACAAATGCACAGAAGGGGGGGAATACACACACACAGAGGCGCACACACAAAAGTTTGGATAAACCCGATAAGTCTGAAGACAAATACGGAGACTTTAATCTCTGAGAAGACTGCACATTTTCTTTTCTGTGCTCTTAGAAGGGAAGGAGAAAACCACTCCAAAGTTAGAAAATGCCTCCAGTTCTAGGTGGTCACATGGAAGCTGTCCACTGTGCTCTGCAGTCCTGGGAAAGACTGGGAACGACAGATGTGATTTAAAAAAAAAAAAAAAAAAAAAAAAAAAAAAAAAAAAAAAAGGAGGAAAAAGCACCCAATACAAGAGAAAATAATAGAGAGAGATTGAGGCTTTGATAACCAGGCACGGTGTTTGGTTTTATGCAATGTGTTTTAATTTGCTGGCTCGAAACGAAACTCGGAGGCTGCAGAGTCAAGACCTGCTGCCTCTAGTCCCCGAAACGGTTAACTCCCAAAACAAAACAAAACAAAACCCCATGTCCCCAGCTATATGAAATCAGCGATCTGGTTCAATTAAACTTGCTCTCCGTAGCATAAAGCATCCACCACAATACAGGCAATCAAAACCAACAATAAAAGCCCATGCATTTTCTGCGCAGTTTCCTTCTCCCTTGTAAAACATGCCGTCGTGTAAGCACCAGACATTTAATTTTCCTTCCTATAACTTACCGGATTCCTTAACAAACCTACTGCGACCAGTTGTTTTTCTTTTTTTTTTTTTTCCCCGTCCCTCTTTTGCACTGCGCTTCACGCATACGCCTGCACAAAGCTGCCCTGTTTGCGCCCAGTGCCTTCAAACGACTTTAGGGGCGGCGTGGCTGAGGAGAGAACGCCGGCATCCCCGCCGCCCCCCGGCAATGCTTCTCGGCCTGTCTTTCGAAGAGAAACCCACGGCTAAAGGGTGCGGAGCCCCGCGAAACTTGCGCGGCCGCCGGGGCTAGCCCCTAGCCCTGCGCGCTGCCTGCGCGGCTCCCTACGGTCTGCGGCGCCCCCTGGCGGACGCGGCGCATCACTGCGAGCCGGTCCCCGGTGGGAGTGTGGATGGATGCCCCAAGGTGACAAGGACCGGGAGTAGGGGAGAAAATTAGGAGAAAGAAGGATGCTCTGGAATTCCATAAGCTTGGAATTGTTCTGCTCTTGGTGGAAGTACCACTGAAAGCTCCAGGGCTGGGAAGAACACAATGCATTCTTTGGCTGAGACCTGTGAGCCGTGCATAACACCCCTTAAGAAATATTTCCCCATGAAAATTATACGGGACACCAAAGCAGGTTTTGTGTCTTCCTGTAGGAAGGACTTGGATGTCTATGACTTTGAAACTGAAAGAAAAATAGAGAAAAATTAACAGGCCAGAAGCCAGGCTGAACTCAGATCAGTGGGGAGGTGAACCCAGTGAATGGGGACACCAGACTCATATTTTCTACTTCAGCACAGATTTCCAGGGTTACTTTGCATTGGTCCCTCAGACTTAGAATTTCTTCACCACTCACGTGAAATGCAGAGAAACTTCAGGTGACTCTGTTTTAGCAGAATGGGCAGTTGCTTTAGATTATCTGCAAAGGTCCCTTCCAGTGATTCAACAAACATAGGAGCTGGAGGCCTCTATTTCAATGTGCCGCTGTAGGGGTATTTTGCCTCTGCTCCCCTACAGGAAGGTGACAACACAGGACCATCCCTGAAGATGCAACGGGGCTCACATATCAACCAACCACATTCAAAAAACTCATCTACCAAAGAGAGATGTAATCCATACCCTCAGCCCAAGCTCTTTTCCAAGACTTCAAGCAATTTCTGGCCAGAAAGAATCATATCCTCCAGAGGTTCTGCCCAGCAGGTCTTGCTTTTAAAGGAGAATCAGTGGAGATGTAATTGGAAAAATTAAAGAGAAGGAGAGGGAATGTAATTACAGGCCACTAGAGAAAACCAAATACATTCTGAATGTAGACAAAACATTGAGCAGAGGGGAATTAATAGTGCTACAAATCAAGAGGGGAAAACGTCAGCAGAGATCAGCCGAAAGTGAACATCTTATGAAAACTGAAAATAGATAGAATCAAAATCATGGCAAAACACGAAAGGGGGAAAGAATTTTAAAAGTAACCTGGAAAAAAAAAAAAAAAAAAAAAAAAAAAAAAAAAGAAGAAGCAAAGGGGTAAACTTTACTTGCTCCTCAGAAATAGCTAAATCTGAACTAGGAAAGTTTAAAAAAAACAAAGCCTCATCACACAGGTGAGTCGCCAGGAGAGATCAAAGCCCTGCTCATTAGACACAAGAGTTTTGGAAGTTATACCAGTGCAGCCAGGTGCAAAATGAACTGTGCAAAGCTAGAAAATTCTTGAATAAGAGGAAAGAAGGTTTTCAGTTATCTCAGATGATCTTGCTCTTCCATCCTGGCTTCCCAGTAGGAAGCCGTTGGGAACTGGTGGCATCTGGGTTTTGAGGAGCTGCTGTCCCCTTTGGGTAACACAATGAAAAGAGTACAACAAGCACTACTCGACTTTAATGGTTCAGTGAAATGCTCTAGTGTAGCAC
This sequence comes from Eubucco bourcierii, assembly GCA_013396675.1. Taxonomy (NCBI): domain Eukaryota; kingdom Metazoa; phylum Chordata; class Aves; order Piciformes; family Ramphastidae; genus Eubucco; species Eubucco bourcierii. The sequence goes on from VWZE01018317.1 coordinate 539,689, forward strand.
ATTTTCTTTAGCTGATGGAATGTTCTGAAGCAGGTCTGTCCCATGCTGTGAAGATTGGGGAAAGTTGAGTTATTTAGTTGTTCAGAGGATAATACAGCAAAATGAAAAGGGAGAAAGTGTGATGAGGTGATGGCAGAAAGGCTTCCTGCTAGTAGCACTGAAATGACTGAAATTCCAAAGTAAAAAATGAAATCATCTGTTCATGTTGTGAGAGCAGTATCATGACCAAGGACTGTCATCACCAACATGGAGTTTCTCTTTGTTGGTGCTTTCTCTGTTCTCAGTGTCACTACCAGGCAAAGAGTGGCTTTTTCCTGTTTGTCTTTAAAGGAACCACAGAGGCAGGTTAACCCATCAGCCTCTACAACATCCACAAGCCCATTTTTCCCTTTAAAGCATAAGGAACACATTCATATTTCACTCCCATTTCTCTCCAGTACAAAAGCACAGGGTCAGAATTAATGAGTAAAGTATTTGTGTGACGTTTTATATTGTATTGGCATTTATATAGTGCTTTTCACAGGCTTCATGTCAGAACCCTTTACAGGGCAATAAATCATACACCTTTCCTGATGAAATTGTGTGTAGGCAATTGGGCACCTATCCTGCCCTCAGCAACGTCCCACGTGCAAGACATGGGAAGTGTGATGAAACCTGCAGAAGTGGGTCTGAAGAAAATGGATGTAGGTCAAACCTTCCCTCTTTAATATCCTGCAACATGTTAAAAAGTCTTTGGAGTCCACTTGAACAGCCACAGGAGAGACCTAACCTTAACATGACAAAGCTTCGAGTACAGTCTGAATCACTCAACATGCAAATTGAATTGTAGATCTTATGCTTAACCCCAGGGTTTGTTGCCTCTGAATTTAAACAAGATGGCCATTTACATGAAAAATAAGGCCTTTTTTTCCAATGGAGATCATTTCTAAAAGTAGTGTTTATTCACAAGACTGAAGCCAAGAACCAAATGGTGGATCCTAGAACTGTCTCTCTTAACACAAAGTTTGTAATGTGACAATTCACCTCTGCTCTGTTGGCATTTGTTTTCTTATTTGCAGTTCTTCAGATAACAAGGAGTGAAGTTCTGAGCACTGAATGCCTGATTAGACTGGCTCTTTTATATGTTCATTTGCATTCCTGCTGTGTACCCAAAGCCACTTTGGGGTAAGAGAAAACAGAAAGTAATTTAAATTCTTTTTGGGGAGAGATGCCTGAGGTTGGTGAGAAGCAGTCAGAGCTCTGCTCCACTGTCTGTCCAGGAGAATCTCAGTGCTTCACCCAGTTAAGAACCTTTTGTGCTCCATGGGTGTCAAAAGGAGCTTTGCAGAGCACCCCTTCTGCCCACCAGATCTGCTACTATTCCACTACCTTCACTGTCCAGGAGAATCTCAGTGCTCCATCCAGTCAAGAGCCTTTTGGGCTCCATGGGTGTCAAAAGGAGCTTTGCAGAGCACCCCTTCTGCCCACCAGATCTGCTACTATTCCACTACCTTCACTGTCCAGGAGAATCTCAGTGCTCCATCCAGTCAAGAGCCTTTTGGGCTCCATGGGTGTCAAAAGGAGTTTTGCAGAGCATCCCTTCCGCAGACCATATCCGTTGCTATTCCATTGCCTTCACTTCATGACTGTGCAAAGGCAGTGGCTGAGAAGCTAATGGAAAATGTTTGCCAATAGCTCAACTCCATTTTAAAACAACTTTTCCACCTCCCCTATCAGTAACACACAAAACCTGATAACATTCTGTGCACACCAGCTGATAGGTCAAATGCATTAGAACCAAACCAAGTTATGATTTATTAGCCGGAAGAGCTGTTAGAATCGTTTCTAGGAATGAAAGAATACAAAAAACTACTGTTCTCCACTGTACAGACGTAGATCACTTAATCTAAAATCAAACTAATTCAGAAGTAAGCCAAAAGTAAACAGGTAAAAACACACCACCTGGTTCCATTAACTGGTGAGGGCAGTGCTACAGAAGCAGAGGCTTCTGGCATCCTTTTGGAGGTGATTAATGTCTCGTGAGATCTCAGTGTTAGCTGTGTGGATGCACTGCCATGGAACCAACACACACTGCCTTTGCTTTCTTCTGGGTATTGCATCACAAACTCTCCATTCACTAGAGCTCAAATTCACACACTGTTGTTGGGCTCTGCTGGCAATGCTGCATAATTGTACCTCTTGTTCCTGTCTTGGTATACAACTTCTTTACTAGTTTAGAGATTGATCTGTGAATAATACACATGCAGAGACTTCTCTGAGATGGATGGCAACGATAATTAAAATGGTCTTTTCAGTGGGAGACACCATCAGCATCAATAGTAAAAGCAGAATTTTAAGAGCAACCAATACATTAGAGGCTGTAAGCTCTATTCTTTCTGGCAGTAATACGTTGGAAGATTAAATTAGACTAAATGTTTGTTACTAAAAACAGATTTCTGTTAGTGTTCAGGGTTATGCTTCCAGTCAATGTTTATTGTGCTTTTTGGTCATATTTATTCTAAGGGTCTCATTTTCCTCCTTCCAAAAACTTTTGACCAATTTTTGATCAGCCCTGAGGAAAAGAACCTGGCGGTCTGGGTTGATGAAAAGCTCAACATGAGCCTGCAGTGTGCGCATGCAGCCCAGACAGCAACCAAGTCCTGGGCTATGCCAAGAGAGGCGTGGGCATCAGGGCAAGGGAGGGGATTCTCCCCCTTCACTCTGCTCTCCTCAGACCCCACCTGGAGTACTGTGTGCAGTTCTGGAGCCTCCAGCACATGAAGGGCATGGATCTGTTGAAGCAAGTCCAGAAGAGGGCCACCAAGATGCTGAGAGGGCTGGAGCAGCTCTCCTATGAAGACAGGCTGAGAGAGTTGGGGCTCTGCAGCCTGGAGAAGAGAAGGCTTCCAGGAGACCTTGGAGTAGCCTTCCAGGATCTGAAGGGGGTCTATAGGAAGGCTGGGGAGGGACTATTGACAAGGTCCTGCAATGACAGGACAAGGGGCAATGGGTTTGAGCTGGCAGAGGGGAGATTTAGACTGGATGTTAGGAGGAAGTTGTTTGCAGTGAGGGTGGTGAGACACTGGCACAGGTTGCCCAGGGAGGTTGTGGCTGCTCCCTCCCTGGAGGTGTTCAAGGCCAGGTTGGAGGAGGCCTTGAGTGAGCTGTACTAGTGGGAGGTGTCCCTGCCTACGTTGGGGGGTTGGAACTAGATGATTCTTGAAGTCCCTTCCAACCTTACTATTCTATGATTCTATGATTTAAACTGGAAGCCCTTTACTTTTCACTTTTACAATTATTGTTTCTTCTTAACACTTTTAGCAGGTTACAGTATCTGGAAGGAGTATTAAATTTAAAACAAAAATGAAACAAGCTGAAATAAATTACTATCTAATCTAACCCATCTGACTAGTTCTAAGCTACCTATTATTGTGGTATCAAAGCACTGGATCTCTGATAGCATGTGATCTTTGATCTGAAATTGGATCTCTGATAACATTTTTAATTAAACAGCTTATTTGATGCCTGCTGTAGCTAAGATGCAAATAGCATCACATCAAGAACAAAAGTTATGAGAGGGACAAGAAACAGTAGCTAGTTACAGCATGTTTATTGTACCAAAACCAAAGAACCCCATCCTCCACCCCCTACTGAATTAAAACGATCAGGTTCAAACAGTGAGTAAAAAACTCCCTAGAAATGAAAAATGCTTTTGATTTATTACAATTAAAAGTGAAATAAACAGTTTGTCAGGAGCAAATTGGAAACTACTCAGAAAAACAATTCAGAGAAACTGAGGGGTTTTTGTTTCCTTTGCCCTCCAGTGCCCAGCAAATATTCCATCCTATAGCAACCCTTCACTAGGAATTTTGCTGAAGGTTTCCATCCTGTCTGAGGTAAATCATGTTGGTCTCTTCGAAAGATGTTTCCAGATCACTTTTTGCATAGGAGTCATCAGTATGAAAGCATGAATGCACTGACAAACTTTGAACTCTGTTCATAGTCTGACAGAGGTTTCTAGGAGCCATTAAGAAGGAAGGCACCGCTAGAGCGCTGCTATTTCAGTTTGTGGAGGTTTCTGTGAAAGCACAGATCGACCAACACCTTATATCAACACAGAGCACACACAGACAGCACTTAGAGCTGACAGAAGTTGAGTGTGTTCAATTTCCTCCACATCAAGTAGGAACTGCTCCCTTGTACGTTAGATGCTGCTACTTATGCTTGGCACATGAGTACAGATACCGTTGCTCAGCCCTTTCTGCTAGATAGGGAATCCCAAAAGATTTCAATCACACTTAAACCAAACATCTATTGAAGCCTCACTGTTCTAGATGACAGCCATCACGTACAGTATCACCACACTGTGACTGCCAAGATGTCCGTTTTCAAGATGTCTTTGGAAGATGTTCTGAAATATTCTTCTCCACTTTTCTGGGTTGTTTCTTTCATTCTGCACTCATCACCAGAACATGAGCACACTCCAATAGCATGCTAAACAGATGTTCAACCTTTTTTTTCTCTCACCCAGCATCTTCCCAGAGGGGGCTGTGTGTACTGTGTAGTGATTTGTAAGATTTAAGTTTTTTTCACTTTTGATACAACCCTGTGTAAAGATACCACAAATTCTCCAATGGCTCTGAAGTCTTGAGCAGCAGCCTTTTGGTATCTACTGCCTGAAGAAGGTAGAGTATAAAAAGTCACTAGTTAGCTCACACTTAGGGGGGTCAAAATTCATCCCTTTCCACTATCACACAGGTATTCACAGAATCTCATTTTGGTGAGGGCTGGGAGGGATCTCTGGGGATCATCTAGCCCAGTCCCCCCTGCTAAAGCAGGTTTGCCTATGTCAGGTTGCAGAGGATCACATACAGGTGGGTGTTGAAAGTCTCCAGAAGAGATTTCACAACATTTCTACCATCCTACTCAAGGACTCTGTCACCCTCAGAGGAAAGAAGCTTTTCTTTACTTTTAGGTGGAACTTCCTGTGTTCCAGTTTGTGCCCATTGCCCCTTGTCCTATCACTGGGCACCACTAAAAAAAAGTCTGGCCCTACCTTCTTGACATCTACCCTTTAACTATTGTTATTATAACAGACTCTCTCCTCCAGGCTACACTGGCTCTGGTCTCTCAAACTTTCTTCATCAAAGAGATTCTTCAGTTCCCTCATCATCTTTGTAGCCCTCCACTGGACTCCCTCAAGCAGTTGCCTGTCTCTCTTGAACTGGGATGACAAAATATCATAGCCATGACTGCAGCAAATGGTAACTAACACAGGATGTCTTCTCCCAGAAAGAACAAAGGCAGAAATTTCCATGTGTTCATTTTACAATGTAGTGAGGATTCCTAACTGTAGTAACAAATAAAAGGGATGAAGGTGAAGAGCCAAGTCAGTTGGGGATCCCCTTACATGAAGCAGCCAGGGATGCATTCACAAAAGAACAGCAGAGCCGTGGAGTTGCCAGCTCAGAACCCCAGGAGATCCTCTCTGGTAGCAGAGCAATGCTCTACCCACAGCTCATGTGTGAGCTGAGCAGTCAGTGTCTGCAGAGGGACAATCTGGCTGGTGAACAAATGGCAAACCCTACAAAAGAGGCAGAAGAGCAAAGATCTCATTTTTCTCTTTCCTCTCATTCTTCTCTTTCCTCACATTTCCTAAGGTAACTGTAGTTTTGCCTTTGGTTTTCATTTTTCAGGGAAGTCCTCAAGCCTGGCTCACAGCAGCCTTCGTGGTTGGGAGCTGGCGTTCTTACCTGCCTTCCTCTTTTCTGGGATGCATTGTTCCTGAGCCTGGAGGAGGTTATCCTTGAACACTGACCAGCTTTCCTGGTCCCCCCTTCCTTCCAGCGTTATTTCCCATGGCACCCTGCCAAGGAAATCCCTGAAGAGGCTGAAGTCTGCTCTTCTGAAGTGCAGAGCTGTGATTTTGCTATGCACCCTCCTTGATGCCCTGAGGATCTTAAACTCTATCATTTCATGATCACTGCAGCCAAGGCAACCCTTCAGCTTCACTTCACTCACCAGCCCTTCCTTGTTGGTGAGGACTAGGTCCAGCATGGCACCTTTTCTTGTGGGTTCCTCTACCACTTGCAGGAGAAAGTTGTCATCAATGCATTCCAGGAATCTCTTAGATTGCTGCTTCTCTGCTGTGTTGTCCTTCCAACAGATGTCAGGATGGTTGAAGTCCCCCATGAGGACCAGGGCCTGTGAATGTGAAGTTTCTCCTATTTGTTTGTAGAGGGCCTCATCCACTTCACCTTCCTGGTCAGGGGGTCTGTAGCAGACTCCTACTATGAAGTCACCTTCCCATGGCTTCCCTTTAACTTTTACCCACAAACTCTCTGTTTTTGCTTTGGACATCGCCAGGTGGAGTTTCATGGTCTTTAGTCTATCTTTGATGTAGAGGGCAACACCCCCTCCCCTTCTCCCCTACCTGTCCTTCCTGAAGAGTCTGTAACCTCCTATCCCTACGTTCCAATCATGAGATGAGCACTCACCAAGAGCAAAATTTCAGATGCAAATACCATCACAGAGTGCTGAGGTGTAAAGTTGAAGAAGAAGATGAAAAAAAAGAAATTCTCATCCCAGAAATAATTTCTAAATTTCAGAAGCATTCCCAATTACAACAAGATGAACTCAGAAGTGGGATCTGTTTGGGGTTTGGGGTTTTTTTTTGGTGGGGGGAGGGAGTTTGGTTGTTTATACAGAAGCACGGGAAAAGAACACTCTGACAATGTCACAACCCAGAATTAGGACTCTCCTGGAATGTGAAGATTTTGGAGGTTAAATTCTTCTTCTCAGACAGTCAGATCAGGGTGAGATTTCAGCCTGAAAGCAAACTTTTTATTACAGAAGTCTCACTGAAACTGGCATGTTTCCACAAAATGTTTCAGTGGTGAGAAAGAAAGAGTTCCTGAATGCAAAACACTGCCAAAGAATTCCCAGTTGTCTCTAGACCCTGTGCATCTCAGTGGAGAAGGATGTCTAGTGGTGCTGTCAGGTCCTGCTTCAGCTTATCCCTAACAATTTGTTTATGCACCCACCCTTCTGGGTACCTAAAATAATGCAGGGTGGCTTTCAAACATGAGCAGACTGCATTGCAAATCATAGAATTATAGAATGGTAAGGTTGGAAGGGACTTCAAGGATCATCTAGTTCCAACTCCCTACCATAAGCAGGGACACCTCCCACTAGTACAGCTCACTCAAGGCCTCCTCCAACCTGGCCTTGAACACCTCCAGGGAGGGAGCAGCCACAACCTCCCTGGGCAACCTGTGCCAGTGTCTCACCACCCTCACTGGAAAGAAATTCCTCCTAACATCCAGTCTAAATCTCCCCTCTGCCAGTTCAAACCCATTGCCCCTTGTCCTGTCATTACAAGACCTTGTTAATAGCCCCTCCCCAGCCTTCCTATAGGCCCCCTTCAGATCCTGGAAGGCTACTCTAAGGTGTCCTGGAAGCCTTCTCTTCTCCAGGCTGCAGAGCCCCAACTCTCTCAGCCTGTCCTCATAGGAGAGCTGCTGCAGCCCTCTGAGCATCTTTGTGGCCCTCTTCTGGACCTGCTCCAACAGTTCCATGTCATTCCTGTGCTGGGGGCTCCAGAACTGCACACAGTACTCCAGGTGGGCTCTGACAAGAGCAAAGGGACAGAATCCCCTCTCTTGCCCTGCTGGCCACATTGCTCTTGATGCAGTCCAGGGCTTGGTTGCTGTCTGGGCTGCATGCACACATTGTAAGAAAGCAGCAAGCATTAGGTAGAGAAAGCATAGATAGAAAGCTGCTGTGACCTCCTTCCTCTCTGTTCTCAGTGATCTCCATTCCCTGCACATACACACCCATCTAAGGTGTGTGTAGAGGCTTTGGAAATAGATCTTCCACAAATATTTACTCTTCAAACCTATATGCATTCAAAAGAGAGGTGAGATCCAGCTTTCACCTGTGACACTTTAGCATTTGTGTCTTGTTCACATGCCGGGAAAGGCCAGAGAAGAGAAGCTTTTCTGCTGCCTGAAACAGAGTGAGGTGCTAACTCCCTGATTTGTCAAAACTCAAGGTCTTTCTGGAGAAGAAAACCTGAAAAGGAGCTGGCTAGCACAAATCAAAACAACTGCAGTCATGAGTCTTGCAGAAGGTTTGCCAAGGACAACGTGAGTGCTCTGTATCAGCTGAGCACAGCTGGCTCTTTTGGAGAGGACACACTTTTTTCTTAACCAAACTCAGAGAAGTGTCTGTTTCAGAAGCTGGGGTGCTGAGTCAGCACTTCTGGAGACGACTCTTTTCTTTATGGCTTGTGAATACTGGATGCAGTTAAGCATTTCATATTAATATCCCCATGTTAAGTTTACACACACTACTCCTTACAGTTGCAGTTAGAATGCTTCAGCCAGCCTCTGCTCGCTCCAGCTTTTCCCAGTTCCTTTGCTATCCCCTGCTGTTATCCCCGACAGCACCGGCACTAATGGAGAGGAAAAGCATCTCAATGTCACAGGCAAAGGAACACCTCCATTGGCTGCTCTCAAAGAAAATCCAACTGAGCAGAATTCCTGTTTTTTCTCTGAAGAAGATCTTAAGTGCTCAAAAGAAATTGAAAGAACTCAAACACTTCATATAATTTTTAATTAACTCTACGTTGGCGCACGTCAGTCTGAGAAGCTCTACTGTTATATAGATAACCTCCTTGTGTTTCACTGTTTACACTGGGTTATTCTCTGGCTGTTTCCCAACCTTATTCATTCACCCCAGAGATCAATTTAAGCACCAAAATAAAGTATGACCTTATCTTTTCACTGTACAGAAAGCTGAAACAAAATTTCTCATGGGAGGCAGGGGTTAAGGCACTGGACTGGGTGTCAGAGAAGTGATGTTCTATTCTTGGCTCTACCACTCACTTGCTGTGGGAGCTTGTAGAGCAAGATATAGAGCAGGAATGGAGTCTCCAGCCAATAAATTCCTCCTCTGTAACTTTTCTTCTTTCATTATGCATGAGAGTGAGTTTTTCCAGCATTCAAGCATACATCTGAAAGCTGGGGAAACATGACTCAATCAAAATACAGAACCAGGAGAGAAAGAAAATGAGTGGAAAACATCAAGTCGAAAGTTTTCTTGGATGCCTCTGAAATACTGAAACAGAATCTTGACTCACACAGTAAAGGCAGAGGACCAAATTCAGCCCCAGGTTCAGTAGGCATGCCTCCAGATATTGCATTGGACCTGCAGAAGGGCTGACCTTGGCCTTCTCTACTACTACCCTTGACTCATTTTCTGTTTCAGTTGTTTTCTGAGACAGCAAACAGTAAGACCAGGGGGATAGAGGTTTGGGTTGGCTTTTAAATCCATGTTTTTAAAATAAGCAATCTGACTTTAAAAAAGTAAAACCAGAATTGATCAGGACAATTTTGGCCATAGTTAAGACTATATCCAGCTAACAAAATGCCTGAATTAAGAATGACAAATTCTTAGTTGCCTCCTCCTGGAACCAGTATTTCCATACCCTTCAACAGGAACAGAGCAGACAGTGCCTCTTGGTTTAGGTAATAGTTGTGATCCAATGCACAAAGTTACTTCTTAGTTTGGGAAAACTGAAGAAAAAGTGAACTTGCATCATGGAATCATAGAATCATAGAATGGTAAGGTTGGAAGGGACCTCGAGGATCATCTAGTTCCAACCCCCTGCCATAGACAGGGACACCTCCCACTAGCACAGGTTACTCAAGGCCTCCTCCAACCTGGCCTTGAACACCTCCAGGGAGGGAGCAGCCACAACCTCCCTGGGCAACCTGTGCCAGTGTCTCAAGGCACTGGAGATCCTCATTCAGACATGTTAGGGCAAGGTTCTTGTACCACTGTGCCAGATAATGACTGAAGAGGTAGATTTTTGCAGCTGTGGTATTGTGTGTAGAAAATAAATTGTTATGAAACTGATTTCTCCTGGGCTTTTAAATTTTTTATCTTTTTGCCATCTGCTCAGAGGATCTGCACCACATGCTGCTTTGAGCCATGTTCTAGATGTTAGCTGCAGACTCAAATCTTTTGCTAAGTTTCAGATTTGGGTCTTGGATCCTTTGGTCTCACAGAACCAGAATTCCAATCTAGTCATAGAATATTATTAAGTCTTCTCTAAATTTTGAGTAAGAGAGATAGGAATAGCATAGAGCTTGTTTCACAGTTTTAAGAGTTGTATGAAGTCAAAGACTGACCAGTAACCTCACAAATCAGCTGCTCTATGGTGGCAGTTCTCAAACCCTGGTTCTGCTGTAATAACAAAAAATTCTGTCTGGGTCAGGGCAGGAAAAAGAAAATCTTATTCTGACAATCCCTCCAAATGCCAAGTATTCAGAAGCTTTCAGTCTGAGTCAGGTCCACTGAGGCTCTGTTAAGGTGACCAAATATAGGATACATCCATTCATAAGTGATTTATCAGAAATATTAGCAGTGAACATTGTTCTCCTTACACAAAGTGTTTGTTCCCTCCTCCTGTTTTCATATCCCATCTGGTTGCTCAGGGAGGAGACCTAGCTTCTTGCTATTACAAAACAATCTTCCACATTTCATACTGCCTAATATTTTCTATATTGTAATTGCTGAAATATTAGGTAGCTGCAGCCTTTAATTTTTAACCTGATATGTAGCAATTATTTCTTAATATAATGTAATCACAAAAAATTCAAGGCAGTCTCAGAGGACATGCAACTGAAAACTGTCCATATACCTGAGGGATTCTTTCCACACTTTATGGACATAAAACATTATACAAAATATGAAATTTCTTGGGACACTATCAACAAAGAAGAGGTGGGTTTTAAACCTGCTTTTTACTGATTGCATTATCAAATTCAATTTTATTAGCTGAAATCTTTTGGGAAGGATATGATTTTAATAATGCATAAAAGGTTTGCCTAGTAGTTGGCTGCTGGCTTTCACTTGATACTTAATGTAATCTGTAATTACTATAGCAGCTCCTACGCTGGCCCAGTGTGTTAAGGTCACTGGAAGGCTGTACCATGTTGTACTTGGTGTACAAGAACATCTTCCTGGTGATTGATGGCTACACCCTACAGAAAGGGTTTGGTTTCATTTTGTCCTTGAAACAAGCCTTTAAGGGGCAGTCAGTAGTATTCTTCCCTGACAGGCAGCAGATAGTTCTTAGGATTCTATAAACAGCCCAAGATCTGTTTTTCTACCAGTGAGCACTTCAGAACATCTCCTTTGGATTTCAAATTTGGGTCCCATGTCCTCAACCAACAAATGTAGGCATCTTACGTGTTAGGAAGGGTTTGTTTAAAATGTAGTTTTTACTTTGCACAAGCCTTAAGATGGAAAACACTTGAAGTCCTCACTGTACCTGAAACACAAAAGAAGTGCTGCACAACTTGGCTTCAAGCCCAAGGTATCAGTACAGGTTGGGGACTGACCTGTTGGAAGGCAGTAAAGGGGAAAAAGATCTGGGGCTCCTAGTGGGTGGGAGGTTGACCGTGAGCCAGCAATGTGCTCTTGTAGCCAGGAGGGGCAATGCCATTCTGGGGTGTATTAAAAGGGCTGTGGTTAGTGGGTTGAGAGAGGTTCTCTTGCCCCTCTACTCTACCCTGGTGAGGCTGCATCTGAAGTACTGTGTCCAGTTCTGGGCCCCCAAATTCAAGAGGTACATAGAACTGCTTGAGAGTCCAGCACAGAGCCACAAAGATGATGAAGGGAATAGAGCATCTCTCTTATGGGGAGAGACTGAGGGAGATGGGGCTCTAGCTTGGAGAAGAGGAGATTGAGAGGTGACCTCATTCATGTTTCTAAATACATAAAGGGTGAGTTCCAGGAGGCTGGAGCCAGGTTCTCCTCAGTGATGCTCAAAGACAGGACAAGGGGCAATGGGTGGAAGCTGAGGCATAGGAAGTTTCTTTTAAACATGAGGAGGAATTTTTTTCCCTGTGAGTGTGACAGAACACTGAAACAGGCTGTCCAGGGGAGTTGTGGAATTTCACTTTCTGGAGATATTCAAACCCCCCCAGGCATGTTCCTGTGTGATCTGGTATAGGTGATCCTGCCCTGGCAGNCCCCTGATATTCTGTGATTCTGTGAAGCTGGTACAGACCTTCACCCTTTTAAGTATTGTTCCTTCCTCCAATAACTTTGCTCTGAACTGTGCTCCCAAACTGTCTGCAACACTTGGCCAAAAGTTACAGCTGAGAAACATGCTTAAAACATTGTTTAAACTTTTGCCTTTATTGCAAGTCTAAACTGTATTTTAAAGCAGTTTAACATTACCATGCAGTAGCCAAACCCTGTGACACAGCAGGCTCACAAGCCAGCAAGTTACCTGCAGCTTCACTTCTCATCTGCTTCACTGGTACTGCCGAGATAAACTTGAAATAGAAGCAAAGTGCTGGAGATATTCCAGCAGTGCAGTATCATCAAGCTTATTAAACTTGGGCTTTCTGCTCACAAAATTTCCATGAAACAGATTGACAACTAAACCAATGGTCAATATTAATCACAGAATCAGCGATTTAACTAATAGTCTATATCTGCTCCTGATCCTGACTAGACAGAAACCAACTTTTTTTGTCCTGGTGATACAAGTTTGCTGCATTAAAAATTACATCCCCAAAGGAAAAAAAAAAAAAAAAAAAAAAAAAAAAAAATGGAATTCCTCTGATTAGAGGGGGAAAAATAGACTTGGTAGAAAATCAGATTATTTTGAAAAGCTGATTAATGGGTAATTTTTTTCCCCTGCAATTCATAACAAGTTCTGTTCTAGATAACACTACCTTTACATCCTAGAAGTTTATTTCAGAATGTATGTGCTTTCAGAAGGGAAATCAGCAGCAAGGCTGCAGAATTTCCCATCTGTTTTGACAGTTTCAAATTCATGGTTGCTGCTCTCTCTGAAAGCAATTAGAATACTCATTTATAAGCCCCAGGAACAGAAATTTGTAAAATGCTTCATTAGTAGTATTTTGTTAGGGGAAAAAAAAAAAAAAACAACAGGAAATCATCTTCATCTCCAATGGAAAAAAAAAAACACTAAGGTGGGTTTTAAAGATTTCTCTCTCAGTAAATAACTCCATGCTTTAACCTGTTGGTTACCTATTACTCAGTGAAATGAATTCATTTGATGTTCACTAAGTGACCTGCTGTTCTGTGGAGATAGATGTCCTCAACTCCAGTTCTAGACATGAGTAACTCTCTTTTTCTTGTACTTCCTAGCTCACATTGACAGTGATGTAGATTTTCCTTGGCACCAGGTGCATGTAAACTGTAGACAAGAGTCCAGAGGACTTTTTTTGCAGTATCAGTTCAGCTTAGCTCTCATTGCAAGTTCAAATCTGCTTCAGGACTAACACAGGTGGAAGATAAATATATTATTGTTCCAGTCTAAAGAAAGAATAGGGAGTTTTTAATACTTGCTACCTGCTAAATGCATACACAGACTAATAAACCTCTGCCCTTGATAAAGTCTTGGGATTCCCTCCACTGAAAACTTATTGTACTCATCAGCTGTCTGGTCATCAGGAAAACAACAAAACAAAAAGCAAGCAAACAAAACAAACAAAACCCCAAACCAAAACACAACAACCAACCACAAGAACACAAGTAACAAAACATCTAGTAGTTCTGCATCCTGCATAGCCAAGTTTGCAGGTTTATCATTTTGCTATAAATAAAAACAATCTCAAACTAACATTAATGCAGAAGAAAACTGCTACTTAGCACATCAGTGAGAACCCCTGTTACCTGTAAGGCCACCACTGTAATCCCTGATAATTTCTTGGGAACGGAATCAAAAGGACTACAGCACACAACTTCAATTAAAAATAAACAAATAAATAAATAAATCCAGCCAGAATGAATAGAGAAAACATGAAAACAGCGATTTTTCTGGCATTCTGTTTGAAAGGAAGAGTTAAATTAATAAATTAAAAGATCCTATCAGCTCTGACTTGTCTGAATTATTAATTGAACACCTTCTTGGAAACGTGTAGATAAAGACGTGTACCTTAGAGAATACAAGATAAGAGTGAAAGAAAAGGAGAGAAATTAACAGTTTTGCCAGCTCACTCCCTTCATTGTCAAGTTAAGGTTGTTCAAAGCTGCCTGGAGAAGCAGAACATGAAATGGTAAGGAAAGCACAAGCTGATGATGCAGAAGACAAAAAACTTTGGGATTATACTGAACCATACTTATCTGTACACACAGAAGAGGTTGTAAAGCCAGCTGAACGATATAAAGCTGTTCTAAACCAAGACAAATGTATACTCCATGTGTTATAAGCAGTTCAAGCTGCTTCCTGTGATGAAAAACATGGACTGTACGGTAGACATACTACAGCTAAGTACAATAGATCCCATGATACAGTTGTTTAAAGGAATATTAAAGTGATGAAAGAAGTGATGGAATTCTGCTCTTTAGGAGGCACAGAGGCTGAACCAGAGAGAAAAGGTTTACGCCTGCAGACTGGTAAATTTTCCTGATCCTGAAAGTTTGTGACCTAGAAGACAGTTTTATGCGTGAAGAGCCCCGGCCTTTCAGGAAGCAATACAGCTCCACGGGTCTATTACCCCAGGCCAAAGCAGAAGAGGATAGTGCTGCTTAGCACTTCTCACCCGCAGCCGCCAAAGGAGGTCAGTATCATTATCACCGTTTTATAGATAAGGAATCTAAGCAGCTCAGAAGGGCACATCTGGAGTCAGTAGCAGTCTTGGAACCAAACCCCCTTCATCACTTCATTTCAAACAGTTCTATCCTTTCTGCCTCGTTTTGCCCCCAACAGAGCACAGGGAAGCTCCAACTGCTACAATCCAGACAACTGCAACACAGTAACAAAACCCAGTCTTTATTAAAACACTAACTGCAGCACTAAAATGTTTCCTACGAAATTATCATAGCTGCCAATATTGCATCATTAACGTAGAGAGAAGACTGATTATCTTTTCAGTAAAAGCAGAGAAATGCCGGTCTTTAAACTCGTTATCATGGCAAAACAGAACGCTGTGATAATGCACTAGAACTTTGGTTTGCAGCTGGAAAATTCCCCAAAGCCTTGTGACTGGGCTCTAACTTTGTTAGAGACGATTACCTTCCTCACTCACACGGCTTCCACGTCCGCTTTTGGGACACACAGTATATATTCCACAAAAGCAAACAGTAAATGTAGTGAAATAAATGAGAAACTGGGAGGGCAATTTATCAGACGACATAGCACTGCACACTAGAAAGGCAAAATCTACACAGCTCATTTCAAACGATGCAGTCTGGATTTAGAGGCAAAAGTAAAACCGAAGCTCTGCAAATGCTGATCTCTAGCACTAGCTTGGTGGAGGTCAAGGTGCCAAACTAATTTGTCAAGGTGAGCAGTTTGTAGACAGGAAGTAAAATTATTTAATTTGGGCAAAGGTATGTTTTAACTGGTTTCTCAACCAACAAGCTGATTTTGTGCAAGCTCGGAAAGAACTAGCTGCTGCTAACCAGTGTTCCTTTATCACTTGAGTTTATCCTGAGTGTATAGTGGAAAATACATCTTTAAATATCATAGATTCATAGAATCATAGAATGGTAAGGTTGGAAGGGACCTCAAGGATCATCTAGTTCCAACCCCCCAACGTAGGCAAGGACATCTCCCACTAGGACAGGTCACTCAAGGCATTGTCCAACCTGGTCTTGAACACCTCCAGGAAGGGAGCAGCCACAACCTCCATGGGCAACCTGTGCCAGTGTCTCACTACCCTCACTGTAAAGAACTTCCTCCTAAGATCCAGTCTAAACCTCCCCTCTGCCAATTCAAACCCATTGCCCCTTGTCCTGTCGTTGCAAGACCTTGTCAATAGTCCCTCCCCAGCCTTTCTGTAGGCCCCCTTCAGATACTGGAAGGCTACTATCAGGTGTCCTGGAAGCCTTTTCTTCTCCAGGTTGCAGAGCCCCAACTCTTGTAGCCCCACCTCTTGTAGCCTGTCCTCATAGGAGAGCTGCTGCAGCCCTCTGATCATCTTCGTGGCCTCCTCTGGACCCGCTCCAACACTTCCATGTCCTTCCTGTGCTGGAGGCTCCAGAACTGCACACAGGACTCCAGATGGGGTTTGACAAGAGCAGAGTAAAGGGACAGAATCACTTCCCTTGCCCTGCAGCCCAGGACTTGGTTGGCTGTCTGGGCTGCATGTGCACACTGCAGGTTCATGTTGAGCTTTTCATCAACCCAAACCCCAAGGTCCTTTTCCTCAAGGCTGCTCTCCAGCCAAAATATCTTTTTACATAGAACATTTGTTCCTGTGAAACACGAATAGCATCTTTCAGAATATTTTCTTTGAACTGAAACGTATTTGGAAAATGTATAGATATATATTTCAATTGCAAAAGTGCCTGTTTATTGGCAGTTTAGTTGTACTTAGAAAAAGAAAAAGTTTGTACAAACAGTTTCGCTGACATCCTCACCCAGGGATGATCGCACTTACACCCTGAAAGGCACCACGTTCTCCTCTGCCATCTCACAAACGAACGGCTGTTGCCATCTACTGTTGGAAAAGGTAAGCTCAACAGAAAGCACATTTACAAACCCTCGCAGCACAGATTAGATGCAGAACACGAAGGCTTCACCCATAAAAGGGGAGCAGCTCGTCATCTTAAGATCTTTGAAATGTAATGTTCAGCTAAGCAGAGTGGCAGGAAAAGGTCTCTTCCATTCCCAAACCATTATCACTTGTAGGACTGACATCAATCCGACCATTGATAATGGTTCTTTTTGCATGGATTTGGGGGTTTGCCAGGCTACTCCAGTGACCTCACTAATTAAAAGGCTAACTAAAAAAAAAAAATTAATTAATTGCAAGATACCATTAGGCACATGTTACGACCATACCTCCACAAACTGAAAATTATAAATGCAGAAAGTAAAGCCACCTCCCAGCTTTCTACACAAAGCCATGCAGTACAGGACTCCTACGTGAAGATAGACCTGATCTAACCCATCATACTGATCAAAGTCACCAAGTACAGTACCAAGACTCAGAGCTGTCCTCCCAGGCTCTGGTGTCAGAGCTTTAGCACTGCCCGGGGTTGGTTTCTCCAAGCTCCTTTTGGATAAAACAATTCCCTTGCTTGGGTGTGTTAAGCTGAACGGAGAGAACTGGGCAAAGAAAGGCACAGGAAGTTGTTATGCACTTAAACCATCTTTAGTCCATGGTTTTAGCATTTACAAAGATTTGACTGCATGACTTCACTTTACCATTAAGCCACCCATGTAACAATGATTGAGATGTATTCTCCTTCCATTCCCCTTGCTGATAAACACCCTTAGATACCACAATTTGAAAGTCTCTCTTGTTGAGGCGATCTACAAACAGCATTGGGGCAGGGTTCTATTAATGTTTGCCAGACCTGTCAGAGGTTAAACAGCCTTTGAATTAAACCATTCTTTACTCTCTGATAATTATTATTTCTCCTTAAGACACTTTTGTTGTCTTATAAGCAAGGTCAACTTGAACTGCTTTGTTAGACTCAGTATCATAGTTCAACACTAACTCTGCTTGCAGTGTTCTCACAGAGCCTGCATGTGCTGTCACCTCTGCAAATAACTTACGGAAATACTGAACAGAATTTTCAGTAAGAGGGGGGGTGGGAAAATCTGTTGGTCATTTTAAACAGGCAGCAAACTGTACTCTAAGTTTACATACAAAGTCGTACCAACATGTGAACCTGTGCTAATTTACTTGTTTGTCCATCTTTGCATATGAACCTCTGGAAACGATGCAAATCTCCCTTGTTTTGGCTTGCTGTGCACTGGCACATCACATACAACACAATCACATCTGGCTTGAAATTAATGCAAGAAAGTTAAAATGTCAGCTGGAAACAGCTTAATAAAACCACTGTAAGATAAAATACTGCTGCTTTCTTATACTGCAAGTTCTTCAGAGTGCAGAAAAGTGTTCTTGTTGAGATGGGAGGAGTAATGGTGTTGAAAGGCGCAGTCAGAAGTGAAGAACTGCCAGGAGTGAAGACGCCTCCATGCCATGCACTGCCACAGCTGAAATAAACCACAGCTACCTCATACACAGAAAAAAAATACTTGAAAATGCAGTCCTAGGGAGGTACACTCATCCCCCAGGGCCCCCAAACCTGGCAGTTCTTGAAACATTCTCAGAAGAGGGCAGTATTACACCTCGTGCTATGTCGTCAGTTCTATGGGATCTTCCAAGGAGTCTCATCCACATTAAGCTGAGTTTTTGTCTTGATTCTCCACAGGAAGGGGAGAATTCCTTTGGGGAGAGAAAACCCTAGGGTGTTCAGAAACAGCATACTTGCAAAATGACCATGCAAAAGGAAGGCAACCTCTTGCACATTAGCAGAGCACAAGGGTGTACAAGCAGAGTACTACTGGGGTGATGGACAGTGCTTTATCTGGGACTGTTTAGCCTGGAGAAGAGGAGGCTCAGGGGGGACCTTCTTGCTGTCTACAACTACCTGAAGGGTGGTTGTGGCCAGGAGGAGGTTACCTTCTTCTCTCAGGCAACCAGAGACAGAACAAGAGGACACAGTCTCAGGCTACGCCAGGGCAAGTTTAGGCTGGAGGTGAGGAGGAAGTTCTTCACTGAGAGAGTAATTTGTCACTGGAATGGGCTGCCCAGGGAGGTGGTGGAGTCACCGTCCCTGGAGGCGTTCAAGGCACATTTGGACATGGCACTTAGTGCCATGGTCTAATCTTGAGGGCTGTGGTGATGGGTTGGACTTGATGATCTCTGAGGTCTCTTCCAACCCTTGCGATACTGTGATACTGTGATCTTCTTTGGTCAAAGCACTTCCCACACACCCAACATGATATGACAAATGTTGTAGCACTGACCTCAAACAGTGAAAAACTTCACCCTAAGCAGACGCAAGCAAGACATCCTTCAATTTTCATCACCTAAACTTTTGTTACAGAATCTCCCTAATGACCTGGTATCTGGCACTTGATAACATATTACTCAGGATGCACAATCCCAGCTCTCAAACCACCTGAATGCCAGTCCAGAGTAGGAACCTCAATAACACACTTTTATACTTGTATTGAGCACAAGTACTCCTTTTCTTCCAAACATCATCGATTTCCTCTGTACCACTCTGCATCTCAGCCAGCGTTGATGATAAACTTTTCACTGCACCAGCTTCAAACAAGCCATTAGATTTTTAAAGCCAAACAAACCTGGAGATGTTAACAAGGGCTCTGAAGGGAAGACGATTCACTTCATGCCTTGTGATTAAAGCACAGCATGCCCTGCTTTCATGAGCTGCTGGAGCTCGCAGGTAACTGCTACTCACCGACAGCTGAGTTCTTAGAGGAGAATCATCACATATGGTGTACCTTTGACACATCGAGGTGACTGCCATTTGGAATTTCTTTTAAACTCTTCAGGGGTGAAATTGCAGAGAGCTTCTGCAGAGATTCCTAAAAAGCTACAGTAGCACCTTCTTTGGACTTTCACTGGGGTGAGGAAGGCAAGCTGCAGAACCAGTAGCAAGCTGTAGTAACAGCTACATATTTTGAGGTGTCCACAATACAAAGTTTTCCTTGCTACCATAAACAGAGTCGAAAGTAGATCGAATTGTCCATTTTTAAATGGTCTTTCTCTGACACATGGATACTCAGAGCATGCACTTTTTCCTGTGTTCAGAAAACTGGCATTTATGCTTATTGCCTCTTTTAGAAGTGACAGTGGGGAGCGGGAGAGCATTGCAAGTGCCACAAACTCTGATATGTTTGGGAGGAAAAAAAAAAAACAAAACAAAAAGGCGGGAAAAAAAGTCTTTTCTCAGGGAAATTAGACACTTGTAAGACAACGAGTTTCATTTGAAAAAAAAATGTACTAAATATACATCTGGACTTCACATGGTTAGTTGCAAGTCTGAAATGAAGCATTCGATGCTAAGTGAAAGTTGTTGCTCAGAAACAAGGTAACACAAAGAAATACAAATTAGTTTGAAACATCAGAGAATCTTTCCAGCGGCAGAGCCAGCTCAGTTTTAGCTAGATGAGGTTTACTCAGCAACGTTCAGATTCTCCTAGCAGAAACGACCTTTACATCTTCGAGTGTGTGTCATGTTGGACTCTCCACTGATTCTGGTAACTTTCTTCAAACACAATTAAATAGTACCCACGGCCATTCCCACTCTCTCTGCAAAGAAAATAAAAAGGCCACAAGATGGCACTGGTCAAACGCTCAGGAAATTACTTTCAGGGCTGGTAAAAAGCGAGCATTGAATCATGCCCAGGCCCAGCTTCTAGGGCCATGCCTGTTCCCTCGCTGAGAGGAGACCTGTGTTGGGCCATCGGTGCACACTTTGGCTTCTGTCACAGGGAATGAGCCTCCATTTCTGGTGCATTGTGTATGAGTGGTTGAGACTGGCTTGAGAAGCACGAAAAGTGTCTGGCCTACAGCAAGAACCACCAGCTGAGGTGACCAGTCTGCTGCCATGCTGGGGAGTGACAACCTACGGGCTCTCGGCATTGTCCCTTCTGGGGAGAGAGTGCTGTAGCTTGGCATGCAACAGGCAGGTTGGCAGGGCCAAAGTCTCCACGTAACAAGGAGCAGCTGGGGACAAGCCCTGGCACTTTACCCTTCGCAATCCATTCCTCCGCACCCCAGCCAAACATTTATCACCAGTTCCCAGTAGGCAGAGGTTTGCACGGTCCCAGAAATTCGGCTCCATTCTTCTAAACTGAAGGGAGAGTCAACCTCTCCTAAACTCCGTGCGTAAAATCCAACGTTTCTAAGCCTCCGTCCCCGCAGGACGGTCCCAGATAGGAGCACACGGCGAGCTGAGCGCAGTCGGGACACCGCTCGGCCTCTGCCAGGGCGTCCGCCTTTGGGGCTGCGCTTTCCCACCACCCCGCCCCGAGTTCCTCTCTTCCAGGCGGAGCCCCGCGGCG
>VWZE01018317.1:560622-612518 GCA_013396675.1 Eubucco bourcierii
GGGCTGCCCTTCCCCCCCCCCCCGCCCCGAGTTCCTCTCTGCCAGGCGGAGCCCCGCGGCGGGCCCCCGACGCCCGCCCGCCCCGGCGAGCTCTGGCGGCCTCGCGGAGGCCCTAACCGCCACGCGCGAGGGGAGCGGGAGGGTGTCTCAGCCTGGCCCGGCTGAGAATCACGGCGCGTGTCGGAGCGAGCCCGGCTGCACGCGCCCCACGGGAAGGGAGCGCGGCGCGTGGACCACGGGCACCCTCCTTTTTGTTGTGCTGGAATCTCCCGGTTCGGGGGGACGAGTCCTTTCGATCCCGGCTGCCGCTAAGGCTGACAGAGACGAACTCTTCGCGGCGGCATTAGCGGGTGCCGGCCGACCGCGGCCTCAAGGATGTGCGGCGGCGGGAACCCCTGCGGAGTGCCCCCGCTTGCGGTGGGAGACACACGGGGACCCCAGGACGGGCCGAGGTGAGGAGAACCCCTCGCTGACGTTTTTTGGTTCTGGATTTTTTTTTTTTTTTTTCCATTGCGGACCCCCTTCCCTTCCGCCCCTCCCCCAAGCCACTCCCCTCGTCCGCTGAAAGTCAGCGAGTAAAACAGCGGACGTTCACGGTGAGCGCACCCACAGCCATTAGGGTTAGCATCCCCAGATCCTCCCCTCCGGCCGCGCCATGCGGCTATGCCACCGGCGGAGCTTTTAAAGTATCCCCGGGCACGCGCACCGCGCCTCTCATTGGTCGAGAGGGCGGCCTTCTCCTTCACCATTGGCTGCGGTGGCCGAGGGGGCGGGGGGGAGAGAAAGAGTGGCGGGAGTTTGGAATGCTGCGGCTATTTGTCCGCCGGGCGCGCCACAGGCACTCGGGCGCGCGCCTGGCCAGGGGCTACGGCGGCGCGGGGATGCGGGTCCGGTGAGAACCTGGGAGCCGCGATTCAGAGCCAGGCCTTGTACGTGGATCCGGGATTTGAGTGAAGATGCCTGCGGTTGAGAGACGGCGTTTGGGGGCTGGGGTCTAGACTTAGAGCCTGGGCTCGTGTTCAGGCCCTGCCCAGCTCAGTCTAGGACCCTCGAGTGAAGAACTAGCCCTAGAAACTACTCCCATACCCTCAATGAAGGGCTGCGCCGGCCCCCTGTGTTCTGATAGAAGAGAGCATTTATCTCGTCCATGATTTCTCTGTGTAAGGCAACACCTGCTCCCTGAAGCACTCGCCTCAGACATGGCTGTCTCACCGCTGCTGCATCCTAATTCTCAGAACAGTTTTCGTGTTGTTGGCTTTTTGACCTTGACATTTCCATGGAAAACAGTGCTTTGAGGCTGCATGCTTTGGCCAATACAATGGAGTATGAAGAAACAGCATAGAGCTGTTGATCTTTCTTAGTTGTGCCTTTACTACACAGCGTTATTGTGATAAAAAAATTCTTTAATGTACTTCACACTCCTTTAGAAAGAAGTATTCGTGGACCAAGAAGGAGCTGTGCAAGATGGTATGATTTTTATTGGGACTTCCAAAAGGTGTGCTACATACTAGACACTAGCTTCCATGTAACTGTAGTGGCAGGTTCTTTTTCATGAAATACTAAGTGAAATCACTTATAAAATTGCATGTATTTTAGAAGCATTTTCTGTGCACCATGTTACGTTCAACCTCCCTTTACTCTGTCACAGTAATCTGCATTCAGGGAAGCTCGGAGCCGTATGCTCAGAGTGCAAACTTACTGTTACAAGGAGGACTACCTTTCACCTTAACACCAGTTGGGACTGTGCAGACTATCTCCTTGTTTAAGCATTCAGCTTAATTCCAGGAAAGAGGCTAAAACCACCAGAAAGAACTGAAGTGGAAGTAAGTCCTTACACCAGCATCAAGGTGATGATTTGTCTAGAACTGGAGTAGAACCTGTCAGTCCGATGACTCCATGTCAACGTTAGGAGGGTGATAGAGGGTTTCAACACAACAAAACCTTTGATTCTGAACTACAATTTCATGACCACCAGGGAGGTGGCAAGCTTTTTGTACATCATTAGGATTCTTGGTCATCACTTCCTTGAAGCTCTAGCACATGAAATAATTTCATTTTTATGCTTGTAGAAGCAGCTCCTCAGCTGTGGTGACTTGTGAAGTGACACTTTCCCAGGTTCTGCGAGTTTCTCTGAGACCACAGCTATCGAGGTGAAGCTGAATATCACAGGGCAAGTAGTAGCCGTCAAAGATTGGGACACTGTAAAAGATTGCATGACATCATAGTAAGGTTCCATCACACAGAGCACAGAGAAGACCTCGGTCATTTTCCCTTAGTTAAGTAACGTGTTAAATGGTGTCAGCCACAGTGAGCAGAACTGCTGTCGGCTCGCTACTGTTCATGTTCAGGTCATTGTCATTCTTCCCCACAGCTTCCCTATCTCCCCAAGATGTGACAATCCTATGGGTATCAAACAAAATATAGTGGTGCTGGACAAGGATTTTTCAGTTTCCAATGTCCTAAGCATCCATGGCAACACCAGCAATCTCCATTTGGTTAAGGCGGTCTGTTTGGTGGTATGTTCCAGGTAAAGGACATTAGGAAACACCATTTTGGGTACATTTCAAGTATGTGTGTTGTTTTTGAAGACACTGGAATGGTATTTCGCTCTTCCATACACAACTTTAGCAGCTGTCAATGCTGAGACCGTTCAGCTCCTCAGACAAGGTCTGACCTGGTCCAACTTGTACAGGACCTTCCTGTGTGAACTACAGTTGTCAACCTGTGACTGAAAATACTTTTGTATCAATTATAAAATATATTAATTAGTGAGCTTGTATTTTATGTTTTATTCATTTATACCACAGACTTTGTGATCATGGTGTGCCACTAAACACATTCCCCACACGTATTTTTCCATGTGGACCTGAGAGGTGTTGCAAGCATGAAAAGCAGTGGGAAGGCTGTTCTTGTTCCCAGTTGCTCTTTTGTGGCTCCTCTGACACTCACGTCCTTGCAGCTATTAGAAGCCTGTGTGATGACAGCAGCAGTGTCACTGACAAACTGAATAGAATATTGGTACTGCTTCCTTCNCTCCTTGCACTGACTGGGATTTGGCTTGTGTTTCTTTTCACAAAGGATGGCAGAGCTAAGATCTTTTCTCCTGCTCCTTCCAAGGCATTTCAATGCCTGGTGATCCAAGAGAATTAGTCACTTTCTCGTTTCCCAAGCCCCTCTGCAGCAAGAGGCCTGCAAAGGAGATGTTGCCCCGTGTAACAGTGCTCTGTGTTCAGCTCCTGCATGCTCTGCTTTACGACGTCCTGCCCTGCAAGGCTTGCAGTGCCAAGTAACTCCCTTTCTGCCCTGTGGCTGAGGCTGTCTCCCTGTTATTTCTGTTAAACACGGACCGAACCTGCCCTATTTTGTTCCTGCAGGGACTGCAGTGGTTTGCAACTGTCCTTGGTAGCCTCATTTGTCCTGCTCATCCCACCTGCATTCACTGGCACCAGTGGGCAATGATCGGTCATACTCTGCTCGTCTCATTTTCCTGGGCTTCTCAGCTCCTTTTGTCAGTGTATTTCTCCTTGTCTGTGCTTCATTCCCAACACAGCAGTCCTTCCAGCCTCTGTAAATGCAGCAGGAGCTAGATGTAAGTGACACCGTTTCAGAACGACACTTTGGTGTGACATATTAACAGGGGATATGGCTCTTTATTTACAGATATGTTGGAAATCAACTAAAGCATTCTAGGAAATACACCATCTTAAAGTTTGCCATTCACACCAATGCTGTTACTCTTGGTGTGTTTGGAAAAGGGGCAGCAGATGATGCCTTGAAGCACCCCACAACCCGCAGGGGACGCCTACCGGCTCTCCCAAAGGCCGTCTGCGGGGCGCTCTACGGGTGTATGGGGAGCTGCCAGCACAGGGTTCCACGGGGATGCAGATACTCGGTGAACCCCGGTGGGAATCAGAACTCGGATTAAAAGGTCGCAGGGAAAGTAGCATCAGTACCGATGGCGGAAGCTCTTCAACCAGCAGAGTTTCCGTAGTGTAGTGGTTATCACGTTCGCCTAACACGCGAAAGGTCCCCGGTTCGAAACCGGGCGGAAACACCCGAGCCAGGTCGGCTGCTCTTTTTCTCCTCATCTACTGTGCCTGAGAAAACCACCCGAGCCGATTCCATCGGCTGCAAGCGAGCTGCAGCAGTAACGCTAAGATTTTAATTCCGCACCTTTCCCCCGAGCTCTCCCTAGCTGTGCGCGCCGACGGGGTGAGACTCTTTCACGCTGCTGCTGCACTAACAGTCACAAGTGCATTAAACCCGCTTTATTCAGTGGTCGAGGTCGCAGGGCGATTCAGCGGATCCCAGCCGCCCGCCCGTGGTGTTACGACCCTCGAGCCGGCACTACGGTCCCACAGGCCTCGCGTCCGGCGCCTACACCTCCTGGCATGCACAGCACATCGCTGCGCTAACGGCTGGCTCTGCCGTGGAGTAGTAGTCCGATGTGCTAACGGCTGGCTCTGCCGTACGAGTTGTAGTGCGCGCCTCCCCGATACTTCCAGGAAGCTCTTCGCAGCCCAGGCTTGCCCGTTCCCTGCCTTACGAAGGAAGCCGTGGCATTCGGTGCCCGCCCCCGTTTTCCGTCATTGTTGCCAGTGCCACCGCTGCCACCGCTGCCCCTCGGCCCCGAGCCGACCTCGGGAGCAGGACACCGGAACTCCTGTCCCGGAAGCGGCGTGCGAGGCGTCATCAGAACATGGCGGCCTGAGGCAAAGGCGCTTCTTCCTTTCCCCTCCGCAGGTGCGTGGGGCGCCGCCGCCGCTGCCGCTGACCTGCCGGCCTCGGGGCGGCCTTGCCGCCGTCGCAGCGGCTTTCGGGGTGGGAAGCGCTGGGGCAACGGTCAGCCGGGGGTCACTGGGGTGGCAGACCCAGACCCAGGCGCGGGCGAGGGCCGCGGCTGGGGAGGGCGCTGCGGGCTCCATCCCGTCCAGCGGCGAGGCCGGGACGGGGGCCGTGTTTGCTGTGTGCGCCAGCACCCTGTTTGCTGCCGCGGCGCCGAGACGGCCCATCCTTCTGGGTTCCGGTGTCCTCCCGAAACTGCTCCGCACCCGGGATCTGGCCGTGTCCTGCGTCGGCGGCCGGAAGCGGGGCTCGTGCCCCGAGCAGCAGTTCTCTCTGCCGCCTGAGTGCAGTGCGGTCCGAGCCCCCCGTGCCTGGCTGCTTCAAAGTGCGCCTCGGAGCACAGTTTTGACATGACAGCTCATAAGCTGAGACAAGCTAATCCTCCGATCTGCGTGGGGGGTTATACACGTCTCTGCCCTCTCTCCCTCGTTCTGCCTCTAAAATTAGCAGCTCCCCAAGAAGGATCCACGCATCTCACTATGCCTCGTACAAAAGTGCTACTAAATGGATAGTTGTGCGGCGATCACGCGTGGATTTGGACACGGGCTCCTTTGTAATCATTAACAAAGAAAGAAAGTTAAATCTTACTTCTTTTTTTTTTTTTTTTCCCCACTTTCCCAGATCCGAACAAAGAGGGTGCAGCTGGTTATCAAAATGCAGTATTCCCATCATTGTGAGCATCTTCTAGAGAGACTGAACAAGCAGCGAGAAGCTGGCTTCCTGTGTGACTGCACGGTGGTGATCGGCAACTGCCAGTTCAAGGCGCACAGGAACGTGCTGGCCTCCTTCAGCGAGTACTTCGGTGCGTTTTACAGAGATGCATCTGACAACAACGTCGTGCTGGACCAGACTCAAGTGAAAGCTGATGGATTCCAGAAACTCCTGGAGTTTATTTATACAGGAAACTTAAACCTTGACAGGTAACACACACTGTTGAAAGTGGGGGGAAGAAAACAGGGGAATCCAGGGAGTACTGGATCCTTTTCTGTTCTGTAATTAGTTGTGGGGGGACAAATCATCCTGTGGTGCATGTTACCAGATTGGAGATCATCTCCTTGTGTGCTTTCAAATGTCACATGACACCTGAGTGTCAAAACAAAGGTCTGTTGTCTGATAATTTCACTGATTGATAGTTTTCAGTCTCCCAGTCTTTCTGTCTTGATTGGAAGGGATCATGCATGGTTACCAGGAGAGGGAAGGATAGGTGTATTCTTCCTGAAGGTGGACTGCAGGAGTCTGCTTTTGCAGAGAACACACAGAAACCTCGTCTGTGCTAAAGGCTGAATCCTGAGGATAGATGAGGATGGGCACAATTTTGAAAAATCGGGCTTGTTAGAATTACAAAATCTGTTACTTAAAATCTTGTGTTACAGTGCCCAAAAGGAGTCCCAGATAAAGTGTTTCTGCCCCTTGCTGCATTGGTTTTGTGCCTGTTGTGTTGATTCATGTACAGTAAGGATCCTTTGCAGTGCTTTTCTCTGTGAAAGAAAGTGATTATTTCTCCTGAGGGATGTGTGACTGCTTACAAGTGTATAGTCCAGGATTTTTACTCTTAGTGTCAAAAGCAGGTTTAAAAGCTTTTGTTTCTGCTGGAGCCTGAAAGCTCATACTCTGTGATTTCAGCCCAAATATGCAGGATGGGGAGGTTTTTAGAATACAGCAGCACCAGAGCAGTGTGACAGCTATGCAGTGAAGTTAGTGACTGATGTTTGGCAAACACAAGTGTGCTGTATTCTTTATGTCTATCTGGGACCACAGGGTTGTTATCTCTGGATTCCTCCAAAGCAGTTGAGATCTCAGAGGGAGGAGGAAGGTGAAAATACCATTTTCACCAAGAGAGAGCTGTTTGACTATAGATACAACTTGCATGTATCTTGTAGTGTATCGCTTCAGGTAACTGCTGCTGCTGTCTGTTGTCTTCTGTGGTGGTGGGTACATGGGGGACAGCAGGAGGGTGTACTTTGAACTCAACACTAGTATAATACAGGATACTAAACAAGTTGTATTTATGGGCAGAGTAATTGTGGCTAGTTACTTATTGTTAAGTTATTGTTACTGTGCAATAAGGGGCTAGAATGACGTTGTTTACTGTTAGTCTCTCTTTACAGTGCTATAACTCCTTAAATGCACTGAAGGTACATGTTGCCACCCTTTCCAGGCCAGTTGTTTTCTAAACAACAAGGCTTGTCTTGCAAGCATTGAAGAAATCGAGTGTAGGAGTTGAATTGAGGATTCCTCTGGTGTTAAAGTTGTGCTCAGCTGATACAGAATTTGCAAATCGTTTTATGAAGCAAGATCAGTACCTGCCTCAGGACTGCTGAGGTGAATGTGCTGCTTGCAAGTTACTTGCACCTTCTGGCAGGATCTTTATACAATGGTATGCATTTTGTTCTTCATTTGTGCTATGATTTTGGAGCCTTTTTTAACCAACAGCCTCATGTCTAGCCTCACCACCTTAACAACTGGATTTTTAATTTAAAATTCAAGAAAAAGCATGTGAGTGAAAATCAAGTTCTCAGTCCTGTGGATCTGCAGACCGCACTGGGCATAGGCCATGGCTTCGTGAGGCTTTGTCAGTCACGCTAGTGCCTTGGAGCACTGCAGCACTGAGAGATTAGATCTTTGTATGTGTTCTCAAAGTTACTCTTTTCTGACAGCATAACTGTTGTGCAGCTCTGCTGTCTGTACTTGGTACCTTGGTATAGAACAGATGTTTTCTTTGTCCGGAATGCCATCACCCAAATCTTGTTCTTTTGCAGCTGGAATGTTAAAGAAATCCACCAGGCTGCAGACTATCTCAAAGTAGAAGAAGTGGTCACAAAATGCAAAATCAAGATGGAAGACTTTGCCTTTATTGCTAATCCCTCTTCCACGGAGACATCCAGCATCACTGGGAACGTTGAACTGAACCAGCAGGCTTGCCTTCTGACTCTCCGAGATTACAACAGCCGGGAGAAAGCAGACACCGCTGCTGCAGAGTTGGATCAACCACAGGCAAAGAAAGCAGCTCTAGAAAAGAAATCTCCTCAGCCAAAGAAGCGAAAGAAGAACTTCAACTCCCCCAAAAGCATACAGAATAAATCTGTGCAGTATCAGAACGACGTGACCGAGAACACATCCATTGAAATGTTTTTAGATGCAAACAAGCTGGCCACCCAGATCACAGAGCAGGCTGCCCAGGGCAGCGACAACTCTGAGCTGCAGCTGGCATCCGTGGTGGAAAGCGAAACACTGGCAGCGCAGGATATGCTGGTCCAGACTATTGCAGTGAAACAGAAGCGGGGCAAGCCCCAGCAGAGCTGTGCGCTGAAGGAGCACTGCATGTCCAACATAGCCAGCGAGAAGAGTGCTTACCAGCTGGAGAGCTCAGCAGAAGAGCTGGACCAGAAATACTCCAAAGCTAAGCCCATGTGCAACACCTGTGGAAAGGTCTTTTCAGAAGCAAGTAGCCTCCGTCGACACATGAGAATACACAAAGGAGTGAAACCCTACGTGTGTCAGCTTTGTGGGAAGGCCTTCACCCAGTGCAATCAGTTGAAAACACATGTAAGGACTCACACAGGTAAGCTGCTGGCCTTGTCTTCATGGGCTGTGAAGACCTGGAGTCACAGCCTCTGAATACAGCACTGAAAAGACCTGAAATGCTGGTACGCCTATAGGGCTAGTACCTGTATCCTGGTACCATTAAATGTTTCACCTTTTTTCAGTTCAGCATTGTACTTTCTGCTTTCAATAGCAAGAGAGGACTTTGTTAGTGTGAGCATCTTGATTTTTTGAAAGACTCAGAAAAGCTGCTGCCCTTTAACTCTGGGCTGCCAAAAGCTATTGCCAGTAGAAAATTCATTGTACTTGGTACTAGAATTTCTGTTACTTTTTGTAAAACTTCCAAGTCCTAATATCCAAATCCCCCAGAAGTGGGGAAG
The DNA here is from genome assembly GCA_013396675.1 of Eubucco bourcierii. NCBI lineage: Eukaryota > Metazoa > Chordata > Aves > Piciformes > Ramphastidae > Eubucco > Eubucco bourcierii. Next base: position 569,391 of record VWZE01018317.1, read on the forward strand.
AAAATGTGATCTTATGACAAGTAGATAATTTCTTTAGGGTCTTCCAAAAAAAGGTGTGGGGGTGGCTGGATTCCTACAGCCTTTGGAATTTTGTCTAGCAAAGTGTGCAGCTAAAATGTGTGATGGTGTTGTGATCTCTGCAGTCAATAATGTTAGCAGAAGTTTGTGTTGTATCAAGGGCTCCTGGACAAAGCATCAAAAAGAAATCACATTTGAATACTTACATGTTAAGGCAACATCTGACTGAAGAAGATGACGAAGAACAAATACCTAGAGCCTGGGAAGATGTAGGGGAGAAGTGCTGTGCTTGTCTTTCGGTGTGTTCTTCCCTAGAGATGAAGGGCAGTGCTGGGTTAGTTCTTTCCTCAGTCTGATCTGGTGTAGCTGCTGTTTTGCTCTTGCTTTTGATGTCCAGTGAGCAGCAGAGGGACCTGGCTTACTTAGTTTTCTTCCTTTGGTGGCTGGCATTCAGAATTCTGAAATAACAGTGAACCAGATAAAAAAACGTTTACTTTTGCTCTTTTTCTTCTTTGTAAAACTCAGCAGGGGCCATCAGTGGAGCTCTTTCCAGGAAGCTGTGAAGATGTAGAGAAATGAAGTAGGAGGTGTTTGAAGTTGCAAGAACACCTTGCTCTTGCTGTAACCCAGGGGGAGAATTTCAGATACAGTCAGCTGCTGACTAGCCAAAGATCCTATGCAATGAGGCTAGTGATGACTAAACATGAACAGTTAGAGGAGTACCTGTAGCATTCTACAGCTGATGCTGACAAGACATTAGTGAGCACCAGGCTGTAGGCTGAAGACTTGTTTCTGCTTGACAGGAAAGAAGTAGATAATTATCTTGAATATTGCAAATCATGACAAGACATAGCCTCATAAAGTCTGAAAATGTGGTAATAGCATTCTTATACTCATGGGGAAACAGTGCTACTAAAAATACTATTAACTCTTTTTCCTCCTCAAAAAGTAGTCTGTTACCTGCTGAACTCCTGGCACATTCCACTTAAGTGGACTGATTACAGGATGTTCCAAGATGTTACCTGTAAGAAGCATTAGGACAGACACCTGAGCTCCAGTCAGGAATTGACTGGAAAGCTTCCTTATGTAAGTGCAGAAAGCACAAAGGTTCTATTTTCCACTAGGGGAGAAGCCATACAAGTGTGAACTCTGTGACAAAGGCTTTGCCCAGAAGTGCCAGTTGGTGTTCCACAGTCGGATGCACCATGGAGAGGAGAAACCATACAAGTGTGATGTCTGCAACCTGCAGTTTGCAACATCAAGCAATCTGAAGATCCATGCCAGGTAGGCAAAAGTGAGATCCAGCAAATGCTTATCCATGTGCTTAAATATGCAGAATTGTTTACTCCAGTTGGAGTGCACAGAATTTGGACATTTCTACTTTTTTCCTGGTGGGTCTTCCCCCATGTTGCACAGCAGGATAAGTACACCTATGCACTTGCACATTAGGGAAATGATTTGTGATGTGTGAAAGTTATAGCTGATGCACTGATGTCCTTATGGCAGTGATGTGGAGGGCTTTGGGTTTGTTTTGAACTGCTTGTAGCATCAAAGAGGAGCAGCTTCCTTGATGGGAGTAAGACAGACAAGTTCTCACTGTTCACTATCTTGTTTGCATTTATTTTGGCAGAAGCAGGAATTATGTGCCCTCATTGGGAATCATCATTTTGTCTTTCAGCACTCTGCAGTGAAGAACACGCTGAGTTCTTGTGGTGGTTGTTGCATGTGCAGGGCCTGTCATTCAGTCCAGTTGCCATGGGAATCACAGATATGCCAATTCCCAGGGGGAGTTTCACCCTGGGAAATGACTCAGAGCCAAACTCACAGAGCATCAGTACAAGGAACTTGGGGATAAAGTACTAATTGAGGAAAAGTCCTTAAGCATGGGTGCTGCTTCCCTTCCTGCCAGGAGGTTCCTCACTGATGCCTGTGTTGGTTGGCAGGAAGCACAGCGGGGAGAAGCCCTATGTGTGTGACCGCTGTGGGCAGCGCTTTGCCCAGGCCAGCACCCTCACCTACCACGTGCGCCGCCACACCGGGGAGAAGCCCTACGTGTGTGACAGCTGTGGAAAGGCCTTTGCTGTCTCCAGCTCTCTCATCACCCATTCCCGAAAACATACAGGTGAGGGGGGACAGAGCCCTGCAGCTCCTGGCACAGGAGGACTTGCTCTGCAAGGGCTTGGAGATCATAGAATCATAGAATGGTAAGGTTGGAAGGGAACTCGAGGATCATCTAGTTCCAACCCCCTGCCATAGGCAGGGACACCTCCCACTAGTACAGGTCACTCAAGGCCTCCTCCAACCTGGCCTTGAACACCTCCAGGGAGGGAGCAGCCACAACCTCCCTGGGCAACCTGTGCCAGCATCTCACCACCCTCACTGGAAAGAACTTCATCCTAACACCCAGTCTAAATCTCCCCTCTGCCAGTTTAAACCCATTGCCCCTTGTCCTGTCATTACAAACCTTGTAAATTGTCCCTCCCCAGCCTTCCTGTAGGTCCTCTTCAGATACTGGAAGGCTACTGTAAGGTCTCCTGGAAGCCTTCTCTTCTCCAGGCTGCAGAGCCCCAACTCTCTCAGCCTGTCCTCATAGCAGAGCTGCTGCAGCCCTCTCAGCATCTTCATGGCCTCCTCTGGACCCGCTTCAACAGTTCCATGTCCAACAGTTCCATGAGATGGGTGATGGCCCAAAAACTCTGGATGTGGACTTGTCATTCAGCTACTTTCTTGTGTCTTTTTTTCCCTTTGACCCCAGTTCAGGGAGCTCTTTCTCCCATTGGACATTACCTCTGTTTCACTTTGATTTGTTCTTTCTGTGTTTTCTGGTTTGTACACTGAAATAACAAACTCCTTGTGTTTCCTTTAGGAGAGAAGCCATATATCTGTGGCATTTGTGAGAAGAGTTTTATTTCCTCTGGAGAGCTCAATAAACATTTTCGGTCCCATACAGGTCAGTTTCCAGACAGGCTGCTTCCTGCACTATAAATAATGCTCTCCCTTCACCCTTTTGCCTTTAAACCACACCGTGTTGTGCTGTGCTTGAAAGTAGCAGAGTTCCTTAATTTATATATTTCTGTGTTAATGTAATTTAAAGGAAATGTCTGTTAATTTATTTTTAATTGCCTTTTTCAGATTCATATCTGTGTGACAGTGTAGATGTTGATGTATGGTTATGGCTTCTAATCTTTGGACTTTTTTTTGCTTTGTTTTAATCTTACTTTGGAAACAAGTTTCTTCTGAAGACAGACAGACAAAAGAACAGAGTTACAAAATTGTCTTTTAAAACTCAACATTGGAATCCATTCTGTGTGTCTCTTAACTGTGTTTTTGTTCTCTTTCAAGATTGCTCTAACTGCTGAACCAATTTTTTTTTTTCAGGTGAAAGACCATTTATCTGTGAAATGTGTGGAAATTCTTACACAGATATAAAAAATCTTAAGAAGCACAAAACAAAAGTTCACACAGGTGAGTTTCTTGAGCCAAGAAAAAAAGAACTATAAGTATTTATCAGCAGGGTTTTGATTGGTTGTTGGGGTTTGGTTTTGGCTTTTTTTTTTTTCTTATTTAAAAAATAATGTATTTTTGGATAGTTACTCTCATGAGAGCGAAAAAAGCATCCACTTCAGAGGTACCCAAACCTTTTAAAGCATAAAGTAGATGTTTTAAAGTAGATTCAAGACAAGTTTCCAAGCATTTGCATTGCTATAGCAAACAGGTGTTGAGCAACATAGAAGTGGATTGCTGCTGGCAGGAATATCTGTAAGTGAATATTTACATTTTGTCCTAGAAGGCACAGTCTGAATCTGACCATGTCAAAGGAGGAGGGTATTAACTGACGTAAACAAGGCATATTGGATACCAGAATTCTTTGGCATCTTGAAGGCACAGATATTTTTAATTTAACAGTGAAAGATTTTTTATTTTTATCTGTGCAGTCAATGGTAATCCAAGTCTGAGCTAGATTAGGAAGCACACAAAAAGGTTCCCAGCTATGATACTGCTCTACAAAGACATTATCTATCAAACATTATCAATTCTTATTCTGGATACTAGATTTTGATGAGGAGGAAATGTGACATCTATTGCTTACCTATGGTGTGAAGAACAGAAGTGTTCAGCCTCTTCCATGTTGGCTCTGTACACCTTGTTATCTGTCCATCCTTAATTCAGTTAACTGTAATTGCCTTGCCTCTGTCATAGGGAGAAAGGAACAACATCTGTCTCTCTACATCTGGGTTGGGAGGGAGAGGGTATGAAGATGAGAGTCACAAGCAGAGGCAGTTTTGAATATTAGAAGTTTGAGAAGCCCCATTTAGGAAGGCCATAGTGCAGCAGGAAAGCGGTGGAAGCAAGGGTGAGGTGAGAGCAGCAGCAGCAGGAAGGCTGGGCAGAGCCTGGGGGTGTGAACTGGGAGAGCTGCCAAGGCAGTTCTCAAGGAGAGACAGAAGGCAGCTGGGAGTGCTTCAGCAGTGAAACAATAGGCTTTGGAGCACACTGATAGAGGAGGGGTCAGATACCTGATACGGTTTCATCAGAAAGGTGTCCAAGAGCAGTGGCAGGCTGCATTCCAACAGGAAGGCCTCATTAATGGACAGTGACTTAAATTAGGAATGGAAAATAATTTCTCATCTGACTGGAGAGAAACTGTGATGAGTCTGGCTGGAGTTAACAAATGCTTTCTTCTGGAAAAGTTTATGGATAAATGATGTGTTGTACTTTGCTGTCCTAGTTAAAGAGGCTGTTTGGATGTGGCTCTGGGGTTTGGATTTTCTTGGTTGGAAAATCACAAAGAAACGTTCATAATTAAATGCTTCCAAAGCTCCTTTGTTTACTCAGATGTTAAGGTTTTGTTATCTTCCATACCCTGCCAAGTGGAGATCAAGTCAGAATGCATCATCCATCTTGGTTGTGGTGCTGCAGGCAGCAGAGGATGTGATTGCAGTGCTTGTCCTGTATTCACAGCTTCTAGCACATTGAAACCACAGCTGCCCTGGCAGCCTTTGACACACAAAGTGTTTGTCTTGACAGTCCCTTCAAAGGGAATGTGCAGAATTTGCACAGCAGCTTTTGAACATTTCCTATTTCTTTTTTTTTTTTTTCCTCCCAGGATCTGAGACTCCTCCTGAATCTACTGCACTTGATAATTCTTTCAATGAACAAGAATCCATCCAGAGTCAGAAGAGTCCTTTATCAGAGTCCATAGATGTGAAACCCTCTGAAATGTCTTTAGCACTTCCTCTTCCCATTGGGACTGAAGACCATCAGATGCTGCTTCCTGTGACAGGCAGTCAGTCTCCTTCATCAGAAACATTGCTGAGGTCTGCTGTGACTGGATATTCAGAACCTCAGTTTATTTTCTTGCAGCAGTTGTACTGACAGTGCAGAGCCCTCGGCAGCGAACCTGCACGTGTTGGGTAAGATGAAAACAGGTTGAAGCAAGCAGTCACCATTTTTGAATTGGACTTGTTCTTTTTGTTCCTCTGTGTGAAGACACTTGTCAGGCATTTCCATTGTGCAGTGCTGTCTTTCAGGCTTTGTTGAATTGTGCTAATCTACAATCAAATTTCTACTTGCAATTAACACTGATTTCCAGGAGACAATTCCTTTTCAGCATCACCTGCCTTAAGAATTCTCTGTTGAATCTGTTGATGTTTTTGGAGATCTCCTTGCATGTTCCTGCTGGTCTGACATGTCACAATGTCACTTGAGAACAGATATTTGAAGCCATATTTGATAATTAATAGCATTAATCCAGAGGTCTAAGGGGAAAATCAGAAGTTGAATGTAGTAACCAGTTTGTACTCCTGCATTCCAGGGTGGTAGAATGGTGGATGGAAGGTAGGCCAGTGCTCTGGTGAGGTGCTTGCTAACCATTACTGCTGTCTGCCAGAGCAGCTGCCTTCAGCTGAAGTCTGACCACAGGGAGAGAAAGTTCTGTGCATATTTTTTTTCTGTAGTGTGGGAAGTCAGAGGGTTCTAATGGCAGATACCACTGGGTATTCTTTCCAGAAGGGCACTCTTTTTTTTTTTTAAGTGAACCTATCGTTGTTGTATCTCACCCAGATTTCTTTTTCACATCCCTGAAATGCCCTGGTTTTGGCACAAACAGCAACATTTGCACCAGGGACAGCTGGAAGATGTGTGTGGTAGATGAAATGAAAAGATGCATTGATTTAGGTGAGGCATGAATCGTGGCTTCAAAGTCGTTTTGTTTTACAGTAGTGCTGCTTCTTGTGCTAGACAATAGGTACAAAAGAGAACATAAATCCTGCCTCTCACTGTGAAAACAAGAAGTGAACACTGCACAAGTGGGCATTATGGAAGAACACAACAGAGCCAGACCTATACTTTTTCAGGCAAGGGTCAGAGTAGAGCTGATTGGTTTTCACTAAGTATTTATGTATTGCTTTACCTCTAACTTTACTTGTCCATAGTAGCTGCACAAACTGGTATCTAGCAAGACACCTCTCCAGGTGTGTTCATTACTAACCATGTATGTTTTGAAAAAGCAACACTTTCAGTGTCTTGGTAGGGTCCTTAGTTAAAACAGGTGACAATAGGAGTACTTTTCTACTCCACTTTGCCAGTTTGTGCCATTAATGTAATGTAAGCATTATTTAAGTAATCATCCAGCAGTTCTAATACTGCACCAACAATGCACTTAAAGAGATGGTTTGTTGGTTATTACTTGGTGCTAGCATTTTATTTCCACTGATGCCTTGTGTCCAGTCACTGCTAAGTAGAAGAGCACAGGCAATACCTCTTAACTGATTTTGTTCTACATGGAGTAATAATTGATCTGCACCTTAATTAAACAGACTTGTGAAAAATTTCTTGGAGGACTTCATTTAAATACTCTTGCAAATGATCCCTTGACTTCAGAGCACGACTGTAGATTTTCTCTTCCTACCTTTGTAGTTGTAAAGTAACAGACATTGTGCTTCTTTGTGTTGATCATCTTAGTGTGTGGCATCTGTAAAACTGCTTCTTGATCATATTTTATGCAGTAACACATGGCAGATTTGCTGAAGAAGTCCAGCACAGACAGCAAGAAGTGTGACCACGTTCACCAGGAATTTCTTAACACAGGCATCTCTAACTCTGTCCAGGGGAGTGATTTCTTGCCATTCCTGCCTCACTTTTACTTTCTTTGCTTATCTGTACTACAGCATTTATGAACAGCTGATGGCCTTCATCACACTGCCAAAGGACAATGGATGAAGTTCTCTGATACTTTCTTTTTCTGTTTGGTGTTTCCCCTTTTCCTCCCCCTTTTCCTTTTTTAGCTTCTGTTGATGTAGCATCTGAAGGATTTCTTGGCCTTGCTGTTTGAAGAACCACAAAGATCAGGATCTTGACTCTATAAAAAAATGAATTCTGTGTAGCTTGTCCTAAGGTTCCTCTCCACTTTCCTGTCTCTGAAACTAGGAACAGACATAGACTTAGTCATGAATACTGAAGAACAGCCCCATAAAACTGACAAATTTCATATTTAAACAGCTTTGGAAGATAAAGTAATGATAAGCTGCTGTTATCTGAGGAGAAGTACCTGAAGGATAATATATCCAGGGGAAATGACCACAAGAGAGTACTAGCTCTGGAAAAAGACTTTTAAAACAGTGACATTCCTACATAGAAGATGCATTCCATGACAGTGTTTGTTTGGACTGTTTTTATATTCCTAAAGCTATAGCTTATTACTGTATTCTTAGATTTCAGACTTTTTAAAAAAAATACAGTGCTTAGATTTATACAGGATTTGTTTAGATACTTATAACAGTAACACTTCCTTTATTAGTCATTTAGTTTTCTTTATAGACAAGATAAGCATTATTTTTTACAAGACAACAATTTTAACCTTTCTTACTAGAATACACAGGCTTGTAGTTTGGTCTTGGAGCAATAATTTAGTGACCTGCACTCTTTGAGTCCCCATCTCAGAGTCTTGATTTTTATCCTCATCTTTTGTGAAGATATCTCAGCTGCTGAGGTATGATCTCTATGAACTGTATTCATTTACTAGAATATAGATTTTAAATATATATATATATATATATATATATAAAAATATATAAATATTTGTAGATGTGTTGAGGCTGGGTGCTGCAGGACCTGAAGAAGCAGGTCTGTACTGCACCTTTTGCCACCAGATGCATGGAAATCAGCAGCACATCCAATCCTAGGCTTAAGGATTCTAAGTTTGTTTTGGAGGTAGAAGGTTTTTAACAGTATTGAGCATTTCTGTGAAGGATTTATATGGGGAAGCATGAAATCTTTTCAGGCAGACACCTCCTTGAGACCTACCTACGAAAGGAAAGAGGGAGTTTTAATAATTCATTTGGAGAAAATGACATGATTTGTTTCAGTCAGTTTTGCACTCAAGCTGGTACAAGTTTTGCCTTGAAAATCTATGTCTAGAAACCTCTGAATTGGCCATTTGGAAATAGTTACCTGAGAATAGCTCCTTGTAGACACCTGCTTCTAAATACATGCCTAATGTGGGTACAAAGCACAACAGCTCCTGGAACAATGTGTTTCCAAAATTTTGGCAAGATGAATTCCCTGTCAAGGATTTCAGGGCTGTGATCTTGGAGAGGCTATTGATAATCCTCACAGAATTAAATTCAGATAAAGACTAATAACTGATGGCTTTGGTTAAGTTATTTTTTAAGTATCTTTCATGTATATACATTTTTTTTTTCTTTCTGTTGTTTGTATATACCTCAACTCTCAATTTTATAATCCTCTGGGAAGGGAGGGAGTTGTACATACTTAGCCTGAAGTGGTTTATGGTAGACTTTTAATAAACTTGTTTTGTAATTTTCCCTCACTTGGTGTCTCCTTGTTTATGACTGCAACCAAAGGAGGAGGGAAGCACAGGCTACATGAGCACAATCCCAGCACCCTGTGGGAAGGAGCCAGGGGTTGCTACATTTTCTCAGCCATCAACACACCACGTTTTTTCTCATAGGAGATGTTTTGGATCTGTCCAGACTAAATTAAACAAAAGCATTGTTCTGAGTGCAATCAAGTACAATGGCTCTTAGGCTATGTTTTTCTCCACTTGTTTTGTTTTTTTTTTTTACAGAGGGCTTTGAAGATCTACTTTTATGCTGAAATAGTTACTGAGTGAGTTTTCTCATTAGAATTTGTATCTCATTATTACTAGACTTTATAGAAGGTGATGTCGTGGCAAAAGCACACAGCAGGACTTGGGGACCTGTGTTGTGCCACTGGCCTGCTGCATCATTTTCCCTTCCTTTAAATTAGGGCTAAAATGCTGCCTTTCAGCAAGGTGCTGCAAGTTCTGGAAGCTGAAACAATGATTTACAGAGCAGGATTATGCTTCCTTTTAGCTACTGGAACAGCTTACTCAGAAGAACATGGCAAAAAATTCTGGCCTGTGTAAATTCTTTCATTCCAAAGAACACAAGGAACATCTTGCAAGAATGTGAAAGCTTGATTTTCAGAGAAAGGAAAGCAATAAATTTCTGTTTAAGCCTTTTAGGCCTCTGTAAAGCAATACAGGCTTTGCACAAATTATTCTTGTAGTTTCCAGGAAGCTGTTTATACAAAATTCAGCAGGAATTTCTCTGCAGCCCTTTGTTACAAGGTAATCTCAAGCTACCATGTGAGCTACTTTAATAAATATTGTCAATAATGCAGAGTGCTCTTACTGGCAGAACGTTTTGCTATCCAACAAGCATTCAGATAGGGTACAAGTACTTCAAAAACATACATTTGAAAGTAGATGACATTTATCTTGTTATATTTTGTGTATGATGCTGCCATCTTACCACACCTGCTTAAAATAAAGCACTGCTGTTCAGTACAGCTGACTGACTTGGTTGGTTTGGTTTCCTGTTAGCAGATTAACAAATGTCATTCATACAAGTAACTTAATTTGGGTAATTAATTTAGTCTGACCTTCATATGCAGAAGAAAGGAATGAAAGATACATGGAAAAAAATACACCTTGATCTGAATCTTGGTCTTTCTGGCAAGAATTCATCAGTGTCTCAGTACTGAGAGTCTTCAGGCTGTCAAAGCATAGCCTGCAATGCTCCAGAGCAGTGACACTTAGGAAAATGCCTATGTTGGTAATGCAGCTTCATCTAATTATTTAGAAGCATTGGAATTTTCTCCTCCTGTACTCTGCACTGGTTAGGCCACACCTTGAGTACTGTGTCCAGTTCTGGGCCCATCAATTTAAGAAGGACATTGAGGTGCTTGAGTGTGTCCAGAGAAGGGCAACGAGACTGGGGAGAGGCCTGGAGCACAGCCCTATGGAGAGAGGCTGAGGGAGCTGGGATTGTTTAGCCTGGAGAAGAGGAGGCTCAGGGGAGACCTTCTTGCTGTCTACAACTACCTGAAGGGTGGTTGTAGCCAGGAGGAGGTTGCTTTCTTCTCTCAGGCAAGCAGCACCAGAACAAGAGGACACAGTCTCAAGCTGTGCCAGGGGAAGTTTAGGCTGGAGGTGAGGAGAAAGTTCTTCACTGAGAGAGTCACTGACTGCTGGAAGGTCTTTTCCAACCTTGGTGATACTGTGATAATTTTCATAACAGGCAGATTGTTCTTCAGCAACTATGTTCAGCATATCCTCAACTTTTGTTCTCCTTGCTCTGTTCTTCCTGTTTAACAGCAGTTAAAATACAAGGTCCTCTCCAGGCTTTGCACAGCATGCTCTATGGACTTTGTGCTTAACAGGATGGCTGCAGGATCAGGTGGCCCTGCACTGGTGTGTGCAACAAACATACCTGCTCTGTGCACTTACAGCTAAGCCCTCTTATGAGCCCAAATGCTGTTTGAAGCAGCAGAGCCTGGCTGATTCATGCTTGGCAGTAGGTGGAATGAAACCCCCAACCAAACAAGAAAAGTGCTTCATGTACAACAGCTTTCAGAACCACACCCTGGTCATTTTGGCTTGGTAAGGGGTATTCATACATCTCCCTGTCAACTACTGTGAGAGTAGGGAGTCAGAGCATCAGCACTTAACATCACTGCTTCTTAGGTATTGTTGGAATTTATCTTTTTCTCCTCATATTTTGATCTGTAGGTCTTTTGCCTGTGTGCACATACATTTAGGGGCTATTCTGTCACATTATACTAATATGAATATCATGAACATAAGCATATTAACAGGCACATTTAGACATGTAGAAGATTGTTCAAAGGCTTTCTACTGCTGCAGACTTCTGCTGCCCAGGCTGGTTTCATTTAGGGGCATAAATCTAGTCACTTCTACAGGCATGAACAGAGTGGGTGGAAAAAGGAAACAAGCTGAGGGATTCCCAAACTTCTACAAAGTCTGCATCCAAACCATTAAACAAAGTTTACCTACCATAATATGCTTATATTAGCTGATTTCTGTGCAGGAGTTGCCACATAGCTATAATAAAAGAAAGCTTTTTAAACAGTGTTTGAGAGACAGGAAGAAATAATGACACCCAGTTTTGGTGGTGGTCTTCATTTGTAGTATATGCTGCAAGTTAATGGAATTCTATTTCTATCCTAGCAAACCAGATTCACTGGTTTTAAAATTCCAACATTATAGTAATTTAATGCTTAAGTTCATTTAAGTTGGTTTTAAAAAAAAAAAAGACCCTCCTAGAAGAGGGTTGCTGTGTAATAGGAGAGTGTACAGAGCACAGTAGCAACAAATGGATTTACCCAAACACCTCAGCTTCAGCAGGAACCTCATTCTGTAGGACACCTGGTTTGCTGTCAAGCAAAGCTGCTGCCCAGCAGCAGTCCTGAGTGTAAGGTTTTGTCAGTTTGATCTGCCTGGCTGAGACACAGTAACATCACCTGTGTCCTCTCCCTGCTACACAAACACCCAGCTGCAGAGGCCACAAGCCAGGAAGAGCACCGGCAGCATTTCCTCTATGGCAGCCCTGTGGAAGAGGATCCTGTGGTCATGATACTCCATCCACAGGCTCTGCAGCTTCTCTGATCCAGCCCCAGCATCTTTGGTAAATGATAAAAATCCTGATCTGAGAAGGTTTCTTAGATGGAGTGGAGCAGTTCAGCAGCTGGGGGTTTGGCTCTTGCATCTGCACTGCTGCAGTCCAAACAATTCACATGCCTCTGGCCAGTGACTATTTTACTCCCCTCTACTGCTAATACCACCTAGTTTGTGTCATTGCACTATGCTGTGCTGAAGATGTTTTGACCTGGGAACCCTGTATCTACAGCTAGTTCATAGATTCATAGAGTGGGTTGGTTTGGAAGGGACCTTAGAGATCATCCAGTTCCAACCCCACTTCCACGGGCAGGGACACCTTCCACTAGACCAGACTGCTCAAGGCCTCATCCAGCCTGGCTTGGAACACCTCTAGGGAGGGGGCACTGACAACCTCCCTGTTTGTAGTAAGGCAAAGGTGACCATGCAGCAAAATTAATCTATTTTCACATTTAATAGGCTCTTAGACTAGACATCATTCACCAACAAGTTTTAAGGTCGTCTGTTTGGTATTTTCATTTCTTGTGCCATTTTAAACAATTCCTTCTAGACTAAAGACCCTGAAGAAATAGCACACAGCAAGTTGGATACTGATAGTACTTTACAAAAAAACAGGCAGAAAAAGGTGAGGCACGCAGAGTGCATCAGTCTATTACCTCACTCACAGGTACTCTGTGCCAGCTACAACTGCCAGACTGGCATTGGCATCTTTCTTTGTCTCCTCCCCACAGCTTGGTGTCCAGTAGTAATGCTTCTGAAGACCATGGGAGAGCTCTGCAAGATGAACTTGCCCATCCACTTCATACGGGTCCACGTCTGTGCAATCAGGTTTCAGGCGGCCTGTCTGAATTAATTCTGAGAATGCCTGAAATTAATTAAAGCAAGAATATGATACAGAATGGTCCACTTGGGTTGTGGTGAAAGCTTTAGAAGACAGCAGACAATAGGAGAGCACTTGCTCAGTTCAGTAATCAAACCAAATCAGAACAAATCCCCCCCCCAATCCTCTTGGAGGAGTTCAAACACTTACCCTGCAGGCGGCTTCATCAAATTTGTTCCCCCAGATGTAAATGTAGGAGAGTTCCATGTTTGTTTTCATTGCATCTGAAAGAGCCACCAGTCCTTTGCCACTTAGACCATTGCTTACCACTGACAACCTAATGAACAGGGAAAATAGTTGTGCAAATGGGTGCCACAGTATTCCCATCTGCTAATTTAAGAGTTTAACTAGGATTTATTTTTATTTTAGATTTTATCCTTAGATATACTGATATATTTGTTAGTGATAATATTTATTTGTGTCAAGGCCAGTCCTACTGTAAAATCTGTTTCAAGTTGCTAAAAGCAGTAGGCACCTTGGACTTTTGCAATTTCCCAAGGCATTTCCATGACTCCTGCAGACAGGTTGTTCACTATTCAGCTTTTCAGTGTCAGCACTGCGCGGTGGCCAGGTCTCATCTTTAGCCTGCTTTGAAGCCCAAGCCTTGGCATTTATCCCAGCAAAGCTTTGATCTTTGTGGAGTGGCAGTTATTTTTATATTAGAGAACCTGGAAGGCTTTCAGAGGCACCTACCAGCCACCACCTCAGTCTGCTACTTAAAACCGATGGCTTCAGGTAACACCTTTGATCAGCTTTTACATCCTGCTGGCAGGGTTTAACGCAGGCTACAAAACCACCCTGATGGAGAGATTAAAACTCTTTTGGGCTCACCCGGAAGCTAACTTCAACAGAGGATTTTCTTAAGTGTTGAAGATCAGAATCAACAAATATAGTGCCTTATCCCTGCATGGAATCTGATTATCTTAAAATTCTGAAGACCTAGAGCTCTTGTTTGGTTTGGTCTGTGTCACAGACCTTTCTGCCTTCCCCCTGCATCTCCCTTAGAATGACTAAAAGCTGTGAATTGTGTCTAAGATGAAGCACTACACAACTCACCCCAAAACCCCTGAAACAGATGACCAAGCGTGTGTCAGGCCACACAGCAATGGATACAAGATGAGAAAAGGCAGTGTAAGGAAAAAGGGATATGAATGAGTTATGAATAGGCCTGGCAGCATGGGAAGGTGAACAGGAGGCGTTAGCGCACAGCCTGAATGTTGTGTCTTGCCCTAGTCTTGACTCCCTTAACTCATGTGAAGCTACAGAGCACTTCATCAAGATACCAGACAAAGGCCTCCTATGCTGTCTGAAACATATAGTAGGTCTCCAGCTACTAGGGAGAGGACTAGGTAGGGCTCTGAGAGGACCTGTGGCTCACCTCCAGCACCAAGGAAGCATCACAGGCCTCGGACCATCTTACATGGCAGGAAGCACCTGTGCTTAGCAATGAAATCCCACCCAATCTGTCACTCACAGGTTCTTTTTTCCCCTGATAAAGAAGAATTGACCAAAAAGGTTGGAACTTTGTGACTTTTCTGGTTTGATTATCACCAAAGCATGCAGAACTGATGTCAGATCAGCCACTGCAAAAATCTGAGCTTCTAATGCATTACATCTACAGTCTCTGAGGGAGTTGTGTGAAAACTAACCTAACCTAGGCTGCATCAAGAGGAGTGTGGCCAACAGGTCAAGAGAGGTGATTCTACCCCTCTACTCTACTCTTGTGAGACCCAACCTTGAATACTGAATCCAGTTCTGGTGTGCCCATCATAAAAAGGTCACAGAGCTGTTTGACCTAGTCCAGAGGAGGGTCACAATGATGATCCAAGGGCTGGAACACTTCCTCTATGAGGATAGGCTGAGGGAGCTGGGGTCGTTCAGCCTAGAGAAGAGAAGACTCTTGGGGTACCTTCTAGCTGCCTTCCGATACCTGAAGAGATCCTACTGGAAGGCTGGAGAGGGACTTTCATCAGGTCGTCTAGCAACAGGACAAGGGGCAATGGTTTGAAGCTGAGGGAGAGTAAGTTTAGACTGGATCTTAGGAAGTTCTTCAGCATGAGGGTGGTGAGATTCTGGAATAGGCTGCCCAGGGAAGTTGTAGAGGCCTTCTCCCTAGGGATGTTCAAGGCCAGGTTGGATGAGGCCTTGAGCAGAGAAGTCTAGTTGAGAGGTGTCCCTGCCCATGATGAGGAGGTTGGAGTAGATAATCTCTAAGGCCCCTTTCAACCCAAGCCATTCTATGGTACTAACGCCCGAAGAGTCCTGTTGTACAAAGCCAAGGCTTCACTCAGGTAGATGGCTCCAGCATCTTCTATTCTGTTTGCATGAAGGTCTAAGATTTCCAGGCTTTGGTTCCGTTTTAGTAGTTCTCCCAAAAACTTGACACCATCACAGCTTATTTTATTACTGCAAGAGAGATGCACACACTTTTTTATTTAAAGGGCTAAGGAAATGAGTATCTAATGTTAGTCAGGGTTGTGCCACTTAATAACTACTTATCAGCTTAATTTAATAATGCTTACCAGCCAAGATCGAGGTATCTCAGGCTGGAGTTTTCATACAGTGCCTCACACAGTCGCCCTACGCCAAAGTTTTTCATTTCATGCTTGCACAAGTGTAGCTCCACAAGAGAAGGGTTGGTTTTCAACATCAGAGCTATATGAACTGTGGTCTCTTCCTGAAAATATAAACTCAATTATTAATAAGCTATATTTAGGATAAGACATGGTTCTTCCTCCAGTAAAGCAGGTCCAGAGGAGAGCTAAGAAAGCTATCAGAGGGCTGGAACACCTCTGCTACAAAGACAGGCTGAGGGAGCTGGGACTGTTCAGCCTGGAGAAGAGAAGATTCCGGGGAGACCCAATAACAACCTTTCAGTACCTTCATGACAGCTTATCATTATCATACCATTAGGAAAATGGTGTACCTTTTGCAGACACCTGGGAGCTGCTGCTGGTCTGGTAAAACCACCACCACAACCAGCTCCATAGCCAGGACTTCAGCAGGACCAGCCACCTACAGAAGCTGCAAGTGACAGGCCCGCAGCTCAGGGTGCAGTAGATAGGACAATTTGTCAGTGAGCCTTAGTCCTTCAGGCTGTAGCCCTGGCAGTGGCCCACATATCACTGCTCAGGTAAACAGCAGCCTTTTGTTATGTCCCTCATTTCCTGCTAAATATCATCTCTCTCAATGCACAACACTCCCCATGTGACAGCAGAAGAAATGCTTGGTTCACCAACCCTCTTAGCCCACGATTTAACAAATGGGATGTGCCAAGAATGAACTGCTTTTAAAAGTAACCTTCTAGTTGAAGAGGGGCAGCTGTGACCGCACAGAACTTGGCACACAAATAGGAAAAGAATATCTCTGTAAGGTATTCCTTTCACCTCCTAAGGAAAACCAGAGAGCTGTAGTTCAGATGTCCATAAATACATCAGTGCTGGCTCTAGTGATGCTTCTCTCTCTGAGCTGCACCATCTGCACACATACCTCTTGGCTGTATAGTAAAGGGCGATTTAAGTTAATTGCTTTGAGTGATCGGTTCTGAGTCAGGGCTGTTGCTATGGCTATTAGACACTGGGTACCCTGGAAAGGAAAAGGAAAAAATTATTTAGAGGAACCTGTCCAAAGTATAGATTGAGCTACCAAATTATGATGACTTCTTACAACTGGCTGTCAACAGGTCAAAACTATCAAATAGGCTCAGATTGGAGACATTATTATTTCTGCCTCCATGTTCTCTGGTGAGGTGCAAGTGCTTGCAGACACAGGGCATTTTCTGATTAACACCAGTGTTAATTCCCTGTGGAACAGAGTGGAATTAGACCAAGAAATACAAGTGACCAGAGATCTTGCAACTCAGAAAACAAAAACACAAGAATAATGCATCTCAGAGATCCTTGTCCATTTCATTGATCCTGTGTTTTGGTTTTCCAGATTTATGAATTGAAATCAGCTTGTGTGTGTTCCCTGGGGTCTTTGGTAGAAGCTTAGATAACATTTATCCACTAGGTGAATTAATGTGGTGTAGAGTAGTGCCAGTCTAGATAGAATCCAGCCCAGTTCAGAAGTTTTTTATTTCCTTCTCATTTGCTCACTAACTTATATTTGCATTATTTTCCAATTAGGCTGGTCTACATCCAAAGCTATTTCATTTTAGCTATTTAGCTATTTTATTTTCACTCAGTTTTCTATCAACTCCCTACCAAGCTTTCAAATAAAGCCCACACTGGCTACGCTTTCCTTGTTTATGTTTTCATAACAACCTTCTCAGTTTCTAAGAAATACTCCCCATGCTAATTAAGGAACAAATTCTGTAATGCCAAGAAACAGATTTAATAACATTTTTATCTTATGCCAGCGTTCTCCCTGGCTCCAGGTGACAGTCATAACAGCCAGGCGATAATCAAACCTATTCCACACAGCACAAACTTGATTAACTCCCGAAAAGATGAACACCCTGAACAGGAAGGCTCAGAGTGGCCTGTCTGAATTTCACTTCTGACTTGGTTAAAGTATTCTCCTGAAGGGGAAAATCCAGGACCAAATTTAATTTAAGAGTGGTCAGCAGGGCAAGGGAGGGGATTCTGCCCCTTTACTCTGCTCTTGTCATACTCCATCTGAAGTACTGTGTGCAGTTCTGGAGTCCTGTGTGCAGTTCTGGAGTCCTGTGTGCAGTTCTGGAGCCCCCAGCACAGGAAGGACATGGAAGTGTTTGAGTTGGTCCAGAGGAGGGCCATGAAAATGATCAGAAGGCTGGAGCAGCTCTCCTATGAGGACAGGCTACAAGAGTTGGGGCTCTTCAGCCTGGAGAAGTGAAGGCTTTGAGAAGACCTTATAGTAGCCTTCCAGTATTTGAAGGGGGCCTACAGGAAGGCTAGGGAGGGACTATTGACAAGGTCTTGGAATGACAGGACAAGGGGCAATGGGTTTGAACTGGCAGAGGGGAGATTTAGACTGGGTGTTAAGAGGAAGTTGTTTGCAGTGAGGGTGGTGAGGCACTGGCACAGGTTGCCCAGGGACATTGTGGCTGCTCCCTCCCTGGAGGCGTTCAAGGCCAGGTTGGACGAGGCCTTGAGTGACCTGTACTAGTGGGAGATGTCCCTGCCTATGGCAGGGGGTTGGAACTAGATGATCCTTGAGGTCCCTTCCAACCTTACCATTCTATGATTCTATGAAATCTTCCCAGATAGGAAGAAGAACCACTTCCACCTTCCAGCCCTGACACACCACGAGTCAGGCCCTGGGGCCATGTGTCAGGAGGCTCACAGCTCCAGTTGGTATCTCCTGTTGTACCCCACAGGTTCTTAAAAGCTCTGACTGGCCAAAGTGGGAAATACCTGCTTACTGCATTGACCCCTTACTACCCTCTTGACTTTCCCTGTGCACTGTGTAATAAGCCTCAGCACTGAGCTCTAGGACATGGCAAGTTACCTAAGATTAAACTGGATTTCCTTCTGCTCAATTCAGCACTCTCGTGCCTGTGTCCTTTATGGATCAAGTTCTGACAGGAGCACCAGAGTTTTGGTACTGGATGACTTCCAGGTACTACAGATCTGCACACTTTAGAAGGAAAAGTACCTCTAGGGAATAAGAAGTCAGTTCTTCACTGTGAATTACACAGGACTTAGACAGTATAACAAAAATAGGAAGCAGAAACAACCCTTGCAAAATGCGAAAGCCAAGCCTCTGAATTCCCAGGGACAGAGTGGCTCTAATATATCATGTTATGACTTCACAGGTACTTTATGCAGCATGCCTTTCCAAGCAGGCATTGCAATATTATATATTGAATTACCTTCAGCTATCACAACATGTAAAATCAAGGACAACAGAGGGCATTTCCCCATCATTAAGCAGTACAGGACCTTTGTAATAGCTTTGAAAGCCTTATGTTATTGCTGATTACTGGGTTACTCACCATATCACAGTCTCCAAGATCCAGCTTCTCTAAGGTTGAATTAATTTGTAGCATTGAAGCAAAGAACATTCCACCTTTGTTTCCTATTTTGTTTCCAGTCATTCTCAAATATGAAAGAGTTTCATTCATCTAGACAAAATAACAAGAACAAAATGGCCTGAAGATCACCACTGTCCTTTTCCCTGCTGATTGTCACACAAAGACAAAATATCCCTAAGTGATAATGCTGGTTAAGCAGCTGGCTCAGGCTCCCCTCAGTGGAATCAAAACATGTGAGAGTCTGGAAGCAAAACTCATGTATTTGAAAACTTTTCTTCCTTCCAAGTTTACAAACTTCACAATTGGGCAACTTATCCGAGTCGATATTTCTAACTAAATTGGCAGCTGGAATGCAAAGGATATCAAAACTGCATTAACAAGAAAACAGTTTGCTTTATTTGTCATGTTCTTCATTCACACAAACAGTCACAGCTCAGTGGAGCTGGTCACCTTCAGTAGGACAACTTGGCAGCAAGACAAAGCAGCGTGTAAGTCCTGATAGGATTGGATACTTTGCTGGCTATATAAAGTTCTGATGAAGTGACAGAAAAGTCAGCATCTTTCCCTTCACCCTGCACAGAATTTCAATGCATATTGAATCATAGAATGGTAAGGTTGGAAGGGAACTCAAAGATCATCTAGTTCCAACCCCCTGCCATGGCCAGGGACACCTCCCACTAGTACAGGTCACTCAAGGCCTCCTCCAACCTGGCCTTGAACACCTCCAGGGAGGGAGCAGCCACAACCCTCCAGGAATCCCTGGGCAACCTGTTCCAGTGCCTCACCACTCTCACTGCAAAGAACGTCTTCCTAACACCCAGCCTAAATTTCCCCTCTGCCAGTTTAAACCCATTGCCCCTTGTCCTATCATTACAAGACCTTGTCAATAGTCCCTCCCCAGCCTTCCTGTAGGCCCCCTTCAGATACTGGAAGGCTACTCTAAGGTCTCCTGGAAGCCTTCTCTTGTCCAGGCTGCAGAGCCCCAACTCTCTCAGCCTGTCCTCACAGCAGAGCTGCTGCAGCCCTCTGAGCATCTTTGTGGCCTCCTCTGGACCCACTCCAACAGTTCCATGTCCTTCCTGTGCTGTATATGAAATATCTGTTCACTGTTAAAGCCTTGCATTCAATGTAGATTAGTTTTATGTTTTTAATCCTTTAGTACCACCATAGTCAACTCATTACCATAGATTAGGATTGACTACAAAATAAGTAGTTCCATGAGCAGCGGAACTACTGCATACTGATTTCATATAGCTTTTACATCTTCCATATGTCTCCAGTACCCCTTTCCTGGCTGCAGAATCTCACTAGAGCATCTTCATGGCACAAGCATGGTCAGATCCTGCCACCAGCCTATTCAGCAAACCCAGCCAAGGCTGCCTTGGGGCTACCCAAACAGCTTCAGAGGGTTGTTTGAAAGCAGCTGTGGAGGTTTGGAGACCTGTCAAATTTAGCTGAAATCAGTTCAGAGTGCAAAGAGTGTGAAGAAGGAAGAGGGAGCTCACGTGAGCCTCATTTCACAAACACAACAGCCCTTACACGCAAGCCTTGTTTCCTTGGGAAACCACATTAAGAACAACAAACGTTCCTATGCTGCTGCTGCAAGGCCAAGTTTTGAAAACATGCCTCAGACATCCTGAATCAAGACAAATATTGACATCAAGGTGCAAGCACATTTAATAAAACTTTTTTTTTTTTTTTAGGAGTGAACTGGAGGCATTATAGATTCTAGAACATGCATCACACAGAAAAACCCAGCTGTAGGAGCTGCGGTAATTAAGTGTTAACGGCAGCGCAGCGCAGCGCAACTTTCTCTTGTGTGAAATCTGATTTCTGAAGCCTGCCTTGAGAAAAGAAGCAAGGCCTGTGGTACAGCAAACCACTGAATGGACTGAAGACAGACAGCCCTTTCAGCCAGCTCTGATCTTGGCAGGGTGGCCAGTACTGTTCAGCAAAAGCAAAAATGTCAGAGCAGATGCCACTGGCTGCATCTCCCAGACAAATACTCACATGGAGCGCTGTCGCTATCAGCTCTGCTCCGCTTGTGCCAATATCATTAAACATCAGGTTAAGGTAGCGCAGAGTGGAGTTTTCCTGAAGGACAAAGAAAGCAGAAAGCAACGAGACTTTTTGCAGAGCATGTCTGCATTTTTCTAAGAAGAGATGATTCATACATCTGCTTACAATCTCCGTCCTTTGCTGCATTTCAGGCAGCCCCTGGTTTGGAGAGGTAGTTAAAGAGTGTAGTGTTTAGGCCCTCATGAGGTTTGCAGGAGTCACCTAGAAACCTGTGTGCTCAGCATGATTAAACAAGGCAGATGGTCACGATCAGATGCAGATCTTCAGGCATTTTGTGAATTTAATAGCCTCCCTGAGCACAGGCAACAAGTGGAAACTCATCATTTTCTGTCTGCATTCCAGTGCTGAGAATGATGAAAACGCCCTATTTAAGTTTCCTATGTACAGACTTACAAAAAGGCCAACAAGGATGTTAAAAGTACTTAAAACAGGGACCCTGGAACACATGACACTACCATTACCTCTTTTGTTAAATGGATCTGTAAGCCTAAAAACCCCACAGTTTATTCCACAGTTGTTTCTTCAGGACACCCGAACCAAACAGCCAACAAATTAAAAACCTCCCTAGAGAATAAAATCTGAGATTCCATTGGGATGGACTTGGGTGTGAAAGTCAAAAGTAATGGAATTTTGCCATACCAATGCATTCCTGTCTCCAATACACCATGTACAAACATTACCATAACCAAATACATTACACATTGCAGACAGATAAACATCACTTTGGCACCTGGAGGAACGTTGCCATGTGCTTTGCTCCAGCATCAGTCAATATATTCCACCTAAGATCCAAACCTGAAAGAGATGAAGAATTAAGAACGTGACAAAGGTGTATCTACAATTAGCTGATCTCTAGGCAAAAAGAAATCAAGATGAACTAAGGCTGAAATCAAGAGTGTTTATGTTTTTTCATAGTAGCACAGCAATATCAAACACATGAAAAAAGCTTACCTGTGACAAACACAGAACTGTGTAAGACAGAGGCAAGAACCTGAAGATCATCATCTGTAACTCTCTGAACAGGCATTAGGTGATTATTTCCAGCTATTTTCAATGTGATTCCTTTGGTCCATCTGCTGTAACATAAAAAGATAATGGGGAGAAGAAACATGACACAGAAAAAATAATTCTTCCACCTAAGAAGCATATCCATTCTTGCCCTCACTGATGTGTTTGCACAGTCTGCTGCTGCCACTACCTCTGGTAACACCATGACAGACATGGTTAAAGTTGTACCTTAGAACTGTCCATTTTGACATTCTGAAGACACTGCTCAGCTGTGAGACCACACTTAGAACACAAGCACAGAAAGCAGGAAGATGCAAGATGAGGGGAAGACAGATGGAGGCAAAGACCATCCTGGAGGTTACTTCATCTTCCTCTTTTCACTTGTTCCCTTTCATTTATTTACTCTATCCTGCCCTCAGGATCAAAACCTAAGCATTTCCCAGTGCTGTATTCTCTCAAGTTTTCTCTCTAGAGGGCAATTAACTTTAACACCAGGAGTATCCATGAGAGGAAACCCTATCAAGCCACAAAACAAGAGAGAGTTTGAGTAGTTGGCAGGATTGAGAGTTCAGGGAAGCATTACCAGCTGGAAGCTAACTGGGTGCAGCTGAGGCTTTTTAAACAGGAGTGAGACAAAAGGAAGTGAGTTAAGATGAGCAGACACTTGGTTTGGCTTCTTTAAGGGACGTAAAGGCACCATCCTGTACATTTTTCACTTTTTCTGATTTCACTGCTTCTAAAGCTTCCCAGAAGGGAAATATAGCTGCAGACTTCTGCCAAAATGATGTCAGGATGAGTCAAACCAGAATTTCAGCAGTAAATGCTAAATATGATTTATGTTTAAGCCTGAAACGGAGTGAACTTTCTTGTTTAATTCCTTGTCCTGCTATCTTGTTTGAGGCTTCCAGAAGCATCTGAAACATGCTGTTTGTTATTTCCTTACATTTTATCACTTTTATCGACTTCTTGAAGCACATGAGCAATGAAGGAGTTTTCAGGCTGGCCCAAGCTTTGGCAGGCCCACACATAGTGCTGATGAAGATCTGGATGAACTGACATGACCTGCTGGGAAACAAAGCAAAGTGTTACTGCATCACTAAGGCAGCCTAGCAACATCTCCATGGACCCAAGCAGTGTTGTGCCAGGCTCTGTACAACAGTAAAAATGGGCTTGTCTGGAAAGGGTTACGGTTCTTGCTATGCAACACAAGAATAACAGATCGATCCAGACAGGCAGGAAAAGCCCAAGGGAAAGAATGTGGATTTGCAGACATGCTTCTGCTATGGTATCTCATAGGATCTGAGCTAACAGAGGATTACTGTTCACAGAGGTAAGTTCTTTCTCCCTGTAAAGCAGCTCACCTACCTGAGTGATCAACCTGCAGCCTCTCCCTGCAGTGCCTGCCCCACGGCTGAGCTCTGCTCCAAGGTTATGTTTGAGCACGGCTCCCGTTTCCAAGCAGGGCAACCTGAGCCCTCGGTGGCAGCTGGGCCCAGGGCCCTGGCAGCATGCCACACTGTACTCCCAGCCCTGTGCTGGGCCTCTCCCCATGGTGGAGGCCTGCCTGCATGCCCCTGTGGGGAGCAGGTTTGGGCAGCTCGCCCCCAGAACCTACTCCAAGGAGCCTCTGCAAAACTTCCCCATGGTCACACAAATTAGCAGTACCTGACTCTGCTACTTTGAGGCTAATTGGAATATTTTAATCAGAAAAATTAGATTATAGACTGTGATGTCTGCTTCACTCATAGGCTTGCTGAGATATATAAAAACAAGGACACAAACATAGATAAGGCAGAGTCTCTCTCCCTGTCAGAGCCAGTGCCTGTTTTTCCTTCCTGGGCTTCTGCTGTTGTGTAATCCAACTAATCATTCTGCTTCTAACCCCCCTTGCAATGACAGGACAAAGGGCAATGGGTTTAAACTGGCAGAGGGGAGATTTAGACTGGATGTTAGGAGGAAGTTCTTTACAGTGAGGGTGGTGAGACACTGGCACAGGTTGCCCAGGGAGGTTGTGGCTGCTCACTCCCTGGAGGCATTCAAGGCCAGGTTGGAGGAGGCCTCAAGTGGCCTGTACTAGTGGGAGGTGTCCCTGCTTATGGTAGGGGGTTGGAACTAGATGATCCTTGAGGTCACTTCCAACCTTACCATTCTATGATTCTGTGATTCTATGATTCCCCCCTTGATGATCCTCCAAACACACTTTGCATGTAAGGCAGACCCTGGGATAAGGTAGAGGGGTGGAAAGAAGGTGGAAGGGTGGTTGAGAGCCCCTCCTGCAGACTCTGATTTCTGGGAGGTGTATTGTGTTTCTGTATTACTTTTAACTTGTATGTTTCTGTATATAGCTGTAAATATTTGTGATATATTGTAAATACCTGCTTGTATATTGTGCTGAGCTGTGAATATAAAACCTCATTACCTCATTCCTTAACTTCCAGCTGGCTGAGTCTAGTCTGGGTAAATTCATTGGGGGGGGTTGGGGGGGTGGGATAGGTAACTCCCAAATCATCACACTGACCCAGTCCTTTCCACCAAAGAAATCCTACTGCCTTCACTTGCCCTCACTGGCAGGAGGGGTGGGCTGGGATCACATTCTCCTGTCCCACAGAGTGTGGGGTTCACTCCTCAACACTGAACTTGGGGGCAATAATAACTGAAATACCTTGTGCCGCATCTGAGTTAACACTAGGAAGCTCCAGAGGGGTCCTTCTCCTTGTGCTTGCTCAGTTCTTCTTTCTTGTCCTGGTGGCACCTGGAAGCAGACAGTCCCAGGAAATGTGACATCTTCCTGACGCAGTCACAGCTGCAGAAAATGTAATCTCCCACCTGATGCCCTGACAGCTGCTTCCTCGCCTTCAGTTACTCTAATTCCTTAAATATCAACTGAAAGGTTTCTTCTGTCCAGATATCAGAGGCAGTCAAGTAGTTGCCCCTTCCCACCTTTTGCTCTTTCACTCTCAGCTTGAGTACAACTTGCTGATACTAAGTATCAGATTCACTAGCGCCTCTGTGGTTCAGAAACTGCTGCTGCAGAAGAAAGTGCAACATTTTTACTCTAAGATTATTCCAGTTCTACAGTCAGCACAGCTGAAGACAGATTTCAGTCAATATTTGTAAATTCAGGCATTCAGGTCTCGAGGAGGTTGCTTTGTCCATCTCCCCTGACTTTGTAAGGTCGCTCTCCAAATCTTGGCTGTTGCGGATGCACTGCGACTCAAACCTGTGGTCCTGCTGTATGTGCTGCAGGTTTTGATCTCAACAAACACAAGCAGCTTTCTGTAGGGGTACAATTGGGACTAGAACCTGTCCCTAAATGCCTCTAATTCTTTCAATACTTATTTAGCATAGGAAAGTCTCTGAGCATTCTTGATTTTTAATGTTTTTCTCTTCAGAAATTAAAATTAAGGAGCAGAGATGGCTGAGTCTCAGCAGAGCCAAGAAGCCAGCGTGAGAGACATTCACTGCTTTAAAGCTGACTCTGTTGATCGTGAGGATGACCATGTTGAGACTGCACAAGAAGTATCAGTGAACGAAGTGCCAGATAATGAAGATCTTCCTCACACACATGCCACAGACAAGATATTTTTTATTGATTTAGCCAATAAGCAACTGCAAACTATCTCACCAGAGGTCTTGAGTCTAGAACATCTGGAAGAGCTGCACGTGGAAAGGAACCTGATCATAAGCATCCCCAGGGACATCAATCGTCTGAGGCACATGAAGGTCCTCTACTTGGATCAGAATCACATACAGGACATATGTGAAGAACTGGGGGATCTGAAATGTCTTGAGAGTTTAGATTTGAGTAACAATCCTCTCTGCTGCAGTTCGCTGCCAGTTATCAGCAAGCTGCAGTCCCTTCGTCGGCTCAGGCTCTATAAAACAAAGTTGCACGAACTCCCGGTGCAGATCTGCCAGTGCCTCCGTCACATTGAACTGCTTGGCCTTTCTGACAATAACCTCAAGTGTCTGCCTAAAGAAACAGTAAACCTGACAAAACTCAAGGAAATTTACCTCCAGAAAAACAGATTGGAAAGTTTTCCCAAGGAGCTTTGTTATATTGCTAATTTAGAAATAATAGATTTGGAACAAAATCTAATCAGTGTCATCCCAGAAGAGGTAGGCTTTTTGACACATTTAGTTAAGCTATTTTTAGCTTTTAATAACTTATCCTCCATTCCTCCTACACTGCAATATTGCCAGAAACTGGCTGTGCTGGATCTGTCTCATAATCTCCTGCACAAGCTTCCTGCAGGTTTGAAGAATCTCACTGAAATGAGAGAACTCAGACTGTCTGCTAACAGGCTGGAGAAGTTTCCACGTCAGATCTGCTTCTGGCCGTCCCTTTCCCGTGTTTACCTGAGGAACACTGGTCTGAGCAAAGTACCTGAGTCCTTCACCAGATTAACCAGTGTCAGGATACTAGATCTGAGTGAAAATTGCTTTGATAAGATTCCTAAAGGAATATGCACTATGAAAAATCTAGAAGAACTGGCCCTGGATGACAATCACATACAGGAGGTATTTGTTCCTTTGCTTTCTTTTTTATTTCATTGATACTTCCTTTTTGCAAAATCCAAGTTCTTCATCACAACTGAGCATCACCTTCCCTACAAGAGTGAGAAGGCTTGTTCCACTTCATATGCACCTTAGCATACGTTGCTTGCTGTTACTGACATCTGAGTATTCAAGTAGGAAGAGAGTCAGAATCACCTAGGGCTGGAAAAGACCTTTAAAATTATGAAGTTCAAACACTAACAACACTTCCAAGTTCACTGCTAAACCACATTCCCCAGCACTACATCTCTGTGTCTTTTAAATGGTGCCAGGGATGGTGACTCCACCACTTCCCTGGGCAACTTTGACTACCCTTTGGTGAAGAAATTTTTCCTAATGGCCAACCTAAACCTCCCTTGGTGCAACTTGAGGTCCACCACGTCCCTGGGCAACTTTGACTACCCTTTGGTGAAGAAATTTTTCCTAATGGCCAACCTAAAACTCCCTTGGTGCAACTTGAGGTCCACCATGTCCCTGGACAACTTTGACTACCCTTTGGTGAAGAAATTTTTCCTAATGGCGAACCTAAAACTCCCTTGGTGCAACTTGAGGTCCACCACGTCCCTGGGCAACTTTGACTACCCTTTGGTGAAGAAATTTTTCCTAATGGCCAACCTAAAACTCCTTTGGTGCAACTTGAGGTTGTTTCCTCCTGTCTTGTCACCTGCTACTTGAGAGAAGAGGACACCCTCCTGATTCCAACCTCCTTTCAGGGAGCTGTAGAAAGAGAGGTGGTCTGCCCTCAGCCTCCTTTTCTCTAGACTAGACAGCCTCAGTTCCCTCAGGCTCCTCATAGGACTTGTTACCAGCTTTGTTGCCCTTCTCTAGACCCACTAGAATAGCAAGGATGTGGAAACACTGACCTGTAAAGATGAAATAGTGAGTGGAGGGATTGCTTCAGAGGTTTTTTTTGTGTCTTTTCCTGTGCACACTGGAAAATAAGAGCTGCATTTGCGTAGGATCAACACGTCACAAACTGAAACAGAGCAGAGGGCAGTTTAAAAATGGATGTGGGATTGTTAATGACTTTAACACCATTACCATTTGCTGTTCATTTGATAATGAGCAATTATGTACCCTACAGCTGTGTCATTATCAGGATAACACAATTCATGGGCATACTCACTCCAGAGCTCAGAGTACACCTTCCTTTTTATATAATGCAACACTGCTTTCTTTTCCAAGGAGATTTTTACTTGTGCAATTTTCTTCTTGAAGGTTACATTTACAGAAGGAGTAATTTATGCAAAAGAATCACTTTCAGATTTCTCTCATTTACATTGCTCTCCCCTGCACTGTGCATACAAAGGAAATGAAGAAGTAGACTAATGTTTCTGCTCAGAAATAAAATTACCCCCCTAAGAAATCTTTCCAGCAGAGCAAACAATATGGATTTTTTTTTTTTTTGCCAAAATCTCCACCATACTGTGAGGTATAATGTTACATTAATGAGCAGAACATCCTGTGTTCATCCATCAACAGTAATGCAGCCCCACAGCATTTTCTTGGAGACTTTTTCCCTGAAAACAAAACCCCAAAGATTGCTGTTTAATTGACATAATGTGTCTTTTTAATGACTGTGTCTAGATACCTGCAGAGGTGAAAGAGCTGACAAATTTGAAATGTCTTGGCCTGTCTGAAAACCAATTCAGTATCTTTCCAAAGGAAATCTTTCTCCTGGAGTCATTAGAGAGATTACACCTGGGACAAAATAAAGGAATTAAATTCACAAGTCTGCCGGAAGACATCAGCAAATTGCAGGTAGGAGCAATAGAAGGGAGAAGATCTTAGTCTGCTTGCAGTATGGTGCTTCTGTAGACTTCAGTTGCTCCCATATACAGGACTGAAGGTGTCTCCAAATCTCTTCAGACACCACCTGGAGTAGTGTGTACAGTTCTGGAGCCCCCAACACAAGAAGGACAGGGAACTGTTGGAACAGGTCCAGAGGAGGCCACCAAGATGCTCAGAGGGCTGCAGCAGCTCTGCCATGAGGACAGGCTGAGAGAGTTGGGGCTCTGCAGCCTGGAGAAGAGAAGGCTTCCAGGAGACCTTAGAGTAGCCTTCCAGTATCTGAAGGGGGCCTACAGGAGGGCTGGGGAAGAACTATTTGCAAGGTCTTGAAATGACAGGACGAGGGCCAATGGGTTTAAACTGGAACAGGGGAGATTTAAACTAGATGTTAGGAGGAAGTTGTTTGCAGTGAGGGTGGTGAGGCACTGGCACAGGTTGCCCAGGGAGGTTGTGGCTGCTCCCTCCCTGGACGTGTTCAAGGCCAGGCTGGACGAGGCTTTGAGTGAGCTGTACTAGTGGGAGGTGTCCCTGCCTATGTTGGGGGGTTGGAACTAGATGATCTTTGAGTTCCCTTCCAACCTTATCATTCTATGGTGCAGCATCAGGCCAGGGCTATCAGAACAGGAATAACATCAGATCTCAGTGCCTGAAAAATATGTTGTCTCTGTGTTTAGTGAACATTCCAGTGGTATCTCAGTTTATAAACCTTACTTCTGCATTTGCTAATATTCTCTCTACATTGATTCTAATTCAAGCTAAAGGGAAATCTTGTAATTATTAAAACCTATGCACACATATCTTCCAGAATCTGAAAGAACTGCATATGGAGAATAATTCTCTGGAGTATCTGCCTGCAGCCATCAGCTCATTGAGCCACTTGAAAACACTGGACTGTAGCAACAACCTCCTTAAGGAGCTCCCAAACTCTTTGTGCCAAATGAAAGGTGAAAAGGAGTCTTTGTGTTTGTGGCCTTAAGGACACAAGTACCACCAAGCATACTGGAAGAAGGAGGGAAAGAAGGAAAAGAAGGAATACAGCACATCACTGAAGGCTCATCCTGTAACATTAGGGAAGGAAAGAGGGTAAAAGTTAGGGACTGGAAGAGTGGGGGAAGTGCTGTACCCAAGCCAAGCAGACAGGAGGGGATCATTCATCCCCTACCTTGGTCTTAGGGTCTGGAGAAAAGGATGTTTCCCAGAGCTCAGCTCCAAGCAGGCCCCCTGACATAAGAAGACACACTGTGTCAGCACCAGTGCATCCAGGACAGTAGTGTGGAACTGGCTCTCTAGGGCTGCTCCCCAGTCCATTCTTTCCATCTTCCCCAGTTCTCTCTGTGGCTAAGTTCATTAGCACTGTAGGCTGCTAATGAGCAGGACTTTTGAAAGCTGAATTTAGCCACCTGGCTGCCAGGTGAATAGCCTTTCCTAGGAGAGCTAGGTCCCATCCTTCTATATTTGGGAGCAAAAACTTCAAATTGTAATCTCTCTGGTGAGATGGTCAATGTACACATCCCTTACATGCACAGACTGAACTGCTTGTGGCTCATCTGGGAACATGCAGAAATGTCCCAGGTTATTCCTGGTCTTTGTGCTACAGCTGTTTGCTTTTGTGTGCTCTCAGGCTTGGAAAAGCTCTTCCTTCAGAACAATCAACTGTCCCAGCTGCCTGAGGATTTGGACAGTCTTCAGCAGCTGGAGCTGGTACTTTTGGATGAGAACCCCATGACAGAGCCTCCAATTGAAGTGTGCTGCCAGGGGACAGCTGCCATCTGGGAATACTTACAGGAAAAAAAACGTAGAAAGGCCATGAACTTAAAGGTAGGTTTGTTAAGAAAGCCACCACAATACACACACAAAGCTGCAGTTTTCATAATAGATACTCTGCAGAACAACCTACAGGGCACTGTGCAACATAAAACATCTTAAACCACCATCTTTATCAGCTATGGCAGAGCAGTACTTCCATCACTGATCATGTTAGGGCAGGATATGGGGAGCCATCAGGAAATAGAGCATTTGCTGTCGTTCAAAAATGTACCAGAAGGTTGTCATTGCCCCACCAGGTCACAGTCAGCAGGCACAGAACAGCCCTTACAACGTGCAAGGGAGTTTTCCTTGCTTCCTTGCCCTCTGAAACAAAGTAAATCCTTTAGAGTCAAAGCATTACTTAAAGACAAAACTAACTGCAGGACAGGCTACAAGAGTTGAGGCTCTGCAGCCTGGAGAAAAGAAGGTTTCCAGGAGACCTGATAGTAGCCTTCTAATATCTGAAGGGGGCCTATAGGAAGGCTGGGGAGGGACTATTGACAAGGTCTTGCAATGACAGGACAAGGGGCAATGGGTTTGAACTGGCAGAGGGGAGATTTAGACTGGATGTTAGGAGGAAGTTCTTTGCAGTGAGGGTGGTGAGGCACTGGCACAGGTTGCCCAGGGAGGCTGTGGCTGCTCCCTCTCTGGAGGTGTTCAAGGCCAGGCTGGATGAGGCCTTGAGTGACCTGTGCTAGTGGGAGGTGTCCCTGCCTATGGCAGGGGGTTGGAACTAGATGATCCTTGAGGT
Source organism: Eubucco bourcierii (assembly GCA_013396675.1). Classification (NCBI taxonomy): domain Eukaryota; kingdom Metazoa; phylum Chordata; class Aves; order Piciformes; family Ramphastidae; genus Eubucco; species Eubucco bourcierii. The sequence continues at coordinate 600,202 of VWZE01018317.1, forward strand.
CCCTTCCAACCTTACCATTCTATGATTCTATGATTCTATCTTCACTCTTGTTGATCATAGTTTGAATATAGAGACATTATGTATTTTGGTTTGGTTTGGTTTGTTTGGCAGTTTGTTTGCCTTTTGTTTCTTTGTTTTGTTTTGTTTGAGTTGTTTGGGTTTCTCTTTCCCCAAAGAACATCAGGCTACAGCACCAGAGGGCCATGGAACTCATTTGCTCAGAACAAGAAGGGCAAGAAGGAAGGAAAGGCAAATCCTGGGTCTCTGATCCTTCCAAATCTCAATTATTTCTCTCTTTTCTCTAATGATTTTCACTTCTTCATAAAATACTGTGTTTCTCCCAAACTGGTTTTCTGAACTAAAAGCTGCCATTTAAAGATGTGTAGACATTTGCTACTCTACTCAAAAGGTCTGGAGTACTACAGTGTTTGTGTTCTTCCTGATAAAAAAGTTCCTTTTAGGAAAAATAACACAGGGAGAAGGAAAAAATATGGTGGCTGCCAGTCTGTCTTAGCTGCAAACAATGCAGTTTAATACAGACACAAGGTCTGTGGAGACCAAAGTGTGCCTGTTTTTTTTACAGCAAGAACATCCAGCACTAGTACTGTTCCATACAACTATTTTCTTTTACCCTTTTCAACCAAGTAACCAGATTGTTCTCTCTTCTCTTTTTCAGGTCAAAAGGTTGTGGCGTAGATTGAAGGGAATTGGACCTTTCTTGACACTTTATAATGTGGTAAAAACAAAAAAGAAGAGAAACAAAGGAAAAGGATCAAAAGCCAAAAAGTGATATTCAGGCAGTAAACTGCACAAAGCTCTTTTCATTTACAGGAGGGGCAAATATGAGCAAGGACAAACAAGGAGGAGACAAGCAGCATTAAAGCATTTGAATCAGTGAGTGTTGCAATGACTCCACCATTTCTGAGCTTTGCTTTTGTGCTTCTCTCAACATGGACTCCTGCTGGATCAGGCAGATTCTGAACTATTCTCATTCTGAATGCATGTTATCTCAAAGCAAAAAGCCAGCTGATTGACTGGGAATTAATTGAATCTGTAGGATCTGGTGTAAAGAAGTGTTCTTTGTTCTGAATCCTGAAGTATTTTACATGCAATTCTTAGAAATGTGTTTTCCAGTCAGTAAGGTACAGCCATACCTAGAGTGGAATACTAATTGTGGTCCCACCTACTAATAGTTATTTGATGAGTCTCACATTCAGAAATGATCAGCACCTTCATGGAAAATATGGAGGCAGTCAGAGCACATGCAAGTGCATTACCTGCCTCACCATCTTGTCTTAACAGATCTGCAAAAAGCTCTTTTGAAAGTCTTTCTACACTTGTGCAAAACTGTTGGCTGATGTTTCAACAATCTGGAGTTACAATGTGGTGAATGACTGCAGTTGTCAGCTCCTTATAACTCATCTCTGAGATAGCTCGGTGGCAGCTTGTGAAACATCTGTACAGCAGGTTTATTTGAAAGCAAGAATTCTGCAGAATGCAATGTTCTGCAATGGTTCTGGCTCCTGGCATGTCCTAACCCCTTTGCTGTTCACAAGAACCATGACAAAAACTCCTGACTATAGTTCAAGCATGTCAAACTTACACAAAGCCATACACAACACTTTGCAAGTAGCTGTTTGCTCCAGACATCTGATGATCTTGTCTAGTTTTCACTCTGTAATGCTCAGTTCCTCCTTAAACTCCTCCAGAGTTTTATCTGCTGCATACATCAAACACAGAGGACTGGGACTGGCCAATGTGCACATTCAAAATGCATGAGTGGGCAGGAACAGAACCCTTTGTTTAGTTTAATTGGCTGCTTGGAACTGCCATCCTGCTTTCCCTCCCCTTGTCTGAGTTGCCTCAAAGAAGGTGGGATCCTAAAGCAGGTGGTGAAGGAAGGGTCACCAAGATCCAGCTCTGCTTAGAGGTCCACTTGCAGGTAGTGCTCTCTGAATGCTGTGGCTACTTCTACATCCAGGGTATGGATCTTATTTCTGTTTGGTCCTGTTTGATACTGAAATCTCACTAATATGCTTGTTGGCAGGAGGGAGCTGTGAATGCAGGAACGAGGGATGGCTTGGGTTTCATTTTCCATTTCTCTGGGTAACTGGTGCTGTTTTGATTCTTTGGAGGTGTGTTATGGATTTTCTTCACCCTAAGTGGAAACAAAGAGGAACAGAGAGAAGGTAGATCAAGAGACCACTGAGGAGGAAAACACTGGAAGAGAGAGATTTCCAGGAAGGTTGGCAGATAGATAGGACATTTAATAAAAGTGATTTAATAAAAAATACTGGCAGACTATGTATGAGAGAATCAACAGAGGACAAAGAATGAAGACATTAACAGCAAGTGGAGAGCTTGCTAGCAGTGCAAGGAGCTGAGAATGAGGAACACAACCATAATATAGCAAGAAACCCCAACACTGAGGTCCAGTTCAGTCAGATTACAACAGACACTGGACATAGAACATGGGACAGCTGCTTTACTAATTACAGAGAAAGGTTCAAATGGGAAAGAAGTGATTCAGAGAGATTCTACCAGAACAGACAAAATTATCAATTTCCCAGTTGGACCAAAGGCAGATTGGATTGAGGAAAGTCATAGGAAGGCAAGTGTGTAAGAGAAGAGGTTGATGTGCCATTGTTGAAGAGGATGGTACTTCCCTAGTAGAATAATTCTGACTTGAGTCACTCCTTGAAAGTGTCTCATTAGCCCTGCACAGAACAGAGGGTCTTTGCTTCATTTCAGAGGTTGAAGATCTCCCACTGCAATTCCCTGCTGCCTCTGACCAAGATGCTCCAGCTCATCTCACATTTCTCTGGGGAAGCCAAGTGCACCTTTTCAAGTGGAACTGAAACCAGAATGAGGAAGTTCATGAAGACCCTCACATGAAATCATGGACTAATGATCAAGAGGTATCAGCAGAACATGGTCAGCTTCTGTTTGTAAACCTGATCAGCAAGAAGTTGATGTTGGAAGGATCAGCTAGACTGAAAGTTGAATATTGGGCTGCATTTACATGAGAGAGCTTGCTGAGTAGGGTCCTAGCAAGTTAGGAAATTGCCACTGTGTGATCCTGCTGTGCCTTTTCTCCAGAGATTGCTGCAGCATGTAGATATACTCAGAGCTAATTGAGCAGTACTTTATCCCTCAAGCTGCCTCAGGATTTCTCTAAGACTCCTCACTCAGTGGGCAGAACTAATATCTTTACTTCTTAAAATACCTTACCAATGAATAATCCCACTGCAGTCTGTGAGCTCACATGTGGGTTAACATGCTCCATAACACAGCTATGCCAGAATTTGGCTCTGTGTAAGCAAACACAACAAAATGTCAAATAAAACGTTATCAAATGAGCAAAAGGAGGAGCCACTCACATGTCCCAGGCTGATGCTTTTTCTAACAAGTCTTGGGAATGGAGCAACAGCTGTGCTCCTAGCTAGAAGCTTCTCTACGAGTCTGAACAATAAACTTTGCTTATTTCATTCATCTTTAGTGTCAGGATAAGAACACTATGTCACAAGGTTTTGTGAAGGTTAACAGATTAATCTTGCATGCAAGGAGGCATGAAGGCACTGCAGAGATTCACACTGGCTTTCATATCTTCCCAGACTCTTAGATATAAAAGTTTTGTGTTGTGTATCATAAAAAGGTCTGTATAGAAAGGACAGTCTAGGTAAGGCTGGAACAGCTCAGGATGAGAAGGTGCATCCCTAAAGTATGCTGCTTTGTATAGCATTATCCAGAACACTTACAGATTGCTTTGTATCCCAAATCCTTGCTAAGGTAGCAGGACGTATCTCAGATTTAACCTACCACAGCATTCCCCTTGCCCCTGAGACATGAAAAGACATCACTCAACTTTCTCACCTTGATTTTATGATGATTCTTTACACAGGACTCCTCTACACTAGGAGATAGCATCAAGAGCCAGAGCAGAGGCAGATCAGCTCCTTCTGTATTCTCCATACTGAGCTAATATATAATCCTGAGCTGTTGGGATGCTTTCCAAATCTCATAATTAGGTGACAAAGAGACAAAGGTTTGGGGGGTGAAGAAACTAAAATTTAAAGCAGAAGTTTCAAGTATTTTCACATCAGAGACATTACCCATAGACACATGAGGCCATATTCACACTGCCCACCCCCTGCATCAGCACACACCCCAGTCTCTTCCTCCCCACACTGGCAAACCTGAGTGTGTCCAGCTGAAATCACCACTGCTCTTTTGACAGCTGTCACTGCAGTTTTCACGACAGAAGGACTAAGTGTGTGTAGTACTGTGGGCATGGCTCAGAGAACCTGAAAGAATGTGCCAGTCAGTGGAATGATCCATGCATGCAGAAGGTTAACTAACTACACTTTTCTATAATTGTGGAACTATTTCAAGAGCTCTCCTGAGGCAAGAGTTCTGCAAACTGGGAAGTCTTCTCAGTTAGAGACACATAAATGCTGGATTCACATGCTGCTTGTCAACGACCTTTCAGGAACCTTCAAGCTCCATCAGCAGTCAAAACGAATGTTTCTTTTGTTGTCTTGATTAAAGCTCTCCAGTTGTTTCCGCTGCGACTCTGAAAGGAGCCATCTTTGCATGCCCAGCTCTGCCAAGGCAGGCAGCTGTGGCAGGGCTGCTAGCAGCCCGCTGAACCATGTCCCGCAGTCACGGCAGGATGACGGGCGAAGGCTGACATCCAGCTCTGCGAGTTCTTTGAACGCTGCTAAGCCTTGACAGAAAAGGAGCCACCCTTCATCAGAGATGTTGTTGTTATAGCTCACATCCAGCTCCCGTAATCTGCCTAGATGGCCGTCCTGCGCCAGGAACGCTGCAAGAAATGACAGACACAAACACAGCTAACACATCCTGGCAATGGCTTGAAAAGCTTGTAAGGAAGGAGCAACGTTTTAACACATTATCATTTAAGGGGTTTTTCAGCGGTCAAACAGCAAGATTCAGCTCCTCAGCAAAATAAAATCATTTTGCTTTTGCTGTTGATCTCAGAAAGACTCTTTTATCACAGCTGAAGGAGTGTGTAGGATTTAGAATGCAGGTGATTTGGAAGGAACAGAAGCAATGAGTTAAAATCGCATGGCAAGCCGGGAAGCCTGTGAATCAGTTGTATCAAGTGCAAACTAAAATAGGTAGACAGGTTTTAGAGGAAGATTTAGAAAGTAAGCAAAACTAGATGAGGTTGCATGATTACAACAGCTACCTCTCACTGTGGGAGAGCAATGGACATAATTTGCCCTAAAGCAAACCGAGATGCTTAAGGTAGGATTGGCAAAGCAGACACCCATCGAGGGTGATGTTTGCAGACACCCATCGAGGGTGATGTTTGCAGACTCAAAAATATTCAGACGTCATCTCAGCAGCCTTCAGGTTACAGAGCTTTAATAGCTGTCAGACAGCCACTGCCAGTCTCAGACCAACCAGTCAGGCTCACAGAATCACAAGGACAATAATAACATAAACAGATTTTTTAAACGATCCTGGGATTTATTCCTTCATCAGGTTCCCACTTTCCAGTATTTCTGAGCAGCTGCTAAGAGGTGGGAGCAAATATTTCTGTTTTAATTCTCCCACAACAGCCTGGCCCCAGAGGCACACCTGGTGCACTGAGAGCTGGCAGTGCCTGTGTTACTGACTGTCACCACCTACATTTTCTATAAATTACTGAACCCCAAAACAGCAACTGAGCAAAATAAAATTCTTCAGAGGCACTAAAAATACTATAAAATAAAATAATATTAAATTAAAATTTAAAAATAAAAATTAAATTATTACATTAAATTAAATCAGGCATAAGCCATGCAGTTTCTGAGTGGTGCCTTTTTGTACTGACAGATAAAACAGCTAAAAGATTCTTTGCACTTTGTCTTTTCTTTCAACTTTTGCACTCTGCATGCACAGGGGGCAGCCCTCAGCAAAATGAAAACCCAGTTTTGAAAACCCACTGCTGTATTTTCCACCTTTTCCTTTGATTTATGCAAAACCATGCTCAGCCCATGGAACAAGTCCCTTCTGACTTGTGGTCTAAATGCCCCAGCTCCTTGACTGCTAGTAAATACCACATTATACGTACTTAAAAGTGTCAAATCTTCAGCCACCAAGTTACAGCTGCTCAGTCTTAACACTTGAATCTCCGTTGCAAGCTTTAGTGCTCCCAAAAGCAGCTTTAGGTTCCCACCAACGCACTTATTCCAAGATAGGTCTAATATCTCCAGTTCAGGAAGGTGAAGGGCAGCCTCAGCTGAAAAGATTAACACCAGCAACTTCTGCTTACTAAGAGAAGACAACACGGCCTCGATAGACACCTCACTGGCGATTCACCTGCAAATAGACTCCTAACAGGCTGCCTACTTGTGCTTACAATGACTTACTTTACCCTAATAAAAGCCAGACAAAAGAACATAAGAAGAGCCTGCCTGTAGAATATTTAAGGACTCTGTGGAGAGGGTTCTTGCACTGTTTACATTATTGCCTTGACCTTGTCCCACTGAAGTCAATTTAAATTTAAAAGCTTGTTTTAAGCAATTTTATATCCATTTAAAGACAGCAATTTTTTTTTGCTCTGAACTCACCATGCAAGGTGAAACTCTGTTATCTTTTGACAATACCAATTTCCATGATGTCACTCTTACATAATTGTAAGGATATAAATATAGTGCTGCTCCTGCAGGGATCTCAGACCAGTTTGGTTTGCTTCTGCTGAAGGGAAGCAAGCTTTACTTATAGGTTTCAATGTCACTTGCAAGCAGCACAACATAGAAGTACAACACATAGTGGCTAATAGATCCCTCTGCACTTGGATTTCATGTGCCATATGGAACACCTATCAAAGGGACAGTGCAGCCACTAATCCACTGAGGTTTGCAATAAGTAGGTAAAAGAGGCTGAATTTACACATCCTGTGTCAGACTGGACTTTTCGTCATGGCTCTGCAATACCTTTTCCACTACTGCAGTCATTACCTTTGTTCCTTCACTGCCCCATCCTTAACTCCATCTCAGAAAGTTTCAGAAGAAACCTCTTCCTGCAGGGAGGTGAAAAATTTTCAGCCAACACTTTCCCCTACAAAACTGCAAATGCAGGGGTTGGAGTTAAAGATCTCCAGAGGCCCCTTGCAACCCCTGACATCCTGTGGTTATAGCACAGTATAAATCATGGGTTTTTTCCTTTCTTTTCCAAAAATCAGGGAGTATGCAAAAGCTTACTGTCAGACAAAACATTAAAAGCACTTTACCCCATCAGGTGTAATGGGGGAAGACATACAGTGATCTTGCTTTGCAAGCAGGCCCTGTGAAGCACTGGTTTCACCACAGGCTTTAACTCAGGATCTGTGGTATAACATGACCACAATCTCTGGAGTTCAGCCAAAGGAGAATGAAGTGCTTTGTCCCACAAAGATAGAGAGAGAATAGACACATTTTAATAAAATCCTTTCCTACCTAGTGATGAAAACAACTCTTCACCTAAATCACAGTTGCTGATGGCCACGGATTTCAGCTTTGGTAAAAACCTGAGCCTGCCCAGAAGAGGATCAGGTGAGACTCCTATGTTTTTATTTGAAGATAAATTCAGCTCCTGAAGACTGGAGAGTAAAGGTATCACCTGGGCTATGAAAACATGAAATATTTATTAGGCAGTCACTGATCCAGAACAAACGTGCAGTTGTATATTTACCTGACATAATTTCTTGTCTTTATAAATCAATCTGAAAGTCAAGGCCAAGTTTTGACACTTGAATTTATGGTGAGTAGCATTTGAGTCCATAAATAGCCTTGTAATTTTCACAGCAGGGATGTGTAAGAAATTAGCTGTTACACACTGCATGGAAGGCTGTTAGAACATGGCTTCCTGTTGGAATTTTCTGGGTGAAGTAAGGAATTTAATATGAAATGTGATGGGAGTTATTTCCAAATGTCTTCACTGCTCACTGAAACTCATTTATATTCATGTCATTACTCTCTATTAGTCAACAAATTAAAAGCAAATAATCACTGCTATTACTAATAGTTAATATTCTTCAATGCTTCCTCATCAGCTTTTCAAATTATCATCTTTGTCATTAAGATGTGGACAATACAAGCTTTGAGTCATGAGATTTTTGCTGTTGTTTTAAAGAGAGAAAAACAAAGTCAAAAAGTAATGATAATATACACAGAAACCAAATCATCTCACTGACTGAATGGGGAAAGTCTTTTACTTCCTGACAGTATTTAAGAGTTGGATCACTTCAGCCTGGAGGCTGTAATCTTCAGCCTCAAAGCAGCAGCAATGCAAGGTCTCCTACCATCAGTCTCTACTTGACCTACAGTTCACCACTTAACTGAGTTTTAGGCAGTTACCTTTACATGCACATACACACCTTGGATCCATGGCAGTTCAAATCAGCAGGAGAACTGTCCCTGGATGTTTCCAAAATTACTGATTATCAACAAAGGCAGTGCTCATGCAGTTCATACATTCCCATTGTGGGCCTGAATCATAGCAGATTCAGGTCCACAGTTCCACATGGGATCAGTTACTATAAGATTTCCTTTGAATCAGGAAAAAAAACCCCACTCCACATTGATCAAGAAAGCTATCCTCCACACTGCACTGCCTGATAGAAATGTCCTGAGGTCTGTTAGACTGAGCAGACAGAATCCCTTACACCTTTGAGATCCATTCAGAATCTAGTTTTTGGCTTCTGAAAGTGTTTCCTCAGCATATCCTTACATAAAACAGTCACGTCCTCTTCTGTCACACAGCACTGGTGGAGATCAAGGACTTCCAGATTTTTCAAGCTGGCCAAATGAGCAGCGAAGTCTTTAAAGCCACCACCAATCTCTTTGTTACATGATATATCTAATTTTCTTAGCTCTGCAAGGTGCTGTAAAGCAGCATCTGAAATGGAAAAGGGAGCGTACTGGTCACTGGCTGCTGCAACAGCACAGATCACAGCTTCGGCATTCATTTAATATCAAAGTTTGCACAAGGTATTGCAGGCAAAGCTCTTAGACTAAGCTCCAGTGTATAATCACAGCAGACACACAGTAAAGCCACAAAGCTTCCCCATCTCTCCAACTCCATTCCCCTCTGAAAGAGCAGGTGAAGGTGAGGCCAGCTCATCCCCCAGATCCACTCAATCCTCAGCCTTTTGCTGAAATTACTGCTGGATGTGCTAATTGGTGCCAGTTGTTTTGTCTTACAGATCAGAGCTCCACTGGGGAGGGAGAAGACAGATAATAAGCCCATTTCATATGGCATCACTGGACACTTGTTAAGTCATGATGGTGAATTTGAGTTTCCCTCTGAGAGCAGGATTACCTTGTTAAAACTTTGCCAGTCTGCGCCCTTGTCTATGTTCTGTCAGGAGAGAGAGGAAGCACATGCAGAGAGCCACTAATCTACCCTAAGATGTATCTCAGATAAATGGTGTGAGGGTGACTCTCCCCATTGACTTTCACATGCTTGAGCTCAAGGAAGATAAATGCTACTCCTGCTGGAAGTCTCTGTAGCCTTTTATCAATCCTCAAACAGCAAATAATGATTGCCCATTAATACTGCCAAACCATCAGCAAAATCCCACCTCATTGCCTTTCCTAAATGGTTTTCAGATGTACAATTTATTCAGAATGAAAGTCTTTCTGAACATAAAGTCTAACCTAAGCCCTGGAGGCTGTCTTGCTTTAATCCACACATGTGCAAGTTTAACTCTTTCAGGCCTGGCACATTTTTCAGATCCTGAGCAATAGCTTTCATGCTGGAGCCGATGTGTGTGTTGATAGAGAGATCTAATACCTCGAGGTTTGGGATCATAGTCAGAATTTCAGCTGGAAAAAGAAGAAAAAAAAAAAAAAGACAAGAAAACCAAGACTTGTAAATATCTGGAAAATATATAGATGAACTGTAAAAAATACACCACTCTAACAAACAGGAAGAGAATGGTTTTGCCTGTATGTGTGGTTTAGGCTTACAAAGTTCCTGTTCTACCTAAAAAATACAGCAAAACAAAGACTGGATAGGAAACAAGAAAATCAGTAAAAAGTCTGTATGAAAAGAAAGGTGAAAAAATACAAGAACAGCACAAAATACAAGAAAAGCACAGGGGAATAAAATGGCAGGGAGACAAAGAGAAAGGCAAATTTCTAATGAACAGATAGAGGAGTGTGTGTTGTATGTGGGCCACCTCCTGCAGTGGAGATGAGAACACAAGGGCTTTTCTTTAGGGAGAGAGTGTCTTTCAAAATACAGAACCAGATCAAAAGACCACACAGGATTCAGTTGTGGTGAGAGGAAAGAGTGGAGAGGTGATGAGTGGTTAACAACTCAGCCTAAATTCCTATCCCTCAGGCCTTCTTTCCCATCTCATGGCTGAATACAAATTCAGCTGTTTAATTCTGTCATGCATGACTTGCTTGGGGTCTCAAAGGATCCAGCCACCCTGGATCACTGAGGCAGACTGTGGTTTAGATCAAACTGTTTTTCTGAACCCTACCTCATTTGATCAGAGAGAACAACTTTCTTCTTTTGAAGAAACTGCATTAAATCTACACACTCTTTAATCAACGCTGTTATAATGCAGAGCCTGAAATTAATGAACTTTCCACTAATCCTGAGCTCAATACAACCATCATCTAAGACAAGTGGCACCATGAGGCCAGTCTCAGACCAGCTAGATGGACACACATACCAAGGGATTCTCCATCCTTTGCTGTCAGGTTACAGTCTGTAATTTTCAGAAGTTTTAACTTGCATCCTTTCTGGAGTTTTTTTGTCAGGAGTGACAGTTTTCCACCTATGTTACTGTTCCATGATAAGTCCAGTTCTTCAAGTTGAGAAACGATTTCAGATGCCTCTCCTGTAACAGAAGTCTAAGATGATTTGCTCTAGGTATCAAAGTCAGTGAAAGATTAAAAAACAAAAAAACAAACAAAGAAAAAAAAAAACCCCAGCAAACAAAAAAACCCAAGTTTGGAATGTATTAAAGAGGAAGGTTAATCACTGAATTCTCAACTAGCTTGCCAGGAAAATTGGTACATGCTATGAATTGTTGCTACTGCAGCCATGTTGTATAAGTCTTCACCTTGTCTAAGAAGCAATGTAGATCACAAGTCACAGAATCACAGAATGGTGAGGTTGGAAAGGACCTCAAGGAACATCTAGTTCCAACCACCTGCCATAGGCAGGGACACCTCCCACTAGCACAGGTCACTCAAGGCCTCCTCCAACCTGGCTTTGAACACCTCCAGGGATGGTGACTCCACCACCTCCCTGGGCAGCCCATTCCAGCAGTCAGTGACTCTCTCAGTCAAGAACTTTCTCCTCACCTCCAGCCTAAACTTTCCCTGGCACAGCTTGAGACTGTGTCCTCTTGTTCTGATGCTGGTTGCCTGAGAGAAGAATGTAAGCTCCTCCTGGCTACAACCACCCTTCAGGTAGTTGTAGACAGCAATAAGGCCTAGTAGTCCTGCTCTCTTTTATCTGGCAGACTTCCAACATCCTCTATACTATGTCATTTTGAAGGGGCTGAAAGAAGTCCTCTGACAACTATTTCTGAAGCATAAAACTTGCATTTCTGAGAGGAATTTCTGACTCACATCATAACAAATCAAGATGAGCATTGTTTTGACACAAACTTTCCCATGATTCCAAGGCAGACAGCACTGATTTCGATTACACTCAGCAAAATGAGCCTTTTCCGGGCTTGAGGCACCCACCAATGTGAACTGTGTTAGTGCTTCTTTGTGATACCAACACCCCACTGCTAAATCCAGCTTCCTCACTTCCTTTACAGAGGAGGGAGGCAGATGCATATTTGCATAAACTCATTCCCAAGAAGGATCAATTAATCAGACCATATGCAAATACAATTTCAAAGTGTCATACAGAGAGTTTTGATCTGAAGCCTCAACATCAAGTCAATAACTGAGAACTGTATTTTAATAATAAACCCCTTTCATGTCTGTGTGTTTTCATAATGAATTCTTCACAAAAGATTTATAACAGGGAATGAATGATTTCTCTTTTTGCAAGGGAACATCCAGGTTTGAGAGAAAAGGATATGTCTTTTGTTTTAAAGCACTGTCTCAGTCTTGAACACTGAGCAATGCTCTGAAGCTGAGAAGCGGGTTTGCCACTACAGCACAGTCTGTCTCTGTTTGACATGGGGACCAGCATTCCAAAGACATTTTCCACCCAGAAGGTAAATAAAGGAGTACAACTCCTGGAACCATTTCCTGGAATCCTTCCTGGAGCACCTCCCCTATGAGGAGAGACTGAAGGAGTTGGGGTGGTTCAGTCTGGAGAGAAGGCTCCAAGGTGACCTTATT
>VWZE01018318.1:15140-30259 GCA_013396675.1 Eubucco bourcierii
TGCCGGCTGCCAGCTGGGTGTGGCACGATTCCCCACCCCTCTCTGGGCTCAGCCTTCCAGCCAGTTCTTGACTCATTTCAGAGTGAATCTGTCCAAGCCACGAGTTGCCAGTTTTAGCAGGAGCTTGTTGTGTCAGACAGTGCCAAAGGCTTTGCTGAAGTCCAGGCAGGCTACAGCCACAGCCTGCCCTGCACTCACCAGGAGGGGAACCTGATCAGAAAAGGACATCAGGTTGGTCAGGCAGGACGTACCTTATCTTAAACCAATGCTGACTGGGCCTGATCCCTTGACCATCCTGTAGGTACTGTGTGCTGGCACTCAAGATGACCTGTTCATACCCTTGCCTGACAATGAGGTCAGGCTGACAGGTCTGGAATTTCCTGGTTCCTCCTTCCAGCCCTTCTTGTGGATGGGCACCACACTGGCAGCTTCCAGTCTTCAGGGACCTCACCAGTGAGCCAGGACTGTTGAGAAATGATGGAGATCAGCTTGGGCAGCTCATCTGCCAANCAGCTCATCTGCCAGCTCTCTCAGTACCCTAGGATGGATCCCATCTGGTCCCGTGGACTTGTGAGGATCCAAGGTCCCTTACTGCTTCCTGCTGGACTACAGTGGGACTGCACTGGTCCCTGGCTCCACCTGCCGGTTCAGGAGGCCACTTGTCCTGGAGACAACCTGTCCCACTGTAGAAGATTGAGGCAAAGAAGGTGTTAAGTGCCTCTGCCTTTTCCTCATCTCTTGGTACTATATTCCTCTCCACATCTAATAAAGAGTGGGTGTTTGTCCTTGCCCTTCTTTTGCCATTAATATAGTTACAGAAGAATTTTTTATTCTCCTTTACAACAGTGGCCAGGCTAAGTTCTAAATGGGTTTTTGCCTCTCTAGTTTTTTTCCTACAAGACCTAGCAACATCCTAAAACTCTTCCAGGGATACCTTCCCTTTTTTCCAAAGGCGATACACTCTCTTTAATGCAATCTACTCTTATCCAGTGCTAACAGGTATTCAGGTTCTGATTCAGGTACTCAGATATTGTACTGTTGTATAAATGTTTCAGGGTATTAGCAACTCTTGACTGAATAAATTACCACAATTAAATTTTTCATTTTTTAAGTTATTTCATACTCTCATACCACTTCCATAACCCCTTATAAAATATGTTCATCTCCATCAAGATAGCTCCAACTTTATTATTCTGAAAATGTAACTCTTTAAATTATTCAGGAAATTTAAAAACATTAATCTCAAGTGAGAAAAGAGACAATACAAATCACGAATGAGGCAAAATTTATATAGCACAAGCATTTCTTTCCTGCACAGCATTTTGATTCCCTTCTTTTAAGACTGTTCTAGTATGTATGCTAAATATGGGGTTTGAAAATAATAGTTATTGACCTGTAAAAATACATCATGTTCACCTTTGAGATTTTTGTTCCTCTCCCTGAAAAAGAAACACAAATAAAAGAAACATTGAGCACAAATATGAGGCACACTTAGTTTGTGAGATGTTCTCTCCAGGTCTCTCATCAGCACCTGGTTAGTTAGTTTCAGCTTGATCTCTATTTTGTTTTTTTTCTTCACCACTGAGAAGTTTTGTAGATTGCTGGTCTAACTAGTGTGGAAGGAAAAGAAGAGAAAGTATTGTAACTGAGGCATCTTGGGTTTGAGGTTTTCTATTAAAGTTTTAGAGGTCAGTTGAATAGGGAAGCTATTTCTATCAATCTCATATGAATAAAACATATTTGGTGCTCCTCCACTGCTCTGTGTACAGACCTAGCTCCGTTACACAAAAACAAAGCCATTCTGCTCTATGACATCATTTAATCCAGTTCAAAAATGCACCAGGACAAACCACAAAAAAGGTACTTACAGAGCAGATTATCAGTACTTAGCTGATATTCACAACTGCTATTTTAGACAACTTCCCACAATGACAAGGCCTACAAAGAGTGATTCACAGTTTTGCCTAAAAAAGGTTAGCTTTCAATCTGGTAGTTGATAAACCTTCGCATCCCCAGTAATAGCAACAAGCAGTAACCTTTCTGCCACTTCTGCTAAATCTGCCAAGAAGTGTGAATTAGAACCTTTTTTTATTCACTTTTATATCAAGTCTCTGAAGTATATACAAAGGAAAGACACATCCTGCCTGTGAAACAGGTAACTGCAGATGACAGTGATTTCTGGTTAACTGAGCAAATTAAGATGACAGAGAAAAGTTATGTAGACTAAAATTAGTCTACTTCATATTAGGGAAGGCACTGCTGATCTGAAGATATAAAAGCTTTCTAAATTTTCCCAGTATGCATTTTGAGAGATGCATGTGCATATGTATATGTAATGCATTAGCAGCATTACACTGATACCAGTTCAGTCTTCTGAAGGATTTTGTTAGAACTCTCATTTTGCACATCCGAACAGCAGGAAATAAGGTCCCAGTTCAAAACAAAAGCAGAAAATGCTTTTCTATCTGGGACTGTGAACAGTCAGGAACAAAAGCAGAGGGGGCATACCTAGCAGCAGCAGCAGCTTAACCTGTTTACTGAACTGTAGCCTCAGCAAGCTTGTAGTTCACATGGAACACTGACTAGCTGGGCATCAAAGTACTGACAAGCAATGTTGGTTTACGCTGATAGATCGCTTCAGTTCCTGAGTATTGTTTCCAGTTCTCTGACAAATTGAAGTTGGGTAGTCTAACTGAAAAACACAATGCTTCAGTTTACTAGTAGACAAGACTTTCTTACCCAGAGGAGTGGTTTTGGGAGATGCAAAATGTGATTACAAAGATGAACCTTCAAAAAGCTGAACAGTGCAGAAATCTCACTTGCAGAATACTACGGCGGTCTGAAAACTTCCACAGAGACTGGCATGGAATTGTAACTGCAATGGCATCATCACCTCCCAGAATCACAGGTATCATTTCTGTGATTCTGTATCTAAGGTATTTTTAGTTAGAAGAGACTTCTTAATAGTCCTTTTTTGAAAGCTGCCTTTTTGCCTCTCTAACAGTTTTGATGACACAAATCTCAAAAGCACAGCTGAGGAACAGAAATTTGAGGTGTTACACAGGTATGTTTCACTGTAGGGAAGAAAAAAAAGACCTACAGATCTCACTTTTTTGCAATTAATATTACTGCAGTTTGATACAGGAAGGAGTACATTTAGCAGACGTTGTTGTTTGGGCAGGAAACAAATTAACAAGTCAAAAGGAAACAAAAAATCTGCTTTGTTTTGCTTCTGCAAAACTCACTTTTTATCAAATTTGGGTCATCCCAGAAAGATTTTTAGTGGACATTAATAGGGCCTTCATATGATACTACTGTATAGTTCTACACATTCCCCTAGCTGTTCCTTGAGTGATCTGCAGAATGCAACTGTTATAAATAAATAGTTAATCACCTAGGCATTAACATCAGTAAAGAACAAGAGAAGGAATATACAGCAGAGAAAAAAACCATTAAAATTGTAATCTGAGTGTGTATTATTTTACCTTTTGTTTTTTTAATTGCTACCTAACACTGTATATATTACAGCTTTTCACTATATTAAAGGCCTGGTTCCTGTCTCAGTTAAAGCCAACCAAATTGGAAAGAAACATAAAAAAAAATAACCTAAGCAAATGTGATGGGTTTACACCACTTAGAGTTTCGGATTTGCCCCCAAATTTAAATTGCCACACTAATCAGAGTTTTGGAAGGAAAATGAAATTATTATTTACATAGTTGGCTAAATATAAAATGTGATAAACATATACATACATACATACGTATGTTCCCCACCCCACCCCCCACTTTGTAAAATGACCCAGACTAGCACTCAGCCGGCTGGAAGTTAAATGATGAAGCTCTATTTACAGCTCAGCACAATGTACAGCAGATATTTACACTATAGACAGAATATTTACAGAAATACACAAGTAAAGGGTAATACAGTAACACAACTCCCCTCCCAGAAATCAGAGACCCCAGGAGGGGCTCCCAACCACCCTTCCACCTTCTCCCCATCCCTGTACCTTACCCCAAGGTTTGCCTTAGAATCATAGAATCATAGAATGGTAAGGTTGGAAGGGACCTCAAGGATCATCTAGTTCCAACCCCCTGCCATAGGCAGGGACACCTCCCACTAGGACAGGTTACTCAAGGCCTCATCCAATCTGGCCTTGAACACATCCAGGGAGGGAGCATCCACAACCTCCCTGGGCAACCTGTTCCAGTGCCTCACCACCCTTACTGGAAAGAACTTCCTCCTAACATCCAGTCTAAATCTCCCCTCTGCCAGTTTAAGCCCATTGCCCCTTGTCCTGTCATTGCCTTACACGCAAGGTAAATTAGGAGGATCAGCCAGGGGAGTTAGAAGTAGTTAGTGAGAATTAATCAGCAGGGGAGTCAGAGCCCAGAAGCTGCTAGATCACCCCAGCAGCTCCTGCTCCAGCAAGCGACAGGCAGAGACTGACTTATATAATGTTTTGGTTAGTGTTCCCAAACCATTCTCCAGCAAGCGTATGAGTGCAGTAGACATCATGATGTTTTGCTTCCACAGCCTGTAGTGTAATTTTCTCTATTAAAATATTCTAATTAGCCTCAAACCAGCACACCTGGAAAACACCAAAGCTTCTAACAGCTTTTAGACCACTGACATCAACCCCATCATGTGCTTTGGGTACTGTCCAATAATATTTTGTGAGTAAATAACTTAAAGCCTCTTGTAATCATTAATTGCCATCTCCCATAAACAGAAAGGAGCTTCCCTGCATCCATCTAGTGGATAAGTGGGATAATCAACTACAAGCAGTGTAAGTGACTGCTAAAATTTTCTCTTCCAGTAGAAATGTTTGCTTATGCTAGTTACCTCTTAAAGTATTGCGGTTTTGTCTATTCCCTGTATGTATAAATTTCCAAACCGTGTGTTTTGAACCTTGTAAATAAGTTTTCTGGAGAGATTTAATGTTAATAAACAGATTTCATAGTTACTAACAATCTCTGCCTGGATATCAAAGTTAATACAGATTTTGCATCATTTCCTAAAAACAGGTACATGCTTAATTAGGACTGTTGCACAAACTGGCACTTTTTCCAGTAAGGTAACATAAGCTTATTAATAAAGCATGAATTAATAGGTAAAATAGTGTAATTTAGGAGTTTACAAAGCAAGACTTAAGATCTACATTGCATATTTGCCCTGTCCCTCAGAAGACAGTATCCATTCTTCCCAATTGCAGCTTAGCACTTCCTACCCCTTATGGCTGTAGAGGAACCCAAATTTGCTATTGAATCCACAGTGACCTATTTCTGCCCCCTTAATATTGAAAATGCAGGCTTTGTGCATGCTCATGTCTACCAGCAACCCCATTTCTGAAATATTAAAACCCACAATATTCCCAGGGAAACATTCAAATCAGTTCATGTTGATTTTTTTTTCCTATCACGTTTTACAGTCACTCTTCATACTCCTCAGATTGAAAAGAGTTAGCACTTAATGTTTATTTTAAAAGAAAAATGTGATTTTGGAAAATTTCACTGCAAGGGTATGGAGTCAGTTGTGTAGTAGATGGACTTCCCTCCTAGTTTGTGTCATGATACAGTTCTAATTTTAGGCAATATTCCACAATGTGCTGAACCATAAAACAGTCTTTAAAACACACTGCTATTAAAGATCTTGATTTACTCTCTGAAATGTATTGTGCATCAAAATCAGCATTAATTTTACATTGCCTTAACTATTCCCCAAAAGTTATGCTGAGGGGATCATTTTCGTCCTCATCGTGTAACCTGTCATGACGCATTGCATGGATTCCAGCCCAGAAACAGCTGGAGCATGCTGACAGCTAAATGCTCTGTTAATCACATCTCTTCAGATGAGGGTTTTTACATTTAAAGAAATTATTATTACAAAGAGAACTATATGTTTTTCTTCCCTAATGCAGTGCTTGTAAGCAGAGCGTTGTAGGATTCAGTGAAGGATTTTGTTCATCAAAGGAAAACTTTTGGAAATTCACCAACTTATGAGCATGCTTGATGGAAACCTGATTTTTACAAAAGGACAGAAGTTGCTCATATTGTAGATCTGGGAATCAGTTATGTTTACCACTACATCAGCTCAAGTCCAAGAAAAATGGAGATTCTACTGTAATAACTAGTGAAAGCACACAACAGAAGACAGCTCTTGTCCAGAAATCAATTGTTTTGCAGAGCAGATTCAGAGCAATAACAGTGTTTCCTTTGATTCATTAACATAAAACCAGAATGGTTCATTCTATATTCACACTACAGTAAAACTGATAATTGTTGTGGAAGGGATGCAAAGTTTATGCAATATTGTTGGTGTGGAGATAGTCCAGGAAGACTGTTAGTCCCATAGGAAGCCAGCTAGGATTACACCAGCTGTGTGTTCGCAAGTCCTAGTCTTCATGGGGGACTTCAACCACCCTGGTACATGTTGGAGGAACAACACAGCAAGGCATCAGTGGTCCAGAAGGTTTCTGAAATGTATTGATTATTATTTCATCCTCCAAGTGGTAGAAGAGCTGATGAGGAAAAGTGGACCTCGTTCTCCCCTGATGAGGGGCTAGTGGGCAATCTCATTACAGCTAAAATTGTTTTATGCAGAATGCACTGTAAATGGGAGCTATTTCCAAAGACACACATCTGCAATTCCTGTTTTTTTTTTTTTTTTTTCCTGACATTTCCTACTTTCCCCTGTGCTTTGTCAACAGCAGACAGTTATACAGCATCCATATGTTATCACACAGGCCAGGAAAGAAAACTGAGTAACACTGTAACTAAGACAAATCATCCTTCCCACTCAAAATACACTTTTAACAAAGATCAAAATGCTTTGTCTGGTTCACTTCACGACAGTACAAATGCAAGTAGAGCATGGGAACAGAAAGAGGGAGGTGAGCAGACTAAGACCTTATACTGCCTGGCTCATGAAATCAGGACACAAGCCGGATATTCGCTGTTACTGGTTTATATATTACATTAGTGAAAAGAAAGAAAAGCATATAAGTAGAGAACCTGAGTAATGAAAATAAATATTTAAAGTTGTTTCTTTTTTCTGTCAATATGATTTAATTTTATTTGCATTCATTGGCTAGCAGACCAAATCAGGGAATTTCCACTATCTGACTTCCCCATAGGCATACTATCAACACACTGACCAAGCAGCTTCTCCAAATGCCGATACATTTATCCTTTCTTTTCTTTCATCCCTAACTGCAAAATAAACAGGCAGACAAAATATACAGAAATTACATTTCTCGTTAGCAAAGCTAATGAGCATAGCAGCATCAAACTCTTAACAGCTCGAAGTGTACAAGAGAAACTCATGAGTTTCTACATAGACATGATTAATGTCTGAATAGGCAGTTTATTTCCTTTCTCCTTTTCCCATACTGTGTATCTTCCTCTTCAATACACTGCATTTTTCTTGCTTATTCTACTACACACCAAATAATCGCCTATTCCCATACATTCAAAGTAAGCCTTTTAAAATGAAAAAGATCTACTCAATAGAACTTGTGAGTTTCTAGTATTTGTGTTTATCTTGGCCACTGCTCGTCCAGGCATCAAGATGAAAAGCCAATGTGAAGAGTCCTGCTACATGCATTCACTTACCTGGAAGGAGGTTGCAGCAAGATGAGCACTGGTTTCTTTTCCCAAGTAACAAGCAGTAGAACAAAAGAAAATGGCCTCAAGATGCACCAGGGGAGATTTAGATTGGATATTAGAAAAAATTTCTTCACTGGAACAGGCTACTCTGAGAAGTGGTGGAGCTACAATCCTTGGAGATATTTAGAAGACATGGATGTGTGGCACTTAGGGACACCAGTTTAGTATCTGGACTTGATGACCTTAAAGGTCGTTTGGAACTTAAATTACTCTGATTTTGTGATTCGTTATCATAGGAGTGGAATGTGACCTCTTGAACTAAATGCCACAAAAGTGGGACCAGAATTGCAGGACAATTACGTAGCACAATTATCTGTAAGAGTATGTGGAGGGAGAATGTCACTCTTTTAAGGGACTTCTTGCAAAGGAAAAGAGGAAGCCACGAATGACAGCATACAAGAACACAAACCTGACCAACATAGTAAAGAAGGCAGTGATAATAACCAAACTTGATGAATCACATCAATTGATAAAGGCACATGAGATGGTGAGAAAGTTTATTCCAGTGAGGTTATCTGAGTGGGGACCTGCCAGCTGGGAAACAAAGAGGGGAAAAGGGGAAAACCAAAACAAAATACAGAGACACAGACCTGACAAGTATGTAAACAACTGCAAGAAACAAACCTCACCACATATGTTAAAACCACCAAAGGACATATAGGTCAAAGAAACTTTAGGTCTGACATGCTCATCATTGATGTACAGCCTGTATAGGCCATTAAGAAGCACACCACTTAGCAATGAGTCTTCTTGAAGGTACGCCGCAGATGTGTAGCCTGAATGAGCTCTTTAGCCTTTGCGCTTGTGTGCTGGTAATGGCTGTCCTCAAACCACCAGCTGAAATGCCATCTAACGTACTCCTGGAATTTAAGTCAGTAAGTGCAGCTGGTACAATACGTAGCTTGGATGTGAGGGCACTGAGACATCTGTTAAACAATAAAACTGTATCTTTTTGTTACTGTAGATTTTAGCTTAAATTCCTGTACAAACAGGCCCCGTGAATAAATTGGAATGAAGACAGGCACCCTCCCAAATTGCTTTGGGTGAAGTTAGACCTGTTTGGCAATAAATGAGTACATGTTCATTCCAAAAAGCAAAGGTGGCCAAGGAAGTCACTATGATATAGAGTAAGGCCAGCTTATATCGCAGTGTTCTGCCACAATGGTAATTTAGTAACAAAGCTTTATCTTGGATCAGGACACTTAAGAGAACAACATGCTCACTTGCAGAGGTATACAAAGAAAATGGAACACACAGTTTTACTACATGAAATAGTGACAGAAAATAACAGGTTTCCTTCCCTGGAATCATACCAAATTCTTTTAAAATTTCTTTAATGCTCTGTAGTCCAAGAAATTATTTTCCTCCCTTCTTCTCTCACTGTTTCTTTTATTAAGTACAACTATTTACTATATTGGCTACACATAGAGATTTGGCCTTTGCTTGCAATAATAACCTCTCTCCCCTTGACATTAAAAGGATGGCTACTTCATAGAGACACCTTCAGTATCGGGATTCCTTAAGACAAAAATAGGCACTAGAAAGCAGAACAGCATATTAAAAGAAAAGATGAAACTACAGTTGCACAGTGGCCTGGTAAGATTAAGACTCTGCAATTCCATTTGAGTTGAGTGCTAAACAAGACAGCATCACACAAACAGTTGGAGAAGTCACTAAGAAGAGTACAGTATTTTGTGTCCACAAAACACTGAAAAAGAAATTTCATTTTTCTTAACTAACAATGTCTGTTCAGATCTTAGAAGAAATAAAAGACCAAACCAAAGAAACAACAGCATGACAGAACACTGCATAGGAATTACAAAGATTCAGTAATACACAAATTCCCTGCTACTAAATTTTATACAGTGCAAGGAGGAACAGTGTACATTTTGCACAGCTAGTGAATCAAAGACAAATCAAGCCTACAGGAGTATAGCCTAGAGGTCTCAACCAGGATTGAAATCACACTTGCTGTTCCACTCAGCCCTTAACAGTTTAGGAACAGAAGAAAAAAGAACTATCATGAAATTATAAATGCACTCAACTTGTGCAAGATCCTGCTGACGGGCAAAGACAACAGCGCTAAAGAGAGGGAACAGAAGTTTGCATCCTCAGTTCTGATGCCATATACATAGCAATATTCTGCTTCCAGTTTCACAGGTTTAATGTGATTTTGAGTAGACTTGGTCACGTCAGCTGCAGTGCCTTTTAAATACAACAGATTTTAACATAGCCTTTGACCCCAAAGTCTGGTAACAACTCCATGACAGACCAGCACAGATCACTCTGTATCTACCAGAGTTATATATTATTTCTGTAAGGATTTGCTATTGCTCATAGCAAAGAAGCAGCTTGGAAAGTTTCTGCTTAGATCTTGTATTACTGTCCCTTAGCGCTCCCTTAACAAAGCAAAACATCAGGGATGCAACTTTATAGCAAATTACTTAACATTTCAGTGCATTTCACTATCACAGGTCTTTTTTCAGGCTCTTCATGTATTTAGGTACTCCAGTTTGCCCTTTACTCAAATACTGTCTCTTTTGCTCCTTCTACACATGAAAAACACTCCTTAACTTTAAAACAGTAACAGTCATGAAAGCCTGATATACACAAGTGTCATTGAAAGCTTTCTACTAAAGTGTTTAGTACCAAAAGGATGGTATTTTAAAAAATTTTCCTTATGAGTTGAACTGCACTATTATCTTCATATTGTAACAGTAATTGTACAAGAACATTGTGTGCTTCATAAACCTGATCCAGACAAGAATCACAGCAGCACAGTTGCATGAATGTAAGTGTACACACACACATACCGTAAACGAGAGGGCAAAAATACTGTAAGAAGTCAGAAAAGTGTATGGTACTGCTGATACTCCAAAACTGAATTTAACAGTTACATATCCATCAATTAACAAGAACTTGTGTGTGTAGTTTCCATCAAAACAAAAATTCAAATCCCAGAGCAAGGGTTCTTTCATCTTGCAAGTATGGGATTAAATCTTTTTAAGTATGTAACTGAAGTGTACAGTAAAATGTACCTAAAAGTGAAACACTGTTAAGGGAACTCCAGAGTTCACCAAAGCTGCTGTTTCCTCCTTCCTGTTTTGTGCTTTTTTTTTTTTTCTTTTTTTTTTAATTGTTTTGTTTTGGGGTTTTTTTTTAGATTTATAATCTAAGAGATCTCCAAATATAAAGCAACCTTATCCTGGCTTCATCTGGGCTACAGAGTTAATTTTCTTCTTAGTAGCTAGAATAGGACTTTGTTTTGAATTCAGTAGGAGGCAAACGGTACTAATACAATGACATTTTCAGTTTTTTGTAAAGAATCACAGACCTTCCAGCTTCCCACGTTTTGCAGCTGTGCAAGAGCACAAGAAGCTGGGGGAGATCATGGACAAGACAGCAGACCTAAGCCAGTCAAAAGGATATTCCATACCACAAAAAGTCATACTTGTACAGAAACTAAAGGAAGTGACCAGGAGAGGTGGGAGGAAGTGCTGCTTCAACATTGGCCACAGGTGGTGAGCAACTGCACTGTCTATCACTTCTCTTCTTGGATTTTATTTCTCTTTTTGTTATACTCCTTTTCATTGTAGTTAGTAACACAAAGAGTGAGTGACTAGCTGTGTGGTGAGGTTAAACCACTGGAAACAAATTCTACAAAACATGGATACACACACACACATACACACACGAATGTAGCCAAGTCCCCTGCTTTTGTCCCAAATGTTTTTGTTATTTTTATGTTCTACAGACAATCTTTATAAAAGATTAATTTCCTCATATGCATACTATATTACAGGTATATTTCTACCACATGAATACTTGCAATGTATTAATAAAAAAAAAAAATAACCTAAGTCTTGCCTTTGAAAACTTACCAATGCCCAATGCATTTAAGGCCAATTAAGACCAAGCCATTTCACAACTGTAACAGTGTCTACGTTTGAAAAACACATTAGTAAAGTTTACAGATCTAAAAAACCCTGTTTGACAATCTCTCTTCAACATTTAACAGTTTCCTTCCTTCAGAAACACCTCTTGAGCTTCATGTGTCTGTATTATTGTATTTACAAAATGAACAGAAGTATCAAAAAGACACCAACATTACTCAGTTCAACGGCTTCCAAAATTAACAAAATTCTATTAAATACTCGGGGTAGATTTGGTTTGCATCAAAGATAACGAAGATCTTTGGGTTCCAGGTATTATCCACACAGCTGTCATACAAGTTCACGAAACTTCCATCCTTTGAAGGAGGTCTCATGTATTTTGAATCACCATTGATATAGTCACCAGTTAATACACGAGCAAGAAACATGACTTTATCCGATCTGTGCAGATGAGGTTGCAGATTCACACCATGGATTTGGAAAGTATCTCCATGCTTCATGTCCTCTTTGCAGAAACGACTGGAATATGACGCATCTCTTGCAAAATAGGTGCCTTTCAAATAGAAAAAGAAAACAACTGATGACATTCTCATCATGACTACTTAACTGCCAGAGCATGGATCTATACATATCTATGACAGACTAACCATAGTATCAGAATGACAAAAGATGTCTCTTCTTTTATGTTTATTAGGAATCCAGTGGTTTTATTCCTAAATCATTAGAGTATTGCAATATGACCAAATATTTTTAGTAAGAATGTTTCAGTAGGGAGATTGTCTTGAGACCGATACTCCTTTGTTAGGCATCCCTCCCCTACATTCCCCGGTCCTCCCAGACAGTTGTGACAACTATATTCCTTACTTCAGCCTACCTTTCTTAATTACACTTGACGTAAAAGCAAAGCTAGATTAAATGGCTCTTGGGTAAATTCAGGGAGTACCTCACAAAGAACATGCTATAGGGAACACTTCACAATGTTAAAGTGTTAAGTTTGCCAAACAAAATTACAAAAATGCTTACCTTTTCCATATACAGCAGCATGCATCCCATTTATTCTCCAGTCAAAGTTGTGTATGCATATTGCTTCTACAAATTCATTACTGGTGCCATGAAACAACATCTGCTCATTAATAGTTGGGACACCTCTCTTCTTCTTTAGTTGAGCTTTTTTCCTACAGAGAACATACAATAGACCACTACAAACATCTGTATGATCAAAATAAATTACTACTCACAACATGGCAGAAGGGACAGATCTAAGCCACTCCATACATTCCACTTTTAGAAGTGTCTAGATGATTCTGTTTTTGAAGGTACATATATAGAAATCACTTCTGGATACTGTGGACAATTTTCAGACATAATTCAAGATTAGAAAAACATATTGCAATTAATACCTTGTTTATAAATAAATACATTCCAGAGAAGTTAAAATTTTGCAGCACTTATCTTAAGAGATACCTTCATTTAGGTTTATTGTTCAGTTGTTTTATTTTCCCCCACCATCTAGTGCTTGTTTAATACCTTTACTGATGATCTGGATGAGGGTCAGAGAGTGGCCAGGCAGAAAGGGACCTGGGGGTACTAGTTGAGAGCCAGCTGAACATGAGCCAGCAGTATGCGCAGGTGGCCAAGGCCAATAGCATCCTGGCCTGTATCAGGAATAGTGTGGCCAGCAGGGCTAGGGAAGTCATTTCTTTCCCTGTACTCAGCACTGGGCCCCTCGATTTAAGAAAGATGTTGAGGTGCTTGAATGTGTCCACAGAACGGTAGCAAGGTGAGTGGGCTGGAGCACAGCCCTCTGAGGAGTGGCTAGGGGAGTTGAGGTGGTTCAGCTTGCAGAAGAGAAGGCTCAGGGCAGACCTCATTGCTCTCTACAACTACCTGAAAGGAGGCTGTAGCCAGGCAGGGGTTGATCTCTTCTCCCAGGCAAACAGTGACAGAACAAGAGGACACAGCCTCAAGCTGCACCAGGGCAGGTTTAGGCTGGATGTTAGGAAAAATTTCTTCATAGAAAGAGTGACTGGCATTGGAATGGGCTGCCTGGGGAGGTGGTGGAATCACTGTCCCTGGAGGTGTTTAAAAAACAGACTGGATGTGGTGCTAAGTACCTTGGTTTAGTTGATTAGATGGTGTTAAGTAATAGGTTGGACTTCACGATATCAAAGGTCTTTTCCAACCCGGTTAACTCTGTGGTTCTGTAACTTAAATTTATTTCCTTATGTGATTGCTACTTTAAGACTCTATAATGAAAATGCTTATCTTTTAAAAAATCATCTGACTAATGAAAATTTTAAATATACATCTATAAGCTATTTTCTCACTATTCAACACTGTTTACCTGAGTTTAATAGTAACAGCTTTAAAAGTGATTCTGATATGCGTGTTTTCTTAGAAGGTACACAAATAACTTGTTGAATAGAACTGCTTAAGACATACTATGAAATAAGTGAAAAACAGAGCTCTGTAAGTCCTACTTCTCCCAGGCAAACAGAATACGTAGAGGGAAAAGAACTTTGCAAAAGCTTTTGTAGCACATTAAACTGAAATAAATCACAAGAATATGTGCTATTTTGGCACTTAGTTCTGTCATAGGTTTCAAAGTTGAGAAATTAAAACAATCCACAAAGATTAATTTGCACTGTTCGATATAAAACTAAAATAATACAAATCTAGCACGGAATTATTTAGCAAAAAGTTTCTTCTCCTTATTTCACTGTAAGTAAATTGGGAATATACCACATGGACCTCCTGAACATCTTTAATGTTTCAGTCTTATCTATGCTACAAATACTACATCTCTATACTTGTAGATGGCACAGTATTGACAGTGGAATTCTCAATACATAAGAATGATATGTAAGAAAATTAGAAAATAAAAAAGCTAACACATTTTCATTCATAATAAAAAGCAATTAAACATATTTCTTCTTCATGTTTTCAAGATCTGCTCTTGAGCAACCTGCAGGTTTTAGAAACAATCTCACCTGCAAAAAAACTCCCACAAGTCTAGATTTTGTATTCTCTTAATTCTTTTAATTCGGTGGCTATCCATTGTTTTGCCGAAGAGATTAGAAACTTCATCATATTCATTTGTTTTCTTTTGCAATGGAATAAGCTGGGGGAAAAAAACAGTATGTTAATATTATTTCAATTTGATGCATTCTTTAATTATCACACCGAAAAGGAGAACTAGGGAAAATGTGGGACCCTTACAGAAGGAAAATGGAGAGCTGCTGACAAAGGATATGGACAAGGCTGAGGTTCTCAATGACTTCTTTGCCTCAGCCTTCAACAGCAAGGGCTCCAACCACAATGCCCAAGTTCCAGAGGGTAAAAGTAAGGACTGGGAGCAGGTAGATCTGCCTACTATAGTAGACCATGTTTATGAGCTCCTAAGAAATATGAATATGCACAAGTCCATGGGGCCTGATAAGATCCACCCACAGGTCCTGAGGGCACTGGCAGATGAAGTTGCCAAACCACTGTGCATCATATTTGAAAGGTGATGGTAGAGTGGTGAAGTTCCTGCTGACTGGAGGAGGGCAAACAGAACAC
>VWZE01018318.1:33349-45788 GCA_013396675.1 Eubucco bourcierii
ATTCTATGATTCTATGAAACAAAGAATGTAATTTTTTTGCTGCTTCCTTCCCACAGCAATTCTGATTGGAGCAAGGGACTCCAATGGCTAAAGTCAGGCATGGCTTTAAGAACTTTGGCAAAGGCTATCAGTATTAAGTATGTCTTGTCTCACTCACTAACTTCCTTACTTTCTCCTGAAATAAAAACAAAAACAAAACAAAACCAAAAAACCAATCTAGTCATCAAAAAACCAAACTAGTCATCCTTTTCTTCTCAAATGTCTTCCTTCTTTACTTGGCCAGCTCTCCCATCTTGGCTCACCTTTTACATTGTTTGATGCAAAAAGTAAAGAAATAATAAAGAGAATCCATCTTTTAGTTTCATTTTACTTAGAAGAATTAGGAATAAAATAAAAAGGAGGAATCTTCCTTTTATTTCCTTACCTGAAAGCACTGATAGAAAAGGGAGCTCGCTTTATTGGACGTTGCTTAAGGGTAGTTAGGTTAGTCTGTTTCATCACTGAGCAGAAAACAAGAGTTAGAATCAAAGTTTCTGGAATTTCTCTATCGCATATGAAACACTTAATTGGCATTTTAAAAAATAGCATCACTACACCAAAAGCTGCATGACAGGAATTCTTATTTCAATAACTAACACAACAGCATTTTTGATAAATGTTTCTAAATACTGGCCTCACAATCATTGACATTTACATGAGTTGGCAAAATGTGCAAACATTACACCAACAAAAAAATTACTGTTAAAATACCCATCTAACATTCAGTCCCACTAAACCACTGGCAAACCTTCCACTGACTTTACTATAGCTGGTATGATGAAGCATAGTACTACTATCCTTAAATCAAGATACAATAAACAGTAACATAAAACTCACTCTTCAGCATTTTTATTTAGTACTATTATTCTGGAAGCAAAACTGATTTTTTTTAATTTTTTTTTTTAAACAGACATTTTAACCCAAGTGAAGAAACTTCCTTATATCACACTGCTTTACTCCCAGTACATGGCTGGTTTACTCAGTCCCTCCTATTTGCATTTGAAATACTACTATTTAAGTGTACAGCTGTTTTGCAATTTAATCAGAAAATAAATAATCTATGGGTGGAAAAGCTAATATATATATCATTAGACCACACCATTCAACAAAGGAAGGACAGGTTAATTTATAATTAGTTACATACATTAAAGTCACTTACAAGTATGCCATCAGTAAGATCTTTACAATTTTGCCTATAGAATTATAGAATTGGTTTGGTTTGAAAAGTCCTTTAAGATTATTGAGTCCAACCTATTTCCTCCTTATTCTAACAAAAGAATTGGCCCAAACTACCTGCTGAATTATTAAATCACTTTTATTCCAGTATGTTGTAGAAAACTTCCTTATGTTTCTTACTCAGACTGAATGAAAAAGGTTTTCAAGCTTACAGGTAGCTGCGTGTTAAAGAAAAAAGATTCGATCTTCACAGTCCTGCAGATGTATGCTACGTGCTACCTACAGGTCAGGCAAGTGGCAGTAACAGGATGAACTGGTACTAAACAAGGCATGGAATAGGGCAGCTGCTTCTAAGCTTCTAGGTACTTTCCAGCAAGGAAGGCATTTCTAATCCCAAGTTTACTGGATATGAGAACAATAATTTGCTGAATTGACAAATTAACTGGTGTATCAGGTACCTTCTATTATTTATATTTACTCTAGACCAAGATACATACCTGAAAAGTCTAGTGTGTAGTTAAATTTTGTAGTAGTAAAAGAAACAGAACCACGTGGGTTTGTTCGGAAGCTCCTTTCAATGTCTTCACTGCTGACAGAGCAATGACTGTTTGAATCAGTCTTCAAAATAAATGAAAAGGCACATTTAGACAAATTCAGGAATATGTAGTTTGATGTATGGAATCCTTCACAGCTAATACAGCTTCATCTGTATTTACCTGAAACATGTGCCATTTACCACACTCGGCCAAATAAAACCAGCCCCACTGGGTATCAGAGGTGTCCATCTCTTCAACTGAATTTTCTGACTTTGGAAAAAATTCTTCTGATGTTCTTTGGAGCATTTCCTGAAACATTCATACACATACACAAAGGAAGTTTTCACAGTACTTGCAAAAATGTGTTATTTGAGAAATCGATTAGAAAAGCAAAATAAAGAGAATTTACAATACTTAAAAAAACCCTGGCAGGCAGGATGGCTTCCATACAACCAATGATTACCATAGCTGGATTTCTGCAGAACAGAAGAGGAAAGACATAGAAAAGGCCTACAAAATCATTGCAAACCAA
Source organism: Eubucco bourcierii (assembly GCA_013396675.1). NCBI lineage: Eukaryota > Metazoa > Chordata > Aves > Piciformes > Ramphastidae > Eubucco > Eubucco bourcierii. The sequence continues at coordinate 35,633 of VWZE01018318.1, forward strand.
ACACACAACAATGAATGACATTTTCTTTTAATGTAAGGAGGAGACACAGATCAAAGGTTGCACATGTAAAGTTCAAACAACTGAAAGAGAAAATTCTTCATAAAAGAGATGGCAATCTGGGGGTTACTTTTCCATGGTATGCTGTGGATGCTGTGAATTTATGGAAGTTCAAAGAAGCTGGTAGACAAGTTCAAGCCTACCAAGAGCTATGTCAGAATACATTCAGAAGTACAATCCCTGACAGATTTCAGCTTCCTCTTTGTTCATCAACAAATCCTGAAAACTTTTGAAGTTTACCATTCTCCATCCCCAAGCAAAAACTGTAAATTGGTTAGGGGAACCCTTCAGGAACCTTTCTTGTCTTACTCCCATAAGAGGTCAGCAGTTAATCCACTAACTGCTTAACTAAGACTGGCATTCTTCCCAGCGATTTCCTTAGCTTTTGTTTCTATGACAATGAACACTCCCCTTCAGCACAAGTATCTCAAACAACATTTAGCTAGTAACCTGGATGTTTCAGATGTTGCCTTGGCATTTCAACCCATAAATAAAGTAGGAGCCTAGAGGCAAATACTGGAGACTGTAAGCAGGCACCACCTAACCAGAGACACTGGGGCATGAGTTAAAATCAGAAGGCAACTCTTCTAGCATTACCATTTCCCCTTATTCTTCCCAAACCTGCCCTTTGTGATTGTGGAAAAATAATCCCAGAAACCTCGCTGTGGCAATTCTAGAGACTATTTTAATTATGAAAAGCACAAAAAAATCTAGACACTTAGAAAACAGGGGATTCTGAAGTAGACAAGTGCAGAATCTAATGGCAAACCTACTTTAGTACAAACAGAAGCCTACAGTGGCTACAAGGCTACATACGTAACTTCCTCAAGTTCAAGTGGAATGATAAAAGTTGCATCACCTGCATGGAAAACTATTTTGAAATAGGTAAAAAAATTGTTCGCTACTTCAGAGGGCATCTGGCAACATCTATTCCACACAGCAATGCAAAGTCAGAGTCTTCATCATTAGGTGTTAAAGCACACATGGCCACATGTCTTGATGAAGTATCATTCATTTTCAACTTGATTCTTCTTCTCAAATGAGTACTTGCTTATGTTCTCTCCTACAGAGTGTAGGGCAGAAGTAGTCTACACTTTTTAAAAGATTAGAGGAAAGCAATTCAGGCCTTTTAACCAATGTTTCTTTTCCTTACTTTCCCACAAAACTTCCTAGACTTCATCTGCATTGCTGAATTAGCTCAGGGCCTTGAATCTGATAAACCACATCAATAATACCTGTAATATCTTCGGAACAAGTTACAGAGAAGTTGTGCTCATCTGTGCCCTATTAACACATGTATTCCTCTGGGGGTAACACAGCCTCTAGAACAAACTAAGGAGGCAGTTATTCCTACAGCTTTCAGTAATGTTACATTATATTCACATGTATTACCCCAATCACAAAGTGTAGGGTAAGCACGTAGATTCTGATACACTTAAAAGTATGGAAGAAAGACCCAAAGGCATGAAGATGTAAAGCCATAAAAACAAGAGATATTCTGAAAGACAACACCAATCTAAATTGCTCAACATACTGATGAATTTAAAATCAAGTCCACAACATTTGTATTTATTTTGTCTAAGAATTCTGAACAGTGAACAGGAAAATCTCAATGAGTTTTTCTATAGGCCAGTCAACTACTAAAGGTGCAGCAGTGAGAATTTTATTAGTGATGCTGTTGCTAACAGGTGGCCTCTCAACTCCAGTTATTAAGCACTGTTTCTACTGGTGCTGGAGTTATCAGAACCACTAAAATTAAACACAGTTACTTTGACTTTTGAACAGAATGAATGGTCACTGGGTGTTGTGCTGTGACTGAACAGCTTTACTGCTGCTGGTAACACACTACGTTTTCCCAGGGGTTCTTCTAAGTTTGAATGACAAACGTGATTTCACAGTGTATGGAATCACAGAATGGTCTGGGTTGGAAGGGAACTTTAAACCCCCTCACCATAGCCCCATCCAAACTGTCTTTGAACACCTCTGGGCAACCTGCTCCAGTGTCTCATCTCTATCAAGGTAAAAAATAAAGAAGCATTCCAAGGGGTTGCTGTATGCTTTCTTCTGCTACCTGCTTTCATTGAAAAACTGCACTTTACTGCCAAAACCTCTTTCACCTACAAGCATCAACTTTGTACAGCTGCCTGATGGAAACACTAATAGGGCTCAGACTCATCGTTAACGCACAACGCACTTGAGCGCGAGACTTGCGTGAGAGTGCAGGGCCAGAATGAAGAACAGCATCAACACCAGTGACGGACACAAGGTGAAACGCCAACGCCCTCAGCAACTGTATCACCACTTACCCGCTTTGTGCTGCTGGGGACCCGTTTAGCGACCCCCTCCAATGCTGAACCCCTTAGAGCTCAAGGACACGGCGGAGCGACCGATATAAACACAGCACTAGTCTTTCCCATGTGGGCCGTAAGCTCTCCCACTGACGGTGGCCTACGCACCCTCCACCCTCTTCCCTAACCTGGCAGCGCGCTCGCCGTCGGGGACTGGGCGGCAGGGGAAGCGGCCTGCGGGACGCGCCTAGTAGGAAACAGATCGAAGAGGAAGAAGACTAAAGCAGCGGTCGTTTCCGCCGTTTCCCCCGTCCTCCTCCCACCCGCACTCACCGCATCGGCCGCCCACCCTGGGGTCGCTCCCCACATGCCGCCCGGAGATTGTGTAGGGGACCAGTGCATGTGGGCACAGTGACAGCAGGGCCAAAGGCCCACCGCCACGGCGCGGCCTCCAGGCGCTTCCGTTAACGGCCGCGGCCGAGAGGGGCGGGGCAACAGCGGGTAGAGAGCGCCTTCGATAGGCTTGTCACGCAGGGGGGCGGGACCTAGTGTGTAATTATGCAGCAGGATAGGCGGAGCCGGAGAGGGTGGTGAGACTGGAGAAAGGGTGGGGTCACTGCCGTGATGGGGAGAGGGAGGAGGAGAGGGAGGGGCTGGGCTGGGCCAGGGCCAGGGCCAGGGCCAGGGGCCGGGGCCGGGGCCAAGGCCAAGGCCGGGGCTGGGGCCAAGGCCAAGGCCAAGGCCGGGGTCAAGAGCAGGGTCTGGCCAGCTGCAGTCAAGTCCTGGCAGACCAGGATTACCTGGAGTAAGTCACAGAGGACATTGCTGTCCAGGAGGGTTTGGAATGCCTTCAGAGATGGAGACTTTACAACCTCTCTGGGCAGCCTGGTCCAGTGCTCTACCACCCTCAGAAAAGATTTTTTCCCCCTTCTGTTTGTGTAGAACCTCCTGTGTGCCGTTTCCTGGCCAGTGCCCTGTCACTGGATACCACTGAAAAGAATCTGTCTTCCTCCTGACATTCACCCTACAGATGTTGATAAGCATTCATGAGCTCTCTTCACAGCTCAACCTTTCTCCAAGCTAAACAGCCCCAGCAGTCAGCCTTTCCTGGGTAGTGTTTTGACAGTGATAGGAGAAAGACACTTGTCTTTACAAATAAAGACATTACAATATGAAACCTGAAATAATAAAAATAACTAGGAATCAATAAAGACTACAAAAGGGGGATCATTGGAAAATGTTTCAAATTTTGCTTGGCTGTGCCATAGCAGCAATTCGACCTCATCCTTATTGCCCATAACTAAAAAAAGAATCTTCGTATCCTTATCACTGAAGCCTTTCTTTAACTAACAAAGGTGTCCTTTGAAGACAGCAGAAACTGGACACAACCTAATTTTTTTAATTTTTAGGATAGTCTGCATGCTTAAGAGGATAATAAATACTAACTTTTCTGCCTGGGGAGGTATAGAACTGGACTTTAATGAACATGCAACATATGATGCAGGGGGCTGTACATGTGAGGGGGAGCAGGCAGACCAGGCGTCTGTACATTTCAATCACATAAGCCAACAGGAAAAATATGAGGGTTACTTGCAGACAGGAATTTGGGATAAAAGGAGACTATGTCCTCCAGCAATGTGAGAGACCTCATAGGGATTTACACCGGCCCTCTGTCTCCTGTGTGAGCACACACCTCTAGCAATTAAAGTTTTCTTGTACAATGGTTAAGCTCCCCAGTGCAGCAACCCTCTGCTGCTTTGTACCTCATGGCTTTGGTTTTCAGTTCTTTTAATTGTTGGCTGAATAAGTAAGAATCTTCTTTTTTTTCTGTGACACTGACTAAAAGCCGCAGTCAGTTCTACCCCTTAATCATGGAGGACACAGCAAAAGACTTGTCTCACTTCACTTTCATATTCCTAGGTGTCCCCTTTTTTTCCCCAGTTGTCTTACTGTCATATCCAGTACTTCACCACTACTTGGTTCCTTGAAAATCATCAGTTCCCTTTCTGTCTCCTTCTGTGTGTAGCCTGAGCTCCAACATCCCAGCCTGCCTTCTTTTTTGAAAGGAGTAGTAGTCCAGGAAGTTCCCAGCTCTTCAGATGATGTTATGAGAATTTAAATGCAAGCAGATATAGTTGCAGCAGCAGGAAGGCAGAAAGATGGAAGACTTCAGTTTTGTTTTGTGTTTGTTTTCTCTCAAGAGGATATAGCAGAGTTCAGGGGAACCAGAACACTTGAATACCTCCACTCATTTTGGACTTCAACCTTTTCTAGGCTAACACAACCATGTGATGCTAAGTGCAGCACTCCATAATGATATTAATGTCACAGCCAAACAGGTGCAACTCAGAGAGAGAGATAACCTCAAAACCAGTGCATCTGCTAGCACCAGTATAGCTTCTCAGGTATGACACAAACAGATGAATTGAGTTGGTGGTTCTCATTAACCTTGCAGTGCTGCTCCCTGTCCATTGTTCTAATGACTAAGCTTCTCTCATCGTACTTCACTTAAAGTCTGTGTAGTGTGTATATTCCTTCTGTGCTCCAGTACACATATCATGCCTGCACTGGACTCCCTCAATCTGACATTTCAGTATAAAGGTTAGTTCTACACACAGGGAACAAAAATTTCCTATAGCCTGATGCACTTCTACTGTTAATTGCAATCTCAAAAAGGATGTTGGGATTATTTGCCACTTTGTCCAACGACTGAAGACAGCATTCCTATTTACCTTCATTTCCTAGTGAATAACAGTCATGTAGGGAATGGTTTCTTTGTGCAGCCTCTCTATTTTTGATCCCTGTCTTAGGCCAAGTTTATTTATAAGTAGAGAAAAGCATATGTGGATCACTTTTAATCCCATTGAACAGCAGAAACCAGTATCAGTATTTTTTTCTGTGTCTGGTGAATCTAGTGAGCAAGATTGAAACAATCAGAATAAAATCTCACACTGCAAACTGCGAGGTTGGGAACATGTGGTTGTCTTGGAAATCTGGACAGGATAGCCATGCATAAGAGGAAACTCCTAGACACGTCACAGAAAAAAAGAAACTGCACAAAGAGTGGTAAAAAGGGCAGCTAGAATAGGTGGCATATATGGAAGGTCTCTGAGAAGTAAAACACCTGATTAGAAAAGCTAAAGCTCAGTTAGAATTAAATTTAGCCAGAGAGATCAAGGGGAATAGAATAGCAAAAGCTTCTAGAGGTACATTAACAGCAAAAGGAAGGCTAAGGAAGGTGTAGGCCCCCTCAGAAAGGAAATGGGAGAACTTGTGGCAAGTGATATGGAGAAGGTCAAGCTTCTCTATGACTTTTTACCTCAGTCTTCACTGGCAAGGGCTCCAACCACACTCCCAAAGTCACAGAAGGTAATGGCAGGGGCTGGAAGAAGGAACTGTCCCATTGTAAGTGAAGATGAGGTTTGTGACCACTGGAAGAACTTGAGAGAGTACAAGTCCATGGGACCCGACAGGATGCACCCACTGAGGACACTAAACCACTCTCTATAGTATTCCAAGAGTCATGGCAGTCCAGTGAAGTCCCCACTGACTGGAAAAGGGAAAGTATAACCCCATTGTAAAAAAGGGAACAAATGATGATCAAGGAAACTATAGGCCAGTCAGTCTCACCTCTGAGCCCAGTAAGATCATGGAGCAGATGCTACTGAAGGCACAGATGAGACAGAAGAATAATGAAGAGGTGATTTGATATAACCAACCTTCACCAGGGGCAAATAATGCCTGACAAACTTGGTGGCCTTCTATGAAAAGTTCACAACATCAATAGACAAGGGGAGAGCAACCAATGTAATTTACCTGGACCTGAGCAAAGCCTTTGACATTGTCCCACACAACATCCTGGTCTCCAAACTGGTAAAACAAGGTTTCGATGGATGGACAACTCACTGGATTTAAATCTGGCTTGACAGCTGCACCCAAAGAGTGGCTGTCAATGGGACCATGCCCAAGTGGAGGCCAGTGACAAGTGGAGTTCCTCAAGGATCAGTACTGGGACCAGTCTTGTCAACATCTTTGTTGGCATTCAGTGCACCCTCAGCATGTTTGTCAACAACACCAAGCTGTGAGGTGCAGCAGACACGCTGGAGGGGAGAGATCCATCCAGAGGGACCTGAACAGGCTGCAGAGCTGGGCCCAAGCCAACCTCATGAAGTTCAACAAGATCAACTGCAAGGTCCTGCATCTGGGTCAGGGCAATGCCAAGCATTGATATAGGCTGGTCAATGACTGGCTTGAGAGGAGCCCTGGAGAAAAAGACTTGGGGATGCTGATAGATGAGAAGTTCAATATGAACTGCCAGTGTACACTTGAGCCCAGGAAGCCAACTGTGTCCTGGGTTGCATCACAAGAAGTGTAGCCAGCAGGTCAAGAGAGGTGAATCTCCCCCTCTGCACTGCTCTTGTGAGACTGTGCCTGAAGTACTGTATCCAGTTCTGGAGCCCCTGTTACAAGAGACATATGGATGTGCTGGAATGTGTCCAGAGAAGGGCATCAAGCACCTCTCCTGTGAGGACACATTGGGAGAGTTGGTGTTGTTCAGTCTCCAAGGAGACCTTATTGTGGCCTTCCAATATCTGAAGAGGGCCTACAAGAAAGCTGGGGAGGGACTATTGACAAGGTCTTGCAATGACAGGACAAGGGCAAAGGGTTTGAACTGGCAGAGGGTAGATTTAGACTGGAAGTCAGGAGGAAGTTCTTTACAGTGAGGGTGGTGAGGCACTGGCACAGGTTGCCCAGGGAGGTTGTGGCTGCTCCCTCCCTGGAGGTGTTCAAGGCCAGGTTGGACGAGGCCTTGAGTGAGCTGTGCTAGTGGGAGGTGTCCCTGCCTATGGCAGGGGGTTGGACCTAGATGATCCTTGAGGTCCCTTCCAACCTTACCATTCTATGATTCTATGATTATAGCTAACTGGGCCTGAGCCACACCTGAAACAACAGTGAGAGGAAGTGCTGTGTGACACTGGCTGGAAACTGGTTGGAAACAGAGGCATCCATCTTCCTTGGTAATCTATTACTTGCAGGGAGATTGGACTGGGGCTGTTGCAAAGGGCACTAAGGAATGTCTGGATTTTGGCCTGCTGGCCTTGACCTGTTCATCCACGCTTGCACCAATGATATTGTCTGGGGAGACCTTAGCAACCCAGGGGTGGCTACAGGGCGCTGGAGCCCAAGTGCTCTTTTCCTTGGTGCTGCCAGTGGAGAATACCTTGGGGAAGAGAATACCCAACCTAGGGGCTATCACTTGACTGCACAACTAGTGCTGCTGACAGGGCTTTGGCTTTTACAACCATGGGCCCCAACTTTGAGGAACAGGGAGTGCTAGGGAGACACAGGAGTCCACCCCCCAGAAGTGGGGCAAGAACATGTTTTCCAGAAGGCTTCCCTTCTAGGAAAGCTTGAACCTAGGATATTCAGGGGATAGTGGCCAAAGCCCACAGAGAAGAAGCACATGGAGCAGGAAGGAAGTGCCTGGTGGAATGGGTGCACACACTTCTGTTGGAAAACTGCAGGGTGGAGCAAACCAGAACCTGGGTGTTTGCTACAGTACACATCATGCCCTCAGTGACCAAGGTGCAGTTGCACAGTACTCCCACTGAACAGGAAGGGCAGAGCAGGTGTGCTGAGTACAGAGTGCTCAGGGTGGGTGAACTTTCCCAGGCACGACAAGGTAATGAATTGAGTCCTGGTCCATCCAGAGACTTCAGTCAAGAGAAGAAGGGAATGGGATCAGTACATAAGGGCCTGGAGTGCATCTCTCTTGTAGGAGTTTAGTTGGTCAATATTGAGTTTAGTTGGCTGAAACCAAGTCCAGCTGCTGATAAGAGCTACCTAGGAAGAAAGCTGAGAGCAAGGGCTCTTTCTAAGCAGAGGCTCCGCTGTAGGCACCTGCCTGTGCCATATCACAGCTCTGTAGCAACTCTGTCTGCACAATTTGGACCTTGATCCAGACTCACAGCTTCAGCTTCCTGGATGACCTCAGATCTGCATCATCAGTATTGACTTGCTGGGGGATAGGCAGGCTGCATGCGACCCAGAGTCTTTGGCCATATCCTGACCTGGACTTGCTGTTCCACATCCTGGCTTCTCTTGGTCAGACGTTATTTCTGCCTGCCACCTTCTCCTGACTAGCTTTCCATGGTGGAGTATCTAACCCTTACTGCTCTCTGACAAAGAGGCAGGATTTTCAACAAGGCTTACAAAGCATGTCTAAGGTCTACATAGCTTTGAGTCAGACATATGGCAAGATAACAGCACTGGACTTGAGGCATGCAGGCTTTGTCTTGTTGAGAGAATGAATCTCTAGGCAGTTTTCCATGGGAGTTGCCCTGAAGAGTAGAGCCCAGGAGAACTGGTTGGTTTTTAAATACAACCTTCTCAAAGCACAAGAAGGGTCCATTCTGATGTGTGGGAAGCCTACCAGTTCTGGCAGAAGGCCAGCATGGATGAACAAAGAACTCCTGACCAAGGCTGACAGCACCAAGGAAGTGCACGGAAGAAAGAAGTGGAGATGGGCAGCTCTAGAGGAATAGAGCTGTTGCCTGAATGTGGTGGAATCTGCAAATCCCAAAGCTCAGCTGGAGTTAAAACTAGTGAGGAATGTGGAAAGCAAGAGAAATTACTTCTATGAATGCATTGCTGGTAAAAGTGAGACTCAGTGTGCTGGTTTGAGGCTAATTGGAATATTTTAATTAGAGAAATTAGATTATTGGCTGTGAAAAGAAAATATAGTGATGCCTGTATTACCCATTTGTTCTGCTGAGCCAGGTAAGAAACAGGACACAAACAAATGCCAGGCAGTCTGTGCCTGGCTATTGGTGTATTAACTCTTCTGCCAGAACCTGCACGTTTTCCAACTAATTGTTCTGTTTCTAACACCCTATGCTGAGCTTTATAGCTCACCCTGCACATAAGAGAGATTCTGAGATAGGGGAGGGGGTGGAAAGAAGGTGCAAGTGTGTTTGGGAGTCCCTCCTGGGCATTCTGACTGCTGGGAGGGATCTTGTATTTCTATATTACTTTTAACTTGTATATTACTGTATATAGTTGTAAATATCTGTAATATATTGTATATTTATGCTTCTAAATTGTGCTAAGATGTAAATATAAAGCTTCATTTCTTAACTTCCATCGGGCTAAGTTAGTCTGGTTAATCTAGTGAGTGGGGGGAACTCTGGAACCACTACAATTTATTTTCATACACCTAACATGGGGTAAATTAAATTTGATTTATTGCTACTTAGGTTCAGAAGTTAAGATGAAGCTTATCTGGTTAGAGAAATCCAATTTCTGGGAGTGCGATGGCAGGATGGTCACCATCACATTCCACAGGATGTGATAAACAAAGTCTCCACCATGGCAGTTCCCACAAATAAAAAGGACACTCTTTCTTTCTTGGGCGCAGTGGGATTCTGGAGACTACACATTCCTGGATTCAGTCAGATTGTCAAACCTCTGCATGATGTGACTCGTAAGAGAAACCATTTCGAGTGGGGACCTGAACAACAAGCAACCTTTGATCAGATAAAGCGAGAAGTAGTCCATGCAGTGGGCTTGGGACCTGTTTGAACTGGTTCAGACATTAAAAACATTCTGTACACGGCTGCCAGTGACAATGGTCCAACTTGGAGTCTTTGACAGAAAGCTCCAAAGGAGACTCGTGGTCGTCCGCTTGGTTTCTGGGGACGTAGCTACAGAGGTTCAGAGGCAAATTACACCCCAACAGAGAAAGAAATCCTAGCAGCCTATGAAGGAGTGAAAGCAGCTTCTGAAGTGATTGGAACTGAGTCACAATTGCT
>VWZE01018318.1:46288-62721 GCA_013396675.1 Eubucco bourcierii
CTCGGTGGGCCCATGATTCATCTGGACATCAAGGCAGAGATGCAACATACCGATGGGCACGAGATAGGTCAATTGACTTATCCATGGACGCTATCACCCAAGTCATTCATGACTGTGACATCTGTGCTGCTATTAAGCAGGCTAAGCGAATCAAGCCCTTATGGTATGGTGAGCGATGGTCCAAGTACAAGTATGGTGAAGCCTGGCAGATTGACTACATCACTTTGCCTCGTTCTCGTTCTGGCAAGCAGTATGTGCTAACGATGGTAGAGGCCAGCACCGGATGGCTGGAAACCTATCCAGTTCCACATGCTACTGCAAGCAACACCATTCTTGGTCTTGAGAGACAGATCATGTGGAGACATGGAACTCCAGAGAGAATTGAATCAGACAATGGCACTCATTTCAAGAACAATCTTGTGAAAAACTGGGACACAGAGCACGGTATTGAGTGGATCTACCACATCCCCTACTATGCACCAGCTTCAGGAAAGATTGAACGCTACAACGGTTTGCTCAAAACCACCCTAAAAGCCATGGGGGGTGGAACTNCAACAGTTTGCTGAAAACCACCCTAAAAGCCATGGGGGGTGGAACTTTGAAAAACTGGGACAAACATCTAGCACAAGCAACCTGGTTGGTAAATAGTAGGCATTCTGTAACTACAGACTGTACATTCTGCACAGTCAGATTTGATACAAACATTAGACAGTGATAAATTCCCTGTTGTACGTGAAAAGAATCTGTTATGAAACCTGTTTGGGTATTTTCTCCTTAGGGCAAGGGGAAACCTGTCCGAGGGGTGGTGTCTGCTGAAGGTCCTGGTCACACATACTGGGTAATGCAAGAGAATGGTGAAATCCAGTGTATTCCACAGAGAAATCTAACCTTAACTGAGGGAGTTTAAATTCAGAGTATGTAATACAAGCTGTCAGGAGTTTTCTATTTTAGGTACTACGTGGTGTCCAAAGAGAATCTATGAGAAAATCAACAGTACGTGAGCACGAACCCAATGTCACCTGGGAGTCCCTGTTCTCGTCTCATCTGCAAAGAGACAAACTGTTTCCTGTTTTCTGAGCTTTTGAATCACTCACATCCAAGATACCTGGAACAAAGTGTAAACTGAACTTGTACTATTCATTATTGTAAATATTGTTTTAGATTAGACAGAGAGTTCTCAGCAAAACTCTGGGTAATAATAGAGGAGAGGATTGTGCTAATTTGAGGCTAACTGGAATATTTTAATTAGAGAAATTAGATTATCACAGTATCACAGTATCACCAGGGTTGGAAGAGACCTCAAAGCTCATCAAGTCCAACCCGTTACCACAGACCTCAAGACCAGACCATGGCACCAAGTGCCATGTCCAAACCCGCCTTGAACACCTCCAGGGATGGTGACTCCACCACCTCCCTGGGCAGCCCATTCCAGCTGTCAATGACTCTCTCAGGCAAGAACTTTCTCCTAACCTCCAGTCTAAACTTCCCCTGGCACAGCTTGAGACTGTGTCCTCTTGTTCTGGTGTTGGTTGCCTGAGAGAAGAAGGTAACCTCAGCCTGGCCACAACCACCCTTCAGGTAGTTGTAGACAGCAAGAAGGTCTCCCCTGAGCCTCCTCTTCTCCAGGCTAACCAATCCCAGCTCCCTCAGCCTCTCTCCATAGGGCTGTGCTCCAGGCCTCTCCCCAGACTCGTTGCCCTTCTCTGGACACACTCAAGCACCTCAATGTACTTCTTAAATTGAGGTGCCCAGAACTGGACACAGGACTCAAGGTGTGGCCTAAGCAGTGCAGAGTCCAGGGGGAGAATGAGCTCCCTGCTCCTGCTGGCCACACTCTTGCTGATGCAGGCCAGGATGCCATTGGCCTTCTTGGCCACCTGGGCACACTGCTGCCTCATGTTCAGGTGGGTGTCAATCAGCACCTCTGGATCCTTTTCTGTTTGGCTGCTCTCCAGCCACTCCCACCCCAGCCTGTAGCTCTGCATGGGGTTGTTGTGGCCAAAGTGCGGCACCAGGCACTTGGATTTGTTGAATGCCATCCCGTGATTGGCTGTGAAAAGAAAATATAGTGATGCCTGTATTACCCATTTGTTCTGCTGAGCCAGATAAGAAACAGGACACAAACAAATGCCAGGCAGTCTGTGCCTAGCTATTGGTGTATTAACTCTTCTGCCAGAACCTGCACGTTTTCCAACTAATTGTTCTGCTTCTAACAACCCTTGCTGAGCTTTATAGCTCACCCTGCACATAAGAGAGATTCTGAGATAGGGGAGGGGGTGGAAAGAAGGTGCAAGTGTGTTTGGGAGTCCCTCCTGGGCATTCTGACTGCTGGGAGGGATCTTGTATTTCTATACTACTTTTAACTTGTATATTACGGTATATAGTTGTAAATATCTGTAACATAATATATATTCATGCGTCAGAATTGTGCTAAGCTGTAAATATAAAGTTTCATTTTCTTAACTTCCATCCAGCTGAGATAGTCTGGTTAATCTGGCAGGAGGAGGGGGAGGAGGGAGCTCCAGAACCACTACACTCAGAAAACATGAACCCTCTGCCAAATGGCGCAGGAGACCTGGTGACAAAAGATGAGCTTAGCTGACAAAACCTGACAATGTTGGTGGAGCATTACCCACAGCAGAGCAAGACCATGCTGGGGATCAGAGGCAAAGTAGACATATGTAAGTCTGTGGGTCCCCTTGAAATGCAGTCACAGGTGCTGAGGGAGCTGACCCAAGTCACTGCAATGCTCCTCTCATCTTTGAGAGTGAGCAGGAGAGGTCTGATGATTGAAGAGGTGTCTAGCACAGGCTCTCTGGCCATCTCCCCCTAAAGGCATAAAAGAGGCCTCCAGGAGCTCAGGCTCTTCCTCCTGATTGCCACTCCTGGAAAGATCATAATGCAAATGCTACCCAAATCTATCTTCACTTGCAGGAATTATAAAAAACGGATTGGGAAAAGACAGCAGAAATTTACAGATGGCAAATTATGCCCAACCCACCTGATAGCTTTCTCCAGTGAAACAACTGTTCTACAGTGAACACAATCTACTCTTCTTTGGGGATCTTTCACACCTATTTCTGTTTCCTTAAAGTATTTGTTTGACAGATGATGAGAGAAGATGGAACAAAGTATTTTTTCAAGAACTCTGGACTTCAACTGCAGTGGAGTTGGAATAGATCTCTGTGAGGCACCTTTGGGAAATTTTTTTGTCCCCTTTTGTTTTTTGGTGGTAGTTGAGGTTAGGATAGAAATGAACTCAGAGTCACATTTTTAAAACTCCTTTATTTTTTATATCATCCTAGTAAAAATCTTTTATATAAAGGTGAAAGTAGATATTGCATAGAAGAAACACTGGTGCAAACATCACCTAGTAGGAATGGCATGTTCTTTCTTAGTGTCTATTACCTACTGCAGAACAGATGGCTAGTCCATAAGCAAACATCTCCAAGTTTTCCCATACCAGATACAGGAGGAAGCTGCTCAAGTCTGTGGCAAGAAGTTACACCAGAATTTTGTGTGCCCTTTCCCACACCGCTCCCAGGAAAACACTGTTTTCCTCCTTGCTTTTTCTATGCCTGATCAGGAAGGGCCATGAGGATCAGTTTGGCTGTGCTCCGCTAGCACTCTTCCTCTGTGCATAGAAATGGGGAGTGGACACAGGATAGGAGAGTTAGCCTGACATGACTATACTCTAGTAAGTCAATGAATGACATATTCAAGGCATATTTTGTCATCCTGGAAACATTTATGCCATTTTTATCATCTTACTTAGCTATGGGCACTTCTGAGCACCCTCCACCTGGGCTTCCTCTAACAAGCTTAGTACCACCAGGAGGGAACAGAATTCACTGCTATTACTTCAGTAGCTTGCAAGTGGAATTTTTTCAGACAGTTCTCCTATTATGTCTCTGCTTAAGATCTGCTGCATCTTCCATGAATGAAGCACAGTGAGACGGCATGTATGTTACAGTCTGAAGGAACGCTCAAGGAAATAGCACTTTGACACCTTTGAACTGTGCTTTCATGAATTAGAAATGCAGAGAGATATGTATTTATACATATCAATTTTTGTATATATTAAAGATACTTTTACTCATCATTGGCTTTTATTTAAAAACATGCAAAAACCCCTTATAGTTGAATAATCAGAGTGACATTTGGGGGAAAACACACAGAAAGCCACTCACCAGCATAAGCAAAAAAAGTGCATGCATGTGTGAGCCAAAGCTCCGTTTCACCAGTTAGTGTCTTCTTTAACAAACTGACTGATGCAGCCTTGCAGTTTCCAGGGCTAATTTTTTTTTTTTTTTTTTTCCCAGGAAAATGGCATTACTTTGCCACTCCTTTCAGGATGTCTGTCATCACCTTCTATGTCAGAAAGTCAGCTAGAGACACCAAGCAGCCCTGCTTTTGACTCCCTCCCTGTAGGTGACTTCATACAGGTGAATACATGAAGCCACTTAATATGCCACATAAATATGCCACTTAATACTGTGCTTGAAATGGCAAAAGTAGTCAAAATAAGAGTTCAGGACCTAGATTGTTGGATCATAAAACGGAATGAAGCATTCTAGAAAAGTAAGTTTGGATGGAAGACAAAGTAGCTGAGTTTGCAACTACACATTTTATCTCTTAGTTCTCATAAACATTTTTTATTTCCTTAGTACTTTAATATCTTTAACTTTTTTTTTTTTTTTTTTTTTTTTACAAAAACTGACTGCAGATTAAAATGTAAGATGTGTCAGGTACCACTGTGCAACCCCAAAGGACAGAAGTGACACTCCAGTTCAGCACTGCGCCCTGCTCTTTTGAATGCCAAAGCAAGCTAGAGAAAGCTAAGCACCTTTGCCCAAAGGCAGAATGCAGGGAGCTGCTGGATGAAAATTGTCCTATCTTTTCTTCAGAAAGAGGAACTTATCTTAGTAACTTTGGATACAGTCTGACATGTAACGGCAAATAAACTGGACAACAGAGCCCCTTCTTCAACATGGAACATCCATCTCCAGTGGATGTTCCATGCTCGTGGTCCCAATGTTTGTTAGAAATGGAAGTAAAACTGGATTCACTTTCTGTGCTTTTCCTCTGCTTCTTCCCTTACTCTTTCAAAGGCAATACAAGTTGAACCCATATGTCATCGTCTGTTTCAGTGGGAATCAAAAGCCCTGTGGAACTTTGGGCATTGTGCTCATAGGGGCAAAGACCATGCTCTAGGAATAGTGACCTTCTTACCTTCTGCACATCACACTCCTTCCAGTCACACTGATTTCATAAGAACTCAAAAAAAAAAAAAAAAAAAAAAAAGTGACACAAACTACACAAAACAGTATTGCTGCCAGATGTACAGATGCATTCAAGACTTAATACAAATAGGGGAAAAATACCTGCCAGATATGAGGTGGTTTGACAGCTATTTCAGCCCACAAGGAAAAGACAGGCTGAATGCTACAACAAAAGTTCTATCTGTTAAAGAGTTTGAAGCATAAATATTCAGACTGGACATTAAAAGAAACTTGTTTACCAAAGAAGTAGCTTGACATAGCATGGCTGGAAAGGCACAAAATTTCCATCCTCAACAGTTTCTGAAACTCAGCCTGGTAATATCACAGTAAGTCTCATCTCATACATGACAGGACTCTTTTGAGAGTGACACTGGGTGAGGTAACCATCACTGGATGAGGATGACCTTCACAAGAGGATAATTTCTGACTCCTGTTAATATAAAAAGTAGTGTTTCTTTTAGAGCTGAGTTGAGCCCTGACTGAAGTTAAACAAGAACACACTCCGGTGTCGAACCCTGTTCTTCCTTCATGAAACAGCAAAAAACCTGGAACAAAGGGTAAACAGAGGCTGCTTACAAGGAAGCTGAATTCAAACTATAGAAGTATATATTCAAGTTTTCGAACGGGAATGTTGGTAAAAATATGCATCAAAGTGAACTCTGAACTACCTCATTGGATAAAGCAATTCAGTCCTGAAGGTGTGCCAACACACACCATCTCTAAGTGCTGGTATGGAAATTGCCCCTTTCCTGCATTGTCTGGTCACCTTTAATCAGGCCATCTTTTCCAGCTTAGGGAGACTGTGAGACTGAGACTGTGAGACTGTGGCCTGCCTGTGAGGAAGGACGTAGCATGACAATGCTGCCATCAAATCGCCATCCACTTCCCTCATATCCAGCAGTATGATGTGCCTAGGACAAACATTCTGAAGCAGACAACACAATCTGTCAAGTCCGCTGCCAACTGGTCAGGTTGAAATCTCTCTGCTTCGTGTTGAGGGAGAAATAACTTGCTTAGTCACGACTTTTAGCTTTCTAAGTAGCACAGCATCAAAGTAGCCAGACACTGCTTTGGATGAGTAAAGGCCTCACAGGAGTAGAAAGCTTGCCATCTGGTCCGATGGGAAGGCATTGCATTCCATTTCGGGAAGAGCCTCTGAGTTGAAAGGAACCATTTTGTTACTGTATGGACATGAAGGCCCTAATAAAGGTAGATGATGGATACCTTCCCATGGATTTAAGAAAAGTTATGTCTTTATTTGCTTGCACCATCAACTTTGTCCTCTGAGATCACACAGTGGTTCCCAGATTAATGTACAATAAATGTGTAAAAACAGAAACAGTAAGAAGTAATGAGAGGCAACTAAATTCTAAGCTATAACCATCATAATAATCATCATAATAAAAAAGTATACACTGTAAGGTACAAGCAGCTGCAAAGCAAAGCAGCTCCAATTACTAGGACTCTCAGTTAGAGTGGCTTTTCTGAGTCCTCCAGGAAATTAGACGTGAGGGTTGAAAACTTAATGGAAGACTTTGAAGAATTCTCCCTTGAAGATGAACACTCATAATTTTTGCACATGGATTAGTAGAGCAAAACTTTTTCTTCAGTTAAGAAACCTTCTTAGAACAGATCTATGATTTCATGCAGATAATCCATTTGTTTGGGGAGTTCCCCCCCCTCTTTGGCAAATAAATGGCAAGTGAGAAAGTGACACAAAAATGAGTCAAATAACTGGATGAGTAACAACAAAGTAGCTTGGTCAATGGACGGATTCCCTCACCAGGGCTAGGCTTGATACTTTTCGAAGTAATTTCTTTCATTCATTTTTATGATGAGACAGAAGGGTTGATGTGATAACATTTCAGAGGCTTTAGGCATCATATTTTTTGCCAGTCCTGTGAATCTGCTGGAAGAGTGTCATGGAGAAGGCCATGCCAAGAATCTGAAGGAAAACAAACAATAAAGGCTTCAGTATAGGATAAACTGATGAAACTGCACTGATGTCCTGTGTTCATGCCCCAGTTGTAGTCTGAAAGTCATTCTACACTATCTGTATTACTCAGGCTTCAACATGGATCAGTAAATCTGGATCTATATTGTTCCGGCACACAGTGATATCTGGAGATGTATCTGTCAGATCACAGATGGAGGCATAAAGCTCTCAGGGCTCTTTGTCATATGCACAATTATTATTTTTTTTAGAATAAATACAAACAAGTCATGCTGCCTTTTCACCCAGCAATTTGTGCTCATTTAGCCACATAACTGTGACTGAAACCATCAGATTCAGATAGTCTTCCCCAGAAGTACAACGGTGACACAGGAACCCCAAAACCTTCACAGATTATGAAGACGTTTTGTCATTTCTCTTTCAAAACACATTAGCTTACTCAGTTCAGTGGCCACGATCTGACTCATTTGGGCAAATTTTGAAATTTGCTTCCAAAATTAAACAGTTCCCCTAGGAACAGCATAGCAAACAGCTAAGCATGGGCATGAGAACTCCAAAGTAGTGCTCTGAAGTCAAAACACAAATAAGCAAAACCCCCACTGTAGCATGTCTTCTTTGCAAGACCGACTGCTTACCTGCTTCCTCTCTGAGTAGATGGCCTTTAATGAACTCATAACACAATTTTTTGAATCATGACTGAACTTAAAGCGGTTAAGCACCTCTTTTTATGCTATAGAATCAAGAATGCTAACAGCATTTCAAAAGTCATGTTGACAAACATCATGCCAGATTACCTGCATTATGAGGATGCACATCCCGATTGAACCAAGGACATGTTTATTCTCATCAAACCAGGTCATAACTCTCTCATAACAGCCCTGAAATGGCAAAAGATGAAAACTGAAATCCCAAGGCCAGATTTTCTTTCACACACATTCCCTTTATCTCCTTTCTTCCATGAACTGGAACACAGGCAAAGCAAGCCTTACCGTCTTCCACACTAATCCAGTGGAATTCCGTCCACAGTCTTGGGAGTTTTCTGTACAACATCGGTCTGGAACAGTGTTTTCTCCCAGCACTGGGTACCAATCCGTGAAGTCATTCACACCACAGCATTTCATCTATAGCAAAACCAAAGGATTTATAAAATTTCACTAGCACAATTCTTAAATCATGAACCACCAAAAATCTTTACTTCCAAAAAAGAAAATAAAGGGTCCCACACCCAAGGTATTTTAGTTTTCTTGTTACAGAGATGTGAGCCCAACAGCAAAAGTCTCACTGTCAAAACTGCAGTTCTAATTATGCAGGTTTTTCTTCTTCTTCTCTGTTTCAGATCAGAGAGAGAGGTAAGCATGTTTCACCTTACAAAATATACTTCAATTCTGTGTTCCATGGAGATATATATGAGTGCAAAATCAGAAATCAAAGTTTTCATCAGCCATCTTTTGTCTAGACTCAGCATGCAGTAAACAGCATCAGGATTTATGGTCTAATTTGTTGGTTTTTTTTCCCATTGAGAAAATATGTTACCTCTGCTTGAATGATATTCCATGCATTTTTCAGTCCAACATTATTTTCTGAATTGTAGAGCTTCATACCTTCCTTCAAATCCTTCTTTGCACTCTCACTGACCTGCATCACGTAAAAAACAGACAAAAATCAAAGCACTGCTCTATAGAGGAAATGACCAAATGGCACACACTTGCATATGGAACGGAGCTCTCCTATCTTCTCTCATCGCAAGCTTAACATGGATAGAAAAGCTCCATCAGAGCTTCAACTCCCACAAATCCATAGGACCTTTCAACACTGGCCAAGGCTACTCTTTCCCTCAAATTCCAAAACACTGGATTAATTTTAATGAAATAGGAGACCAAACAGTTTCCTTTCTACTAAGACTCTATCATACAGTCATCATTTGATCCAAACTAACTGAAGAATGATCAGGAGAGATCTGCTGAGCTTACTTTAACTTTGCCAGAGATGGCTGTTGGCAATGCCCTGCACCAGCCTTTCTTTCTGTAACCCATGGCCTACTTTGATTTGCTGATACCATAAACCCAGAGCCCCAACCTCCCAACCTTAACACAGTTATCCTTCGTAAAGGTTTAGGCAGGCTATGATAAGTAGCCATTACAAAATAAATTGTTCTCTTTGTGGCAACAGGCTTCTAAGATTTATGATTTTTGAAATGTGCTCTTCTTTCTTTCATTCAAAGCTGGAATGTTTAATGGGAGATCCAAGGTGTCCCATTCCTTGTATAAATTCCTGTAGAAATACTTTTAGGAATACTTGTTTTGTATAATACCTGTAGGAAATGTAACTTGGTTCTGACAGCAGTGAGCTGGCAGCAGAAAAAGGATTAGTGTGTAGGTCCTGGAGTAAATGACAAGTGTATGTTTCATCCCTCTTTGACATCCCACTGAAAATTGGAATTTAACCTGCAGTGCCTGAAAGTGGCAGACATCATAATGACAACCTGAGATGGCACACAAATCTGGTAAGAGTTAGCTTTACAACCAGTCTGGACACATTTATACTGTAAAGTGTTTAGCAGAGTTTGCCAGTTCCTTAAGGATTTTTCCAGTCTTATCTATCTGACAGGCCAGCCAGTTGTGCCTACTTCACCTAGTCTCTATTAGATTCCTACAGGTGGGCCTGTGAATATCCCAGATCACTCTCCTCCCACCCTGTTCAAGGGTTAGCCATAAGAAGCTAACTAGATCTTGAGTAGTACTTCCCACAACCCAGGGCCACAAGATGATCAGTTTCTTTCAGAGACCTTAAACAACTATTTTGAAAGCTAGCTTAGCTTTTAGAAGACTAAAAAGTGTATCATAGTTTTAGATCAGGAAGGAAGCTGTAGAGCTCAGCAGGTTGCCCTCTTCTGTTTGCCCTACTCATCATTTCCTCCTCTTCTCTATAGAAACATCTTACAGAAAACAGTCAAGATCTCAAGGATAAACCTTCACCAAAGTGAAAAGCAAGGAGAACCTCCATAAAACAGAAGCAAACAAAACCTGATTTATATGCTAGTACTAATAGCATATTTGCTTACCTTGTCCATATAAACAAAGAACAAAATGAGTAATATCAGCTCTGCCAGGAGGATTATAAGCAGAATGATGAAAAACTAGAACAAAGGAAAAACAGACAGTGTAAAAACATTTGCCAACTAGAGTGTAAACCTGGGACTGCTAGAAACTCTGAAAACTATAGGCGTTGTCCTCAAAACCTTTCCTCTACAGTGAAAAACATGCAAGTGTTAAAAACATGCAAACTCTATTGCCACTAAAGCTCCTGTAGGTCGCCCCAGCAATGAGGAAGCTCACTGTTTAGCATTCTCTAAATCTTAGGTTTTGCCCTTTTTGCTTTTGTCTTGCTTTTCATGACTGCTATCACAGCATGCAGCCCTGTTAGTCTCTTTCCTTCACACATCTGTCACTCAGTTTAACTCTCTAAGGTGGTCTAAGGAATGTTTCCCAGTTGTTCTCCAACAGCATGGAAAAGAGACTTTTATACGTGGAAAACTAACGTGCTTCTTAATGCCACAGCAGCTGCGATCATTAGCTGTGACTGAACTGGAAACTGTCTGCTTTGAAAGACTTCCTCTTACCTTCCGCCACAATACCTTCCTCCTTGCTGTGGGGAGAAGTGTCATGAAACCGTCTGGGTTTCTGCAAGCTGAGTGACCCACACTGGATTTTCTGAAAGGGGTTCCCAGTGTCTGTGCCTCAGTGCTGGACAAAGACTCGCAAAAAACGACAGGCTTTTTGTTTATTGATACAGCCTGGCAGGGACCTTGACTTCTTAACTTTGGGTCAGATGGTTGCCACCAACGCCAAAGGCCTTAGATAAGGACCTTAGAAAAGATGCTTTGAGCAGCATCCACAAGCAGTTGTGCTTAATATTTTTCAGTCAATCCTTCTAACAGACATTACTGGAAGGGTTCTCCAGCTTGAATCCACAGCTCATGTTTAACCATTCTGATGTAATTGACAGTAATTTTCTTTGTTATCTGATACATTAGAGTACAGTGACATGTATACATTTGCTAATACACTAATGGTAGCAAAGTTGTGGAATGTCACATTACAAGAATACAGAAGATTGAAAGCTAAAGGCAATGTTACAGTGATCCACATGACTATTTTGCAGTGGCCACTTAATAACAAAGCAAAAATCACTTGTCCTAGAGAAAAGAAGTACTGATGTCTTACACTCAACAGGAGGCACTTGTTTTCCTTGATAGCACCTAGGCAGCCCAGAAAGCCGGTCACCATGATGATTGTGCCAATGGCAATGACTAGGTTGGCAGCCGAAAGTGATGGGAAGCTAGGAGAAAACGTGGCAAAGTTTCCTTGCGACACCGACAGCCAGATGCCCACACCCAGCAGCCCACAGCCACATAACTGTAAAGAGAGAAACAAAAGAAAGGTTATACCATTAATCTTAATGTCTCTGTCTCCTTCACTCCTACTCTGACAGAATTTCTCAAGGAAATTCTCAGGTTCTGTCATCCTGCAGTAATGCTTTCACTGGTCTGGTACTGAAATGAAGTGAAACTACATGCTCTTACCTAGATTTGGTTGTGCCACCTATACCTATAAACCTATTCAAAACCCACTGGATGGCATAATTCTCATTTTACAGATGTGAAACCAGGGCTACCATTGATCTCCCAATTGCACAACCCAGTGCAATTTTTCTGTAGGCAAATTAAAACCACTATTTGAAAGAAGCATTCCTGAGCAAACTAGTCTGGGTGATGTTGCCTTGGCAGGGAGGTTGGACTCGATGATCTCTGGAGGTCCCTTCCAACCTCTGAAGTTCTGTGATTCTCTGTGATTCTGTGGCACTTATTTCTGCAGTCATCTACAATGTTTCAGACTATTCAGCCCTGTATTTCATAATCCTAGGGAAGGCAAATAAGTCCTGGAGATGATTAGACTCAACAGTATAATTTCAATAAATATTTATCATTAGATGTCCAGTCCCACTGGGGTTTGGTATGAGTTCTCATAGTTCTGCTGTTGTGTGCCAGTGTTCATGTGTATTTCTAGGCTTATTATCTACAGGAAATTCAAGTTTTATTACTTTCTGTCAATGAAACAACCTGAAAGAAATGCAAAGCTACTAAGAAAAGATAAAATCAAGCTAACTTTACATCTTACTCTTACAAATACCATATCTAGCTAAGGAAATAAGGTTCTCATCTTAGGTCACAGGGCAGGTGTTCAGAAGGATGGTCAAGTGTTACACTACAGGGAGTCTAAAAGCCATCTTTTAGTACTTGTTCAAAATGGCTGTTAAATAACTTCCCATCATCATGTCTGTGATTGCTGTCCAGGAAAATCAGAAGTAAGACTTTGCTGTTCTTTCATTAAATCTGTGAGCCACTGAACAGCGCTATTAGAGTTTCCTGCCAAATCTATACTTTGCCAAGGTCAGAGGAGAACTCACCTTCACTGGAAGGGGGATCAGAGTACACACACACACACAGACACACACAGAGACACAGAGATCAGAATATTTTGCTCCAATTTACTTTGGCCACTGTATGGGAAAACCAAGAGGACCTAATAGTTACTGACATTGATATCCCAAAGCTGCTGGTGCTCACCTGTCAGCAGTGAGGAACAAGAGAACTAGATGTTCTTCTCATCTTATTAGCTTCACCACACCCAGCCCGCTCCACTGTGCTCACATAAAATTGCCACTTTTAGTCAAACTGGAAACTCAAGGCCAGAGAACAGCATCTCCACTAAAACAGGGTTTAGTCCCACCTTGTGATGAACACTAATCTGGGATGATGAGGAGCTACAGACCTAACTTTTGGGGCACATGCCTGCACTTCTGTCTAAGGTGATTCACCAGCAGGAGTGATAGTTCAGGGTACAATTGGCTCTTTTGGGGTTTGCTGCTTCCCAGAACACAAAAAAACAAACCCACAAAACCCAGTAGTACTACTTTTTTTTTTTTTCTTCCATTCATGTCACCTTATCTATGAGTCAGGTGCACATTTTCATAATCAGATGCATGGTTAATATCTTTTACTTCCTCTGTGATTCTTCTGTCCTCTTGGAGACCCATTCCTAGAGGATTGCACATTTTGGAACTGCTTTGCAACTGCAAAATCACTAGTTTGGCCAGGAGTGGGCCTTATGCAAGATGCTCACAGTCATTCCCATTGGAGGCAAAGTATTTCCTGACATACAAAGTCCACAAGAGTTAACATCATACACAGCATAAAGATGTAGGTCTGTGTATGCAGAGAAAGAGATGGAGATGAAATATCCTGCATTGGTAGTTATTTCCAGGCCCCTTTGCACCTGAGTATTAGTTTATTAAACTGGAAAAACACCCCACACACTAGGTAAGAGAGAGGAAATTTTCAGCATTCTTGTAAGGAGGCTGGAAGCACCTCTGCTTTCAAAACTCACCACACCATAACTGCTGAGAGCAAGCTGGAGAGCTTTGCATCACTGGGTGTAGATAAATGTCATGACATCTGCTTCCTGCAATAGAACTGGATGCAGCTGAAATGTGAATGTATGTAGCAGAAAGAAGACAAACAGCTACAATCCCTATGAAAAGACTGTTACCAAATGTGCTGGTTTGAGGCTAACTGGAATATTTTAATGAAAAAAAAAATAGATTATAGGCTGTGAAAAGCAAACAATGGTGATGTCTACTTCACTCATAGGCTTGCTGAGATGTATAAAAACAAGGACACAAACATAGACAATACAGAGAGTCTCTCTTTCTGAGAGCTGGTGTTTCTGGCTTTCTGCTGTTAACCCAACCAGTCACTCTGCTTCTAACCTCCCTGGCCCATCCTCCAAACTCACCTTGCATGTAAGGCAGACCCTGGGGTAAGGTACAGGGGTGGGAAGAAGGTGGAAGGGTGGTTGGGAGCCCCTCCTGGGGACTCTGATTTCTGGGAGGGGAGTTGTGTTTCTGTATTGCCTTTAACTTGTCTATGTCTGTAACTATTCCTGTCTATAGTGTCTATCTCTGCTTGTACATTGTGCTGAGCTGTAAATAGAGCTTCAGTCCTTAACTTCCAGCTGGCTGAGTCTAGTCTGGGGGATTTTCATTGCGTGTTGGGGGGTAGGTAACTCCCAAAAAATCCCACCAAACATACAGACAGGTCTGTGGCATGAAAGTGCAACATGACTTCCATCTCTTCTTCCTCTAAACCCATCCTCTCCAATTAACAGTCTTGAAGTGATTTGTCATTGCCTTTCATGCTATGTCCGCAAGGTCAGTGTGAATGTGGTGTCATAGACAACTGTGAAAGGATGCAAAGTACAACTCTCCTGATCACATCCTGCTGCAAGACCAATTGAAACTGTTCTGCAGTTCATGGAGTCAGTCACTCTGCTGCTCCTGCTTTAAATTCCATCTACTCGGCCATTGAATTGTTGCAGTTTTGGTGACTCAAGCCCTCTCAGGAATCCATTCTGCTGCTCAGCTGCCTCAGCTGTTAAATGAGAACTACAGTCAGTTGCTCAGGCTAAAAACTTGTTGGTCTAGGACCTTAGAAGCAGCTCTCACCACATGAGATTAATTTAAGGTTTTAAACAGCAATTCTAAGCTGCCAGAACCGAACATTGCCAACAGGTAATGGCACTTCTATCAATGACTTCCTGACACTCCATGGATGAGACTGGAAATGTTTCCAAAGAAGTTTCTACCAAAGACTGAATTTGTTCAGTGTGACTTTCCTTCTGAACATGAATTCTGACTTCAAGGGATATTCTCAAACATGTTCCTTAGACTCTATCAAGCTTAGAAATCACAGCCTCCAGTGAATTCTGGAATCATCAGGCTAAATAGATCATTGAGGATAAACAGAGTTATGGTAAGAGCAAGATCAGGGCAACAAGCTTGCAGAGGAAGGGTAGGTAAAGTACAAAAAGAAGCACATACAATCAACAGAAAGGTATTGCACCTCAGTATCCACCTCCAGTGATAAGGATAGTACCAAAAGAGGTAGAATTAAGAACCCCTTATCAGCATCTCTACCTTTTCTAAAAAGGCAGTACAATCCTTCACAGAGACTGGGTCGCAACAGAAAAGTGCCTAGGGAACAACTCCTAGGGAATGGCTCATGTTTATGTTTATTTAGACAAAGTTGGAAGGTACTAATTGCTTACACAAGGGAAGGAAGAGCTACCTTCAAGGGCAGGAAACAATGAAACTAATAGATCCATTGGTGTTCCATGGAATGGATGTGAGGACTGAAAAGCACTAAGAGAAAAAGGAGAATCAAAGCCTCTATCCCTCTGATAGGGTCACAGTTTGGAGACAGACTATATGCACTTCTATACAGGACAGATCATTTGCCGCTTGCTTGTGGTAGCCCCCTAGGGTATTTTTCCAAACTCAGGAGAGAAACGCTTTGTGTTTTGGCAGAAGACCAGCCACCTATCCAACTTCACCTTTCCACAACACCTCTAGCACTGAAAAAGCATTTGACATTTAATGTGAAATACTTGCATCAAAGGTCTCATGGATTACTAATGCACCTGTGCTGTTCCTATGCAGACCACTTCTGGAGATACAATTTGAATGCCAGGCATCCATCTGAACACATTGGGAGAAGCATCCTTCACAATGTCAAACAAAGCAGTATGCCAGCTGAGACAGAATAAGGTTGATCTATGCAGACATGGTTATCTACAGTGACTGGAGAGTAATGAAGACGTGCAAGAGATGGATCCAGAAGGAAGCAGTAAGGGACCTGCTGAACCACTTGGATCCTCACAAGGCCATGGGACCAGATGGGATCCATCCTAGGGTGCTGAGAGAGCTGGCAGATGAGCTGGCCAGGCTGATCTCCATCATTTCTCAACAGTCCTGGCTCACTGGAGAGGTCCCTGAAGACTGGAAGCTGCCAGTGTGGTGCCCATCCACAAGAAGGGCTGGAAGGAAGAACCAGGAAATTCCAGACCTGTCAGCCTGACCTCATTGTCAGGCAAGGGTATGAACAGGTCATCTTGAGTGCCAGCACACAGTACCTACAGGATGGTCAAGGGATCAGGCCCAGCCAGCATTGGTTTAAGATAGGGTACGTCCTGCCTGACCAACCTGATGTCCTTTTCTGATCAGGTTCCCCTCCTGGTGAGTGCAGGGCAGGCTGTGGCTGTAGCCTGCCTGGACTTCAGCATAGCCTTGGGCACTGTCTG
>VWZE01018318.1:70815-91623 GCA_013396675.1 Eubucco bourcierii
CTTGGCCTTGTTGAATCTCATGAGATTGGCCTGGGCCCACCTCTCCAGCCTGTCCAGGTCCCTCTGGATGGCATCCCTGCCCTCTAGCAAGTTGACTGTGCCACACAGCTTGGTGTCATCTGCAAACTTGCTGAGGGTGCACTGATTCCTCTGTCCATGGCACTGACAAAGATGTTAAACAGCACTGGTGCCAGCACTGACCCCTGAGGGACACCACTTGTCACTGGTCTCCAGGTGGACATTGTGCCCTTGATCGCCACTCTCTGGGTTCGACCATCCAGCCAATTCCTTATCCAAGTTCACAGATGGTACAAAGCCGTGAGGGTTAGCTGACACACCTGAAGTTTGTGACGCTCTCCAATGAGATCTGGACAGGCTAGAGAGATGGACAAAGGTGAAGCTCATGAAGTTCAATAAGGACAAGTGTAGAGTCCCACATCTGAGGAGAAATACCAGCAGGCACCAGTACAGATTAGGGGCCTATAGGAAAGCAGTTCCAAAGAGAAAGACATTGGAGTCTTAGTGGATCTAAGTTATATATGGGAAAGCAATGTGCCCTTGTGGCCAAGAAATTGGAGTCTTAGTGGGTCTAAGTTATATATGGGAAAGCAATGTGCCCTTGTGGCCAAGAAGGTAAATTGTATCCTGGGCTACATTAGTAAAAGCAGGACCAGCAGGTCTAGGGAGGTTCTCCTCCCCCTCTACTCTGCTCTGCCCTGGTGAGAGCACAGCTGGAATACTGTATCCAGTTTTGGAATCCTCACTTCAAGAAAGACGAGAAGAGTCCAACAAAGAGCTATGAGGATGATTAAGGAACTCGAACATCTCTCCTATGAAGAAAGGCTGAGAGAGTTGAGTCTGTTTGCTCTGGAGTACAGAAGGCTGAGAGGGGATCATGTTAATGTCTATAAATATCTGAGGGCTGGGTGTAAAGATAAAAGGGACAGGCTTTTTTCAATGGCACCCAGTAATAGGACAAGGAATAATGGTATAAGCTAGAATACAAGAAAGTCCTACTTCAACATGAAGAGAAACTTCTCTACTGTGAGGCTGACAGAGCCCTGGACCCAGATGCCCAGAATGGTTCTGGAGTCTCCCTCTCTTTCAACGCCAACCTGGACATGTTCCTGTGTGGCCTGCCCTAGGTGATCCTCCTTAGTCTCTGGAGATCCCTTCTAACCCCTAACATTCTGTGATTCATTTTGCAGTTAATCAGGAAAGGTCTTTTCCTGAGCACTATAGTCTGCAAAATCTGGTTTGAAGCTGCGTAGGTTTGTTGTTCGAGCCTTGCTTCAGCAGTTTTGGTCAAAACAGGGTTTCTTTCAACTGATGGTAGCTTTTCCCCCTGAGATGCACAAAATTAAAATGCTTTAGGGAGGAAGAAACTGAAACTGCTGCCAGACTGTTGTGGGAAAAAACTTAGGGAAAATTAGTGTATATGCATGTGTAATACTGTTAAAACTGTGACGATGACTTACAATCCTAACTGGAAACATATACAGGATCTGACAGATTTGGGTTTGGGATAAGGCAGTAGACAGCACTTCAGAAAAATTAGATTACATTTCCCAGGGAAGATATTAAATGGAATCCTGCTAAGGGTGATGAACTAGAGAGTCTAAAGAAATAACAAAACTCAATTCTGTATGGAATTTAAATTGGACTAGAAAAACAAAATAAATTCTTGCTTAAATTGTATGAATAAAGGCAGGGAGATTGTGTGACTTAGCTTGAAAATGGACAGATTTGAATCTGGAGTACGTCAGGAAGCACAAAACT
The DNA here is from genome assembly GCA_013396675.1 of Eubucco bourcierii. Lineage (NCBI taxonomy): Eukaryota > Metazoa > Chordata > Aves > Piciformes > Ramphastidae > Eubucco > Eubucco bourcierii. Next base: position 72,595 of record VWZE01018318.1, read on the forward strand.
GATTAATATGGTGTTGGCATGGTCAGTTGGCACATGGTAAGTTGGCATCAGACAGTAAAAAGAAATTGCAAAAAAGTAGATGGAGAAGCAGTTGCATATGAAAAGTTGAAGAAGAGAAGTGACAACAAGTAAATTTGCCAAAAGAGGCAGAAGAAGTATTTGAGAAAGATTGAGAGGCAGAGGTAGAGGTCACAGAGGCAGTGTTGGTTGTGAATCAAAGTGCTTCCAGTAGAACCAGGAAATACTGAAAAAGGGAACCCCTGTGTGGCTGTTAGCCACAGTGAATCCAGCCTATTTGGGGCCTAATTGAGAGACAATGGGGGATGGAAGAAATGAGCATCGGAGGTTTCATGGTTTTGGTTTGGCTGGGGGAAGGTTTTGGGGGAATTCTCATGTATCCTGTATCTGTATAAGGTGTTAAGGATTCATGTATGCCCTATCTTTTCCTGCACAATTTCAAATACAATCCTTCTGTATTTTCTTTTCAATTCAGAAAGAGTGTTATTAATGTACTGCCCTTTTTCCTTAGGAAAAAGAGTAAACTAAGATACTTCTCAGTCTGGTCACACTTGTTCTGATGCAGCCCAGAAAGCCAACCAGAGCCTGGGCTGCAGGTGCACACTGCTGGCTCATGTTGAGCTTCTCGTCCACCAGCACCGCCAAGTCCCTCTCCTCAGGGCTACTCTCCAGCCAGTCCCTGCCCAGCCTGGATTTGTGCTTGGGATTGCCTCGACCCAGCTGCAAGACCTTGCACTTGGTCTTGTAGAAGCTCATGAGGTTGGCTTCTGCCCACCTCTCCAGCCTGTCTAGCTCCCTCTGGATGCCATCCCTGCCCTCCAGCCTGTCTGCTGCACCACATTGCTTGGTGTGGTCAGCAAACTTGCTGAGGCTGCACTCAATGCCTCTGTCCATGGCACCGACAAAGATGTTGAACAAGACTTGTCAGATTATGACAAATGTACACCAAATAACATTAAAGACAATAATTGCCTCTAATGTATATTTTAAAATGTGCTATTTTAAAGATGCTTCCTTTTATAGCCCATTGAAGGAACAAAATTGGAAATGGTTTGCTTTTTCAACAAGAAAGCCCAACAACTCAAATAAACATGTAGCTATGTTGGACAGTACTCCCTCAAGAACTTAAAACCAGCCATGCAGTCTTTGCTAATCTATTGACAAGACATAAGTGCACACATGGAAGCTGCAACCTTAACGGAGACAATCAGAAGATACGGAGTAAGAGTCAAAATTATGCCAATTGCTAAAGGTGTGTGCTGGTTTGAAGATAATTGGAATATTTTAATGGAGAAAATTCTATTATAGGCTGTGAAAAGGAAACAATGGTTTCTGCTGCACTCATAGGCTTGCTGAGATGTTTAAGAATAAGAACACAAAATAAAGATAACACACTTGGGCACAGCGTCTCGGGCTGTCTAGCAGCTTCTGGTTTTTCTCCTCTCTGCTGAGTAACCTCACTAACCACTTTTCTTCTAACCTCCCTGGCCGAGCCTCCAAACTCACCTTGTGCATAAGGCAAACCTTGGGGTAAGGTACAGGGGTGGGGAGATGGTGGAAGGGTGGTTGGGAGCCCCTCCTGGGGTCTCTGATTTCTGGGAGGGGAGTTGTGTTGCTGTATTCCCTTTAACTTGTCTATGTCTGTAACTGTTCCTGTCTGTAGTGTATATCTCTGCTTGTACATAGTGCTGAGCTGTAAATAGAGCTTCAGTCCTTAACTTCCAGCTGGCTGAGTTCTAGTCTGGGTCATTTTACAAAGTGTGGGGGGGCAGGGAACTCCCAAACCATCACAGGGTGTTAAACCAGTAATTAAAAAATTCAAAAGAAACCTGTTGGAGAGAGAAAAATGGGTGTCACACCAGGGGAATATTGATAAGTAATTACTGGTAATTGCTGATACCTTTTCAAGAAGGCCTGAAGCTTTTCCCTGCTAGGGAGGTAACAAAAGTCTTGTTAAAAGAAATAATACGCAGTTTCAGAGTTCCATTTGGAATGTCCTCAGAAAAAAGACCTCATCTTATAGAGGAGGTTGCAGAAAAGTTATCAAAAACAGAGAGTCTACAGAGACGAATTGGTAAAATGTGCCAACACTTAAAGGGCAGATGGCTTTTTCCATTTGCCCTAGTAAGAATAATAATAATTCAAGCAAATTTCAAAGAACAGGTGAGCCCCTATGGAATCCTATAATAGAAGGCCCTACCGGATAACTGTTTTTCCAGGTGACATTCATATAATGGGAGGTCATGGTTTGAGGAAATATGAAACATTTTTGGGGGAAGGTACTCTCATCTTTGTATAAGTTTGTTGTTTTAGCTTCTCCAGTGATCTCAGACATTCCACCAGATCCCTATCATCCAGGAGAATTGGTATACATCTGGACCTGGGGTATCAAGTCTCTTAAAGAAAAGTGGAAAGAACCACACAATCACCTCCATGGAATGACACCAGAAAGCAGGAGGCACTGGACACACAAAAATTGCACACAATTGCACACAAAAATATTTTCAATCAATTTAAAATTCAATCAGTTTATCCAGATGTGAATATGAAATGTATCCTTTGTTTTCTAGTGGACCTGTAATCACTGATGTGGTGTAAACACAGCTGTGTTTGTGTGCATACTGAGCACCCAGAAACCACCTCTGTACGTGCATGTAATGTAATTTTAAATTAATGATTTTAAGCACATAGTGACTTTAGATTTTAGCTTTAGGTTTTGTGCAGTGGTTGCAGACAACAAAGCATAACATTTTTAGTTCCACAGGCAGCAAAACAAGCCACTAAAGCAAGGTTTGTAGTACATGACAAGAGTGTGCAAGTTGCTCTTACTACAACTGAAACAGATTATGCCAATCATCTTTTTTTTTTTTTTTTTTTTTTTTTTTTTTTAATATACCTCTGTGGTAGTTTGAGGTGTTCCAGGTTATTCCAGGTTCCCTGAGAAAACTACAGAGACCAAGATCTGTCGCAGAGGATGAACTGATGAACAGTGAATTTTGGCCTGTTTGGGTCTAAATGGGAGACAACGTGGGGGAGAAGAAAATGAGCACTGGGGTTTTGGTGGTTTTTAGCTTGGTTGAGGGGGGAGGCTTTGGAGGAATTCTCATGTATCCTGTACTTGTATTAGGTGTTAAAGGTTCATGTATTCTGTATCATTTCCTGCACATTTTTAAACATAACTTTCTGTATTCTTCTCCAATTCAGTGAGAGCCTTATTATTTTAATGTCCTCTTTCCTTAAAAAGAGTAAAGTAGAATAATCTCAGTCTGTTGTCCTCTTAAACAAAAAACTACAACAACCTCTTAGAAATGTTATTCTGGGATACCGTAGGAGTCTAGTTAAGCGTGCAAATTATCCTGGCCATAAAATCAAGTATTAAGTAAACCACCTAAGGGCTACACATCAAAGCAAAGACCTACAGGTTGCCCTCAGACTCACACAAGGCAAGACCAGATAGGAAAGAGCAAATGTCTCCAAGAAGATGAATTGTGCAGTCCTGGTGGGAAGCCTTGAGCCACAGAAGGGTTTGCTGTGCTCCTTGCTGGAGTTGTGGGTGACAGAATATGGCCATGGATTATCAGGAGTCTGCATGCCTGTAGTCCATGAAATCGGATCTTGCCACTGCTAAGAGACCTCAGACCATGCACAGACACACAAATATTTTGCTGAATCATGCCCCATGAATATGTAATAAGTAGGGGGAACAATTGTACTAGATAAGCATTACTTTTGTAAAACTCATGTATAAATAACTATGAGAAATCTTTGATGGGGGGGACATTACTTTGAGGAGAGATCTCAGTGCATTCCACATGCTGCAATAAAGAAATGCCACTTTTTACTACTACATTAGTGCGTTAAGAAGTTTCATTTATGATTTCAGTGGCACTTCTCAAAATGTATACACACATATATTTCTAATTTATTAAAATAGTTAAAATAGTTAAATGTATTAAAAGTTATAGAAACAAAATATACATAGCTATAAACTCAGGTATAAAACAGATGAACCATTCTGTAATAACAGCTAAAGGAGTGAAACACTAAAGTTTAAATAAATGCAGGAGTAAAAGATTAGCTACTCTTGCCCTAACTTTATTAAGTTGGCATTCATTCTGCAGGCTTCTTCTGTGGGAAGCAAGGTCTGTGTTTCTGCTACCCAGACTCATCTTCTTAAGTTTTATTTCTGTCAATGCAGAATTCACTAAATTGTAAATTCTATTCTATTGAAAAAAACCACAAGACTGTTAATGGAATTTGATCCATTGTACTATGAAGACATCCAAAACAGACAACCATTTTGAGCTAGTCATGATATATGGTGAAAGTTGGCCTCAAAGGTCATCCCGAAAAATAAACGCTCCTAGATGCTATTTATTTGGTTTAGAGACACATGCTTGACTGAAAAAGGAATTAAATTCTTTATGTGCATCCTAAAAATACCTCCTATTTCCCTATCTCTACCTCTTTACGCAGAAGACAACTGTTCCTGGAGCAGTTTTTTAACTCCCATTTCTGCAGGTCACCTGTAAGTAATTTATTAAGAAGCCAAACATCTTAGATACAGAGTAGGCTGCTCTCCAGTAATCTCTTTGGTTCACCTATTACTAAGAACAAGCTACCTGATGCACTTATCCTAGTGTCAGAAATAGTTGATAGTCAACCATTGAGAAGACAACCAACGAATTTTGGCCTTAGACAATGATTTATGAACCCCCACTTTAAATATATGTATTCCAAAAGGATTCATTACCTTTCTTGGGATTTCATCCGACTCTGATAAGAAAAAAGAATTAACAGGTATAAACCTAACAGGAGACTGCCCAGTAGCCACTCATTACATTCCACAACTGCAATGCTACATTACGTGAATTCTTACCAGAGTCAGCTGCCTTAGTTGTCAAGCTTCTAATATACTATGTAGCTATGGAACTGACTAGACTTACATCTGCTAATGGCCAATGTGACTTCATCTTTTCATACTCTAATGATGAAACTCAGATGGATCTACCTTGTTACAAAAACTACATCTATGATGAAGACTAATACACAGAAGTTCAAGCTATTCCTCTGCAAAAACCCTCACTACCCTGAAGCTAAACTCCAAAATTTAGGGCAGTATTGCCTACAAGAGGGCGATGACTTAAGACCTAAAACCAAATAAATAAACCCCTTACGGAAGTCTCACTACACTCATGGAAAACTTCAGCAATTTACACAGGAGATCTCAATTCAAATTCCTACCGTTGGCAGACCTGTTAGAGTTTCCTGTCCCATAATTTTACATTTTGCCTAAAGCACTCTAGTTAAAAGCCTCATCATTCTGGGCTGTCTGTATAAAGAAACATGCTTGTGCTGGTTTGAGGCTAATTGGAATATTTTAATAGAGAAAATTACACTATAGGCTGTGAAAGGAAAACATCATGATGTCTACTGCACTCATACGCTTGCTGGAGAATTGTTTGGGAATACTAAGCAAAACAATAGATCAGTCAGTCTGTCTCTGGCTCTTGCTTGAGCAGGAGCTGGTGGTGGGATCTAGCAGCTTCTGGGCTCTGGCTCCTCTGCTGATTAATCCTCACTAACCACTTTTCTTCTAACCCCCTTGGCCGATCCTCCTAATTTACCTTGCACGTAAGGCAAACCTTGGGGTAAGGTACAGGGGTGGGGAGAAGGTGGAAGGGTGGTTGGGAGCCCCTCCTGGGGTCTCTGATTTCTGGGAGGGGAGTTGTGTTGTTGTATTACCTTTTACTTGTATATTTCTGTAAATATTGTGTATATAGTGTAAATATCTGCTGTACATTGTGCAAAGCTGTAAATAGAGCTTCATCACTTAACTTCCAGCTGACTGAGTGCTAGTCTGGGTCATTTCACAAAGTGTGGGGGGTGGGGGAACTCCCAAACCTTCACAATGCTTATCTTCAGAAAAAGTGTACCACACAGAAACAGATATGCAGATATGCAGAAAGTAAACAACAACATCCTACATAGCCCACAAGCAGAGACAGAAATGATTCACACATCCAAGTTTCATTGTCTTTAAATTAAAGTTACAGCATACAACTGCAAAGCTATACAACAAAACATGTATCAAGTGGAAGTAGAATTGGAACTCATCTCACTTCAGAATGAACACTGATCTAGTACACTTAAGGTAATCTGTATTTCCCCTCTGTAAGTGACACAACTCATGCAGACAGACATATATAAAACAATATAACACAGTTCTAATGGGATGGGACTCTGTAAAACAAACTAGTATGAATTGCACTTGGGCTTTCACATGCATCTCTTAATTTTTTTTCATCAATCTGGATACTGTTCTTTTACTCGAAATAGACATGAGAATTATTGTGGTGGGTTTATGCCACTTAAAATTTGGGATTTATCCCACAAAGGTAAATTACCATGCTTATTCAGAATTTGGAAGTACAATGGAATTATTAATTACAAAAGTAGGTTAAATATAAAAGGTAATAAAGATATACAAGTACATATATACATACACAACTAGAGAATAGTCTGGCTACCCCGCTGGACACCCCCTGGATAAAGCTCAGGGGCTGATACGGAATTATCTATCCCTGCTTCCAGTCACTGTTCTTACCAACAGCCCAAAGGCGAGTAGGACAGTCAAGCAAGGCCAGGGGGAGAGATGGGGGGGGAAAAGGAAGCAAGAGAACCCAGAACAAACTGTGCTTGAAACTATATAGAAATTTTAGGCCAATGGAATGGGATAAACATATCTCTCATATTTTGTTCAGCCCCTTGAGAGTCCATCCCCCTAGACTCTGAATTTTCTAGTAACTTTTTATTTACAATTAAGATACTAGTCTTAAATCTGTAACTATTATCTCTGATTATGCACATAGAACATACTCCACAGGCACAGAATCACAGAATCATGAAGTGGTTGAGATTGAAAAGGACCTCTGGTCATTGGGTCTAACTCCACTGCTCAGGACCACTGAGAATCAGTTGCCCAGGACCATATCCAGGCAAATTTTGATTATCTCCAGGGATAGAGAGTCTATAACCTCTCTGGGAAAACTTGTTCAAGTGCTCAGTGACCTTCACAGTAGAAAAGCATTTCCAATCTGCAGTTTCTGCCCACTGCCTCCTATACTCTAGATGGGCACTACTCAACAGAGCTTGGCTTGACTCTCATTGTACCATCTCTTCAGGTATTTACACACATGTGACTATATCCCTCAGCTTTCTCTTCTCCAAACTAAACAGTTCTGGTTGTCTCAGCCTTTCCTCATATGAGAGGTGCTTCATCATCCTAGTGGCCTTTTGTTTGAATCTCACCACATGAGAGTCTAAAATCAACAAAGATAAAGATTGCTTTTGTTGCCTTCCCAGACGCAGCCCAGATTCCTGGCTGAACGCTCAGGGATGCAAATCAACAGAGATACAGCACCTTGGTGGACTTCCTGGACTTCAGCCTGGCTTGAATGTCCAGGATGTGGGCACCTTACATCAGCTACCATGCAAAGAAAAGGTTTCTGTGTATTTGGTGTATGGACAGATAAGCAGTGCAGGGAGGGGGCGGAGGCCGTGTCCAGTGCCGCAGCTGGACCCCTGCAGATATGTGAGAATACACAGGAAGATGTCCTGGCAACCTGTACCATCAGAACACCTCCACCAGAAGAATTTGAGGAAAACTGCAGAACAACTCCAGAAGAAGAACTCCTGACTAACTCCACAGAACATCCCTGGGCCAGGCACACATCTCTCTCTCTCCCCCCATCTTCAGCTGATAGTAATATAATCCCTGCTCTTTTCCTTCCCTCCTCTTCCCTTTTTTCCATTGTTCCCTCTNGTGATATCTGGTCTCACTTGCACATTAATTTCACAACACACAAATCTAGAAGAACAAATCTTGCTCCTCTGGACAGAGATTAACAATATCTCTGTCCTCTGGACCTTGACACAGCACATCTCTTGTAATGGGATGCCAAGAACTCCAGTTGTACCCTCATCAGTGCTGAATAGAGGGGAAAGGTCACCTTTTCTCTACCTGCTGTCAACACTCCTCTTAATGCAACCCAGGATACAGATAGAGCTACAGGCTGGGGTGTGAGTGGCTGGAGAGCAGCCAAACAGAAAGGGATCTGGGGGGGCTGATTGACACCNNAGTCCTGTGTCCAGTTCTGGGCACCTCAATTTAAGGACATTGAGGTGCTTAAGTGTGTCCAGAGAAGGGCAACGAGTCTGGTGAGAGGCCTCAAGCACAGCCCTATGGAGAGAGGCTGAGGGAGTTGGGATTGTTTAGCCTGGAGAAGAGGAGGCTCAGGGGAGACCTTCTTGCTGTCTACAACTACCTGAAGGGTGGCTGCAGCCAGGAGGAGGTTGCTTTCTTCTCTCAGGCAGCCAGCACCAGAACAAGAGGACACAGTCTCAAGCTGTGCCAGGGGAAGTTTAGGCTGGAGGTGAGGAGAAAGTTCTTGCCTGAGAGAGTCATTGACTGCTGGAATGGGCTGCCCAGGGAGGTGGTGGAGTCACCGTCCCTGGAGGTGTTCAAGGCAGGTTTGGACATGGCACTTGGTGCCATGGTCTGGTCTTGAGGGCTGTGGTAAGGTGTTGGACTTGATGATGGTTGAGGTCTCTTCCAACCTTGGTGATACTGCAATACTGTGAAGGTCACATTGCTGGCTTTTGTTCAACCTGGTGTCCACCAGAATTTCCAAGTCCTTCTCTGCCACTTCTGAGACAGACAGCTCTCAGCATGTAACCATTACACAGGGTTGTTTCCCACCACATGCAAGACTACATTTCCACTTGTTGAGCTTCATGAAGTTCCTATCAACCTCCTGTGTCTGCATCATGACCATATTTTGGTTCAAGCAGGAGGAATTCACCTGAAACCAAACCACGGCTCTGTAGCTTAAAGCACAACCCAGTATCTTTTGAGATAAAAAGCAAAGGCCATCAAATGGGCCCTAATTAGTGACCTGTTTGTCATGCATGGGCACACAGAGACAGTTCTGTCACTCACATGCAATCATTCTAATTTCTTATGCAGACTATGAAGACTTAATGATCTGGCAAGCAGAAGGCAGAAAACAGAAAGAGCTGCCAGGAGCTACATATGAAAGTTTAAGCAACTTAAAAACAGAACACCTAAATCTGTAAAACCAGCAGTGTTTAAACAAACTGAGAAAAGCAGCCTCAAAGAGAAGCTACAGTGGCCTTCACTTATTGTTGCCAAGTGTGAGATCCATCCAGCAATACCAAGAAGTTAGAAAAGATTTATCTAATTCCTAGTTTGAATTTCTATGTGTTGATATGTTTCTGCAATTATTGTCTGACTTCACCAACATTACAAAAATGCAAAAAAACCTAAGCAGCAATTGCTTTGCGATCCATAACGCATGTCTGACTGGGGCTTGAGCCCTTTGCCTTGCCCTCATGAACTCCTAGTTCATGTTTTTCTACACAAAGTATGACACAACTGAATCCATCTCTCAGCTATAAAATGGAAGGGGGTGGGGGGGAAGTTGGTACTGTGCTGTGAATATTCCTCCTGTGTAGACAGATGATGTAGCTCACACCACCTGTTACTTAGGTTTACTGTTTGCACTTGCTCGTGGTCTGAGAAGCAAGTAAACTGTGCACCAGTAGCTAACATCGTCACCTCGCAGCTGCCATTTTTGCATGGCTTCCTATCTACCTTTGGTTTAAAAAGCAGTTTGACCACCTGCAAGAAGCATAGCTCTTTTCTATCCACCTGCTTTAGCAGGGAGGTGAATAAGAACCAGAGAGCTCAGCAGTTTGAAAGAGTCTGTAAATTGAATGGCAAATGAAAACAAAGGTTCACACATCTCCGCTCTGAACATAAGACTACGAATGGAATACGGTTTGCAGCACTGACAGCTGGAGAAAGAATTCATTGCTCTCCAGAAACATGGAAAAGGAACACTGAAACTACTAACGGGAACACTTCAAAGAGAATCTTTGTTCTTAAAAATGCTTTTCTAATGGGAAGGGGTCCATACAAACTGATTTAAGTCACAGCTATTTAAGTCATAAACTTCAATGACAATTTAAATCAAAAGCAAGAAATTCCAAGTGATGGGTTTTAACTCTGCATTGCTTTTGTATCCTCTGCTCAGTGTCACTCCACATTTAATGCATTTTTTTGTCAGGTAAAAAAAGAATATATGTTTATGCACTTAGTAATCTTTTTATTGTTGCTACTATGATAGGAAGTATATGATTTTATTTCTTTTTTTTTTTTTTTAAATTTTATAAATGGAAAATTGAATTCATGGCAAATGGAACACCATAGCATTTCCATGGGTAAGCATTCAGTTCACTCACCAATCAAGTGAGTCTTCTGTTACCCTCAATACCATGCTTTCCTTTTGTGTTTTTAATATATCCAATCCAGATCCTGTCCGGAGAGAGTTCCTCCCCATATGCAGACCAGGACAGGCTGAATCAACAGGCCAAGGTCAATGTAATGAAATTCAACGAGGCCAAGTTCTGGGTCCTCCACTTGGGTCATAACAATGGCACAAACACTTCAGGTTTGAGTAAGAGTGGCTGGAAAGCTGCTTCAACAGAGAAAGACCTGGGGGTGTAGATTGACAGCCAGATGATGTGAGCCAGTGTGTGCCCAGGTGGCCAAGAAGCCAAACAGCACCAGAAACAGTTTGACCAGCAGAAAAAGAGCAGTGATTATCCCCCTGGACTCAGCAATTGTTGAAGCCACATCTAGACTACTGGGTTCAATCTTGGAACCCGCACTACAAGAAAGTCATTGACGTACTTCAGTGGGTCCAAAGAAGGGCAAAGCTGATGAAGTGTCTGGAGAACAGATCTTGTGAGGAGCATCTGAGATTGTTTAGTCTGGACCAGTGGAGGCTGAGGGGAGACCTTCTTGCTCCCTATGACTCCCTGACAGGAAGCTGTTAGTGAGGTTGGTGTTGTCTCTTCTCCCTAGTAAGAAGTGATAGGACTAGAGAAAATGGCCTCAAGTTGCATTAGGGAGGACATTAGAAGAAACTTCTTCAATGAAAGGGTTCTCAAAGACTAGGGTAGGCACCCCAGGGAGGTGGTTGAATCTCTACCCCTGGGGGTATTTAAAAGAAGTAGAGGAATACGGTGCTGAGGGACACGTTTTAGCACATGCCTTGGCAAGAGATGGGCAATGGGTCGACTTAAAGATCTCACAGGTCTTTTCCAATGAAAACAACTCTGAACAACTCTAAAAACAAGAGTATGAAACTTTACATTTTACATGAAAAAACGTTACTCATTTTGATCACACAGACTTTGAAGCTGAAAAATGTAGTAGTAAGGACCACTTGGGTGTGATTTCACAAGGTACTTACAGAGGTGGTACTACTACACAGCGATAACAGATAACATAAATAATTGATTCTTTTTGATGAATTATTGCATTTTATTTTTATCATACAGATAATTTTACTAGTTAAGATATCTCTGCTGCTTAGTTTATATGCATGATAATAAGTAATTTGGTTTGACCATAGGAAGCAGTATTAAAACTATAATTACAGGTATGGTCAGGAACAGAAGCGGATGAAAACAGAAAACTCCAACTGATGGTTCCATTATAGCATTATTAGCCAAGAGAATTGCAGATTCTCTGTAGATTGCTCTGGTTTCTCATGTGTAGGAAGGAAAAAGGGTGACAAAGATTAAAGACCTCGTGGTTTGTTTGGGTTTTTTTTTAATGAAAAAATATAATCACAAGCATATAAATAAATCTTCAATACCTAGTTCAGCAAACCAGCAATACAGAATTTAAAATTACACTTATTATTTTTCCCAGCATTAATGGAAGGTGTACAATGAATATTCCCTGGTCTGTTTTGCTAAAAGTAAAGCAAGGCTTGCACCATCTTTAGGATCAAGAGAATGAGAGCAATTTCCCTTCACACTCTTTAAAACAGAAACAAAAATTTTACCAGAATGATTTGAAAGCATTGGCAGATGGATAAAATATTTCTGAATTTGCACCGTGCAGTATTTCACAGCAACAATGACTACTGAACAGATGACTTTTTGCAATGACATTGTGAAGTCCTTGCCAAACACCATAACCGAGCCGTCGCCATATTCTTCCATTAAGCAGCTCATGCTTGTCTGCTAAATCGATCAAATGGTAATGTAGCTGCCCTGCCCCATGCCTACTAAAAACATCTGTTTGATCCAACCAACTTGTCTGACTATACAAGCTACTACATACAGGCCAAAGTCAGTGCAGCAGCCAGAAGGTGGTATGTTACATGCATCTTACCAGAACATGGGACAACATGTCCTTCTTGTGCTGGGGACTCCAGAACTGCACACAGTACTCCAAGTGGGGTCTCAGAGCAAAGGGGCAGAATCCCCTCCCTTGCCCTGCTGGCCACACTTCTCTTGATGCAGCCCAGCACTCAGTTGCTGTCTTGGTTGCACTCACACTGCAGTCTCATCTTGAGCTTTTCTCACCCCAGACCCCCAGGTCCTTTTCCTCAGGGCTGCTCTCAGCCATTCGTCACCCAGCCTGGAGTTGTGCTTGGGATTGTGCCTACCCAGGTGCAGGACCTTACACTTGGCCTTGTTGAATTTCATGAAGTTAGCCTGGGCACAGCTCTGCAGCCTGTACAAGTCCCTCTGAAGGCACAAACAAGATCAAATATCAAAGGCAAGGCTATTTGTTAAATGATAAAGTAAATGAAACAGAGGCAGGGAGAGAGAGGAAGAGAGACAGAAACAAATGGAGAGAGAGGACACATCCAGAGGAGGGGTGAGAGAGAGACAGAGCTTCCAAAGTCCAAGTCCTTTTCAGCTTGAGTTGTCTGGTGATGTTTACAGTGTGTAATGTCTTCAGTGGAGTTCTCTTGTACAGAAAGCATGGCATACTCCTTTGGTGGTGTGGTGGGGAGATGTCCTGGGCTTCTGCTGCCAGGGTGAGCCATGGTGGTTTCCCCCACCACTCTGTGCAGCCTCCAGCATGAAGTGTTCTTCCATGGAGTAATCTTCTTTTTCTTCTCTAAGCAGGCACTGTTTGGAGCATTTTTCATATAATTTTTCTTTAATTGTAGCTTCCTCCTGGGCCCTCACCCTTATGCATGTGCCCAAGTGCTGCACCCAGGGACTCTTCCTGTATGCTGGCAGGGGTGCGCAGACCTGATGCACCAGGCAGGTCATTCACAGCAATCTTCAAGGGGTCAGCATCAGAGTGGCCTCCAGCCCTGTTTCCCTTCTCACCTATTCACACCCCAGTACACACCCCTGGGCAGGCCAGGAGGCTCTGTTGTACATTCCAAGGGGGTCATTACACCATCTCTACCCCAGGCACTTGTGGTCTTATCAGGTGAAACAGTCAGGATATGCTTGCCTCTGTTGCACATTTCACCATACCTCCTGAGCAGCTGCCATCCTGATGAGCAAAAGTGATTTTCTTTGTTTGATTTACATGTACAAGAGAGACAAGAGTTAGAATCTTTCAGTCTTTTAACTCCACTGTATAGTTCAGCATGAACTTTGTCTTCCTTTGTTCAAAGAATCTGCCTGTCATGGTAGGCCTATGCAGGCCAAAATAGGCTTATATATATGTGTTGGTTTGCCCAGACATGTTTTTTCTGCTCTACCCGCTTCTGCTATGGGGAGAAGCAACTGCAGGAAAGAGGACAAAGAACCTAGAGCCACTGAGTCTGAGGACTGTGGTTTGCCCAGACTTGTTTGCATGCTGTGGTAAACAAGGTACACACGGTTGCCTTGTGCAAGGCCTGGGTTCTGCCCAAATTTGGGTAAAGCAAGCCTGTGGTTTCACTTAATATGGCCAAGCTTGGCAAAGTGCCATCCTGATTGGCTAATCTATGTCCAAAGCCCCATTAGTCTAGGGATGTGTGCTGGTTTGAGGCTAATTAGAATATTTTAATAGAGAAAATTATACTATAGGCTGTGAAAGGAAAACATCATGATGTCTACTGCACTCATACACTTGCTGGAGAATTGTTTGGGAACACTAACCAAAACAATAGATAAGTCAGTCTCTCTCTGTCGCTTGTTGGAGCAGGAGCTGCTGGTGGGATCTAGCAGCTTCTGGCTCTGACTCCTCTGCTGATTAATCCTCACTAACCACTTTTCTTCTAACCCTCCCTGGCCGATCTTCCTAATTTACCTTGCACGTAAGGTAAACCTTGGGGTAAGGTACAGGGGTGGGGAGAAGGTGGAAGGGTGGTTGGGAGCCCCTTCTGGGGTCTCTGATTTCTGGGAGGGGAGTTGTGTTGTCATATTACCTTTTACTTGCATATTTCTGTAAATATTGTGTATATAGTGTAAATATCTGCTGTACATTATGCAAAGCTGTAAACAGAGCTTCATCACTTAACTTCCAGTCGACTGAGTTCTAGTCTGGGTCATTTTTACAAAGTGTGGGGGGGCAGGGAACTCCCAAACCTTCACAGGATGGATTGCTAAAAAGAGATGAACAGATAGCACAATGTGCACTCGGCCCTTGTATCCGTGTTCCTGCTGCACCACTGCATCTTGAACAGCCTGGAAACTGCATTCCAAGAGTTTACCAAGCACAGGCTCTAAATGCCTGCAGGCGATTGGCCTGCACAACCAGGGTGACATTGTACCAAGCCTGCACATGCCATTGCAACTTGTCCGCCTCTCTGCAAGATTTCTGCTGAATCAAGAATCAAGAGGAACCAGGTCAGAGACTGTACCAGACTCCCAGCTGCCTGAGAAAAGAGCCTGGGAAAACTCCAAAGCCTCTAACAGCTTTGAGACCACCAACAGCAACCCCTCCATGTGCTTTGGGTACTATCTGACAATATTTTGTGAGTAAACACTTAAAGCCTCTTGTAATTACTAACTGCCTTTTGCCATAAGCAGAAAGGAGCTTCCTGTGTCCATCCAGTGGCTGAGCAGGATAATGAACTGCCAGTTGTGTATTGACCGCAGGAACCTTCTCTGCCAGTAAAATGTTTGTGTTTGCTGGGTACCTGTGCTGTTTTGAGGCTAACTGGAATATTTTTTTTTAAATAATGAGATTATAGGCTGTGAAAAGAAAGCAATGGTGATGTCTGCTTCACTCATAGGCTTGCTGAGAAGTATAAGAACAAGAATATAAACACATAACACAGAGAGTCTCAGCCTCTCTAGCTTTTTGTCTTCTCCTCTCTGCCAAGTAACCTAACTAACCACTTTCCTTCTAACCCTCCTGGCCAATTCTCCAAACTCACCTTGCAGGTAAGCCAGACCCTGGAGTAAGGTAGAGGGGTGGAAAGAAGGTGGAAGGGTGGTTGGGAGCCCCTCCTGGAGACTCTGATTTCTGGGAGGGGAGTTGTGTTTCTGTATTCCCTTTAACTTGTCTATGTCTGTAACTATTCCTGTCTACAGTGTCTATCTCTGCTTGTATATTGTGCTAAGCTATAAATATAGCCCATTCTTAACTTCCGGCTGTCTGAGTCTAGTCTGGGTGATTTTACAAAGGGGGGTGGGGGCAGGTAACTCCCAAACCATCACAGTACCTCTTAAAGTGTTCCAGTTTTGCCTGTTCCTTGTGTGTATAAATTTCCAAGCCCTGTGTTTCAAACCTTGTAAATAAGTTTTCTGGTGACATATAATGTTAATAAACAATTTTCATAGTTACTAACAATCTTCTCCTGGATACCAAAATTAATATCCATTATTCATTTGGCATAATTTGTAACACTGCCTAGGGAAATTTGATTGCCTTAGTCATAGAAATTCTGTATCTTATGATCGTGATGAGAAAGATTATCATCAAGATTCCCCTTTGTATGGGGTAGAGAAGAACTACACTAGTCTCTGACAATATTTTTTCTGTGTTATTGCTATGTTTTTAATTTGCCTTCTGGAAATTTCATTCTCCTGTTCTTTTAAACAGCTTTTAAAAAAACATTAAAGGAAATCAGGGTTTTATTGCTTGGGTCCCTGCAAATCCATAACTTCACGTCCAGAATCACTAACCCAGTTTTGGTTTAGAAGGTTGGAACAGAGTAATACTGGAATGATGGAAATAAATGAACGAATGAACAAACTAACGAAAAAACAAACAAAACCACCAAGTTCCTAAAACTCAGCACCAGATGCAGAGAAGCAATTTGGTCTGAGAGCACTCCATTGTTCTGTTTTTCTCCAGGAGTATTTTAGAAACCAAACTTTAATAACTCTGATTCCAGTTTGGGGAAAAAAAGAAGAGATGAACAATATTTAAAACTGCCAATGTTGCAGTATTTTACACAACACAAAACAGTCCTGAAAAAGGAAGGCTGTACAAGTCCTTCAAAATACCTGTGGGGTGAGAGGAGCAGCAGGAGAGAGAAGCATTAATATGAACTTTGTTGGTATTAAACACTGGAGTATTCAAAAGAAGTCTCTGCTTTCAAATCTCATCAACAACAAGTTAGTAAGGGTCTTGACTGCATCTAAAGATAGCATGTTAATGACTGCTTTAGCAGTCTCTTTTCATTATCTAAATGAAAATTTGAGACGCTCCAATAAGCTGCATTTCCTAGCAACTGCTCACCATTTCCCTTGTTCCACTTCACATCTGTTGCTTCTTGTCCTACTACTTGTGTATCTCCTTGTATAACTCCATCTCTTCCACATCCTCACATGAAGCAACTGAAGACAGTAATGCGATCATCTCCTTCACTCTTGTCAAACATTTTTCTTCTTCTCATTAATCCAATTCTCTCAAATTCTTCTTGTATGTCACGCATCTCAAACTCCCAGATTATTCTGATGGACCACTATGTCCATGTCTCTCTCCACTGGGAAACTCAAACCTGGGTTCAGCAGCCAGGTGCAGTACCAAATACAATGCAATAACCATATCTCTTGACCTGTGGTTGCAGTGGAAGGGGTAATTAATTACTGCGAGATGATATTTAAAAAATATTAACAGAATTTATTAATATTAAATATTCAGAACTGTCAGCACCTCAATCACCAAAATAACAATAGTAACAGGTTCTTGCATTGTTATGAAAACTATAGACAGGTTACAATAGGATCTAAAAATAACTATTAAATATATCTATTATTTGAACTTGACTAAACTGGCAGAGAAAGCTTTGCAGTCAGTGCACTGCTTGCGGTCAGTACTCCGCTTGCTCACGAGATGGACGCAAGGAGCAACTTCCTGCTTATGGCAGAAGGCAATTAATGATTCCAAGAGGCTTTTGGTATTTACTCACAAAAATATTATCTGACAGTACCCAAAGTTCGTGGCAGGGTTGCTGTCGGTAGCTGTCAGAGGCTTTAGAGTTTCCTCAGGCTTCTGGGCACTGGAGAAAGGAGCCAGACGATCTTTGAGCTGTTCCTGGCTCTCTGGATGATTTGTGTTCCCTCCAGGGCTTCCCCCTGGGCAGAAGGCTTTCAGGCGCAGTGCCTTGCGGTGTGCAGTCTGGACACGGTGTCACGCCAGCTGTGCAGGCCGAATGCATGACAGGGATCAGAGCCTCAGCTCAGGATCAGTGAGGCAGCAGGCAGGGATGCAATAGCAGCCACACCTTGGAATGGCAAAGGGCACACAGTGCTCCCTGCTGATCTGCTTTTATCCATACAGCCTGAGACTAATGGGCCTTTGGCCACAGGACAGCCAATCCAATGGCAGTTAGCCAAGATGTGACCATATTGGGTGAAGCCATAGGCCTACTTTACCGTTTTTTGGGCACAACACAGCCTTGCACAAGGCAACTGTGGATGCCTTGTTTACTGCAGTTCCTGGGCAGGTCACAGACCCCAGACTTAGTGGCTCCAGGTTCTTTGTCCTTTTTCCCACGGTTGCTCTCCCCAAAACAGAAGGAGGGAGAGCAGAAAAACATGCCTGGGCAAGCCAGGACATGTACCAGCCTAATCTGGCCTGCTTAGGCCTACCATGACAGTGGTCTTTGAAAAAAAGTCAATAAACAGTATTTGCCCCAGCATCAATCCCTAAGAAGCACAATCAGGAACTCGTTGCCAGGCAGCTTGTACAGCTGATGCCAACTTTTTAACAAACCCTAGCCAGTCATTCACTATCCTTGTCTTCCCTTTACCCAAGCCGTACTTCTACCCTTAGGTACAGCATTGCCACAGGAAGTTGGCAAAGAACTTGCTTAAGGTCACATAAACAACAATCACTGCTCTTCACTCACTCAAGGAAATAGCTGTCTCACTGGAGAAAGCTACCAGGTGGTATTTGCCCGCCATAAATTTTGGCTGTCTTTTCCCAATCAGTTTCTTATCATTCCTGCAGCTGGATGTAGTTTTGGGGAGGATTTACATTGTGATCTTCCCAGAAATGGCAATTAGGAGGAAGAGCCTGTAGTTCTCTTTCATGCCTTTCATGGGAGATGGCCAGAGAACCTGTGCTAGATGCCTCTTCAATCATCAGACCTCCCCTGTTCACTCTCAAAGATGAAAGCAGCTTTGCAGTGATTTTGGTCAGCTCCCTCAGCACCTCTAACTGCATTTCAGGGGGACCCACTGACTCATATATATCCAGCTTGCCTTCTGATCGCTTTTGCTCTGACCACTCTTAAGCAACACAAAAAGAATAAAGTAATTGCTGCAAAGAAATGTAACTCAAGCGCCTGGAGACCAGTGCCAAGTGGTGTCCCTCAGGGGTCAGTGCTGGGACCAGTGCTGTTTAACATCTTTGTCAGTGCCATGGACAGAGGAATCAGTGCACCCTCAGCAAGTTTGCAGATGACACCAAGCTGTGTGGCACAGTCGACTTGCTAGAGGGCAGGGATCCATCCAGAGGGACCTGGACAGGCTGGAGAGGTGGGCCCAGGCCAATCTCATGACATTCAACAAGGCCAAGTGTAAGGTCCTGCACCTGGGTAGGCACAATCCCAAGCACAAATCCAGGCTGGGTGGTGAATGGCTGGAGAGCAGCCCTGAGGAAAAGGACCTTGGAGTCTGGGTTGATGAAAAGCTCAACATGAGCCTGCAGTGTGCACATGCAGCCCAGACAGCAACCGAGTCCTAGGCTGCATCAAGAGAAGTGTGGCCAGCAGG
>VWZE01018319.1:7456-21185 GCA_013396675.1 Eubucco bourcierii
TGATTCTGTGCTCCACCACCTCCCTGAGCAACCTGTGCCAGTGTCTCACCACCCTCACTGCAAAGAACAACCAGGGCCATGAATTCAGCTGCTCAATGAAGTCCTGCCCTGGTCACTTGCAAGGCTGGGATGCTGTGGGAGGTGGTGACTGCTGTACCTGCCCTGCTGCTTCCAGCTACAAACCACAAAGCTTTGCCCAGGGAGGTTGTGGATGTCCCCTCCATGGAGGTGGGACAAAGCCAGGCTGGATGAAGTCTTGAGCATCCTGGGCTAGTGAAAGGTGTCTGTGCCTGTGGCAAGGGGGTTGGAACTAGATGATGTTTACTCTGCTCTCATCAGACCCCACCTGGAGTCCTGTGTGCAGTTCTGGAGCCCCCAGCACAGGAAGGACATGGAAGTGTTGGAGTGGGTCCAGAGGAGGCCACAAAGATGCTCAGAGGGCTGCAGCAGCTCTGCTGTGAGGACAGATTTGGGACTCTGCAGCCTAGAGAAGAGAAGGCTTCCAGGAGACCTTGGAGTGGCCTTCCAGTATCTGCAGGGGGCTCCAGGAAGGCTGGGGAGGGACTCTTGACAAGGGCTTGTAATGCCAGGACAAGGGGCAATGGGTTTGAAGTGGCAGAGGGGAGATTGAAAGTGGATGTGAGGAGGAAGTTGTTTGCAGTGAGGGTGGTGAGACACTGGCACAGGTTGCCCAGGGAGGTTGTGGAGCACAGAATCATCCAATGTGATCTTTGCCCACATTCAGTGATTCTGTGAACACAGAGCACAGAATCACCCAGTGTGATCTTTGATCACATTCAGTGATTCTGTGAACCACAACCTCCCTGGGCAACCTGTGCCACTGTCTCACCACCCTCACTACAAAGAACTTCTTCCTCATTCTCACCCTCCACGGAATGGAATTTTCCACTTGGGAAGATGAAATTGAAATCACCCAACACCCCCTCACCCCCACCCCCCTCAAAAAGAAATATATAAAAATGCATAATGTATGAACTCCTGAAGAACATCTCCATGCCATGCTGCACCATCTGTTAAATACCTGAGTAAAAAGGGATGCTACAGCCTTATTAAGAAGCAAGGCTCCACTTGGAGCCAGATGGATGCTGCTGAACGGAAACGGAGCGGCTCAGCTGAGCTCTCCTCGCCGTGGAGCTGGGTGGGCTGCTGGTGGGCTGGTTTGGCTCCCTCAAAACCTTGTGGTGAATGCCACCAGGAATCGTTTAGGTTTGAGGGAGGGAATAATTGCTGGGGGGGTTGAGGAGTGGGAAGGTTTAATGTGTGGCAGTGAAGCAAAAAGTCCATAGCCTTCAAATCCTGAGGAGTTTGGCTTTCAGAGAATCACAGAGTGGATTGGGGTGGAAGGGACCTTAGAGATCCTAGAATGGTTCTTGACCTTAAAAATCTTAGAATCCTAGCATTGTTTGAGATGGAAGGGACCTTAGAGATCCTAGAATGGTTCTTGACCTTAAAAATCTTAGAATCCTAGCACTGTTTGAGATGGAAGGGACCTTAGAGATCCTAGAATGGTTCTTGACCTTAAAAATCTTAGAATCCTAGCACTGTTTGAGATGGAAGGGACCTTAGAGATCCTAGAATGGTTCCTGACCTTAAAAATCTTAGAATCCTAGCATTATTTGAGATGGAAATGACCTCAGAGATCCTAGAATGGATTGGGGTAGAAGGGAGCTTAGAGATCTAAGAATGGTTTGGGGTGAAAGGGACCTTAGAGATCTCAGAATGGTTTGGGGTGGAAGGAATCTTAGAGATCTAAGAATGGTTTGAGGTGGAAAGGACCTTAGAGATCCTAGAATGGTTTGGGGTGGAAGGGATCTTAGAGATCCTAGAATGGTTTGGGGTGGAAGGAATCTTAGAGATCCTAGAATGGTTTGGGGTGGAAGGAATCTTAGAGATCCTAGAATGGTTTGGGGTGGAAGGAATCTTAGAGATCCTAGAATGGTTTGGGGTGGAAGGAATCTTAGAGATCCTAGAATGGTTTGGGGTGGAAGGAATCTTAGAGATCCTAGAATGGTTTGGGGTGGAAGGAATCTTAGAGATCCTAGAATGGTTTGGGGTGGAAGGAATCTTAGAGATCCTAGAATGGTTTGGGGTGGAAGGAATCTTAGAGATCCTAGAATGGTTTGGGGTGGAAGGAATCTTAGAGATCCTAGAATGGTTTGGGGTGGAAGGAATCTTAGAGATCCTAGAATGGTTTGGGGTGGAAGGAATCTTAGAGATCCTAGAATGGTTTGGGGTGGAAGGAATCTTAGAGATCCTAGAATGGTTTGGGGTTGAAGGCATCTTAGAGATCCTAGAATGGTTTGGGGTGGAAGGAATCTTAGAGATCCTAGAATGGTTTGGGGTGGAAGGGACCTTAGAGATCCTAGAATGGTTTGGGGTGGAAGGGAGCTTAGAGATCTAAGAATGGTTTGGGGTGGAAGGAATCTTAGAGATCCTAGAATGGTTTGGGGTGGAGGGGACCTTAGAGATCCTAGAATGATTTGGGGTGGAAGGGACCTTAGAGATCATTTAGTTCCAACTCCCCTGCCATGGGCAGGGACACCTCCCACTAGACCAAGATGCCAAGGGCCCTCCCTGGGCCCTCACCACCCTCACTGTAAAGAATGTCTTTGATGGAGATGGGCATGGGTATGGGCATGAGCATGACCATGGATATGGGGACTCCATCAGCCCCATCAGGCTGAGCTCACCTTCCCTTCCCTTCTCCCTGGGTGCAGGTGGGAACAGCTGATGCTGGCAGATGTTCTTTCTGCAGAATCATTATCTCAATTACATCTGTGTGGTGTTGGACTTGCTCCTGCCTCCTGAAGGGTTTGTTGCTGTGTAGATTAATTAATCACTGCTTGGTTTGGAGGGTTGGCATCTTTAGCTCAGCCCTGGTGCTTTGGTGGTGTGGGCTGTGCTACCGTGGCCAGCTTATGGATGGATGGTTCCATGTCACCTCTGGGCACCCCGTGGGACCCCAAGCTCACCCTGGGGCTCAGGTTGTCCCCAGGGTGGTGAGCACAAGTGTGGCATCTGCCTGCAGCCACTCAGGTTGCTCGGCACCAGCTGTGGACTGGCTTAAACTAAGGAAACTCCACTGTGATCCCTGCTCCTGCCTCCAGGAGACCTGGCATTGTTCAGCCTGGAGAGAATGAGGCTGAGCAGAGACCTTCTGGCTCTCTACAACTCCCTGAGATGTAGCTGGAGCCAGATGAGAGGTGGTCTCTTCTCTCTAGTATCAGGTGATAGGGTAAGCAGAAACAGCCTGAGGTTTCCCCAGGGGAGGTTTAGGTTGGACATGAGGAATAAGTTCTGCCCTTTGAGGGGTGTTAAGGCATGGCTCAAGCTGCCCAGGGCAGTGGTGGAGTCCCCATCCCTGGTGGGGGTGTTTAAAGCTGTGGAGATGTGATGCTGAGGGATGAGGTTTAGCAGTGGCCTGGCAGTGCTGGGTTAATGACTCAACTTGGTCAGACTCTGATCTGAGAGCTCTCTTCCAACCAAAATACTTCCATGATTCCAGGATTTTTGGATCCCTATGGCAACACAAAACCCAAACCAAGTGCTGCTGAAGCTCCTCATTAGGCAGCCAGCAAACGTGCTGAGCAGAAGGTAATTAACAGGCCTGCAGGAAATACAAAGAGAAGACTACTGCATCACTGCTGGTTTAATCACAGAGAGGGCTGGGGCTCTTCAGCCTGGAGAAGAGAAGGCTTCCAGGAGACTTTAGTGTAGCCTTCCAGTATCTGAAGGAGGCTACAGGAAGGCTGGGGAGGGATTACTGACAAGGGCTTGCAATGCCAGGACAAGGCAAGGGCTACTGCTACCCTCAAGGCAGTGCCGCTGACCCTGAGCAGGTGGAACAGAGGAAGCTGTCCTGGTGCCTGCAGGACTTCTGGGGACATGTTGACCTGTTTGAGCCACACTGCTTGCAAGGCATGGTCTGAGGTCCTGAGGGCTGTACCTGCAGCTCAGGAGTGGTTACATCAAGGTCTTGCAATGACAGGATGAGAAGGAATGGGTTTGAAGTGGCAGAGGGGAGATTGAAACTGGATGTGAGGAGGAAGTTGTTTGTAGTGAGGGTGGTGAGACACTGGCACAGGATGCCCAGGAAAGTTGTGGAGCACAGAATCACCCAATGTGATCTTTGATCACATTGGGTGATTCTGTGCTCCACAACCTCCCTGGAGGTGTTGAAGGCCAGGTTGGAGGAGGCCTTGAGTGAGCTGTGCTAGTGGGAGGTGTCCCTGCCTATGGCAGGGGGTTGGAACTGGATGATCCTTGAGGTCCCTTCCAACCTTACCATTCTATGATTCTATAANCAGGCTGTTCCCTGCATGTGTAAATTTCCAATCCCTGCATTTTTGAACCTTGTAAATAAGGTTTCTGGCGAGATTTAATGTTAATAAACAGTGTTCACAGTTAGTAACAATCTCTGCCTGGATACCTCATTGTGGCTGCTCCCTCCCTGGAGGTGTTCAAGGCCAGGTTGGAGGAGGCCTTGAGTGACCTGTACTAGTGGGAGGTGTCCCTGCCTATGGCAGGGGGTTGGAACTGGCTGATCCTTGAGGTCCCTTCCAACCTTCCCATTCTATGGTTCTATATCAAAATCAGTATCATCGTTAATAGCGAATCGTTTTCACTACACATCCCCAGCTCCTTCAGCCTGCTCTGTGGGGCAGGGAGGTGCCCTCTCACACACCCACCTGCTTGCGTAGCTTCTGCAGCTCCTGGGCACTGGCACCAGGTTCTCCTGGGGCTGCCACCAGCAGCTGGACATCAGCCAGCAGAGCTCGGGTCCGCCGCAGGTCCCGCCGCAGCCGCTTCTCCACGTCGAAGTCTCGGTGGCCAATCTGATGGAGAGAGGAGAAAGAAGGGAGGTTGTGGTTGCTCCCTCCCTGGAGGTGTTCAAGGCCAGGTTGGATGAGGCCTTGAGTGACCTGTGCTAGTGGGAGGTGTCCCTGCCTATGGCAGGGGGTTGGAACTGGATGATCCTTGAGGTCCCTTCCAACCTTACCATTCTATGATTCTATGAATGTCCCAAGTCCTGCTGTCCCCAAACCCCCTCCATTAGACTTTTCCCCTCCAAGGTGGAAATTTCCTATTCTGAAGCAGGTCCAGAGTAGGGCAACGAAGCTGGCAAAGGGTCTGGAGAACAGGGCTGGTGGGAAGCAGCTGAGGGAACTGGGATGGTTCAGTCTGGTGAAGAGGAGGCTGAAAGGAGACCTCATTGCTCTCTGCAACTCCCTGAAAGGAGGTTGGTCTCTTCTCCTGAGGAGGAAGTGATAGGAGGTGAGGAAATGGCCTCAAGTTGCACCAGGGGATGGTTAGGTTGGAGGTCTTTGCTGCAGAGATTGGCACAGGCTGCCCAGGGAGGTGGTGGAGTCCTCATCCCTGGAGGGGTTCAAGGAATGTGTGGGGATGGCACCTGGGGGTCATGGTTCAATGGTCATGGTGGTGGTGGGTTTAAGGCTGGACTCAGTGATCTTAGAGGGCTTTTCCAACCCAAACAGTTCTATGATTACAGGATCAGAGGATGTCAGGGCTTGGAAGGGACCTGAAGAGATCATCCAGTCCAACCCCCCTGCCACAGCAGGACCAGACAATCTAGCTCAGGGCACACAGGAACACATCCAGACAGGCCTGGAAAGGCTCCAGAGAAGGAGACTCCACAGCCTCTCTGGGCAGCCTGTGCCAGTGCTCTGGGACCCTTCCAGGAAAGGTGATTCTGTGCTCCACAACCTCCCTGGAGGTCTTCTGTGCTCCACAACCTCCCTGGAGGTGTTCAAGGCCAGGTTGGATGAGGCCTTGAGTGACCTGTACTAGTGGGAAGTGTCCCTGCCTATGGCAGGGGGTTGGAACTGGATGATCCTTAAAGTCCCTTCCAATCTAAACCATTCTATGATTCTATGATACTCTGAAACCTTTCAAAGAAGTAGCAAAGACCTTAAAAATAAAAAGAAAAAAGAACTTCAAACCCATCCTCCACTCCCCCCTCAAGCTGAGAGCAACCATGGTTACTAGGAGAAAAGAATCAGCAAACCAGCAGCTAAACAGGGAGATGGCTCCAGAGCTTGATTTCAGACTTATTGGAGTGGAAGAACATTTCCCACCGTGCCTGTTCTCCACAGCTCTCCTTTCATACCCCCTTCTCCTATTTTCTGTCTGCTGGCTGAAATTAATTGTGTGGATTTGACCTTGCAACCCAGTCCAGAGCTGGCTGGCATTTGCTGGAAGCAGAAATCATTGGCATCTCCATTTCCTTAATTAGTTTGCTGGGCTGGGTGGTGTGGGTTGGTTGGTTGGTTTTTTTTTTCCCCCTCTCTGTTAATAAACTGCTCTGAACTCCTTGACCACTGTAAATTAGGTGGGGTTTGGGCCACTGCAGTGGAGCAGCCCTGCTATCATCCTTAAAGGCAGAATATCTTGGAGGCTGTTCAGCATCATCTCCCCATAGCACAAGGTTTGTCTATCTCCACAGAGGAGGGATTTGGGGATCACAGAAGCATGGGAGGGTTTGGGTTGGAAGGGACCTTCAAGATAGAATCATAGAATGGTAAGGTTGGAAGGGACCTCAAGGATCATCCAGTTCCAACCCCCTGCCATAGGCAGGGACACCTCCCACTAGGGTAGGTCACTTAAGGACTCATTCAGCCTGGTCCTGGACACCTCCAGAGAGGTTGTGGAGCACAGAATCACTGAATGTGATCAAAGATTGGGTGATTCTGTGAACCACAACCTCCCTGGGCAACCTGTGCCAGTGTCTCACCACCCACACTGCAAACAACTTCCTCCATGGAACTGTTGGAGTGGGTCCAGAAGAGGGCACGAGGATGCTCAGAGGGCCGCAGCAGCTCTGCTGTGAGGACAGGCTGAGAGAGTTGGGGCTCTGCAGCCTGGAGAAGAGAAGGCTTCGAGGGGACTTGACAGTAGCCTTCCAGTATCTGAAGGGGGCTCCAGGAAGGCTGGGGAGGGACTATTGACAAGGGCTTGTAATGCCAGGACAAGGGGAATGGGTTTGAAGTGGCAGAGGGGAGATTGAAACTGGATGTTAGGAGGAAGTTGTTTGCAGCGAGGGTGGTGAGGCACTGGCACAGGTTGCCCAGGGAGGTTGTGGCTGCTCCCTCCCTGGAGGTGTTCAAGGCCAGGTTGGAGGAGGCCTTGAGTGAGCTGTGCTAGTGGGAGGTGTCCCTGCCTATGGCAGGGGGTTGGAACTGGCTGATCCTTGAGGTCCCTTCCAACCTTCCCATTCTATGATTCTCTGTGCCTGAAGAACCAAGCTGCTGTCCTCTGCACACACACTCTTTCTCACAAGCAGTGTTTCGGGCTGGCACTGCTCTTTGGCTGGCCAGAGAGTTAGCAGTGAGGAGAGAGGAGAACATTTCAACCCTGCCAGGCTGCCCCCAAGGTGGACACCATCTTCTTACCTGCTCACACAAGGTGCCAATGAGCCCTTCCAGGTCCTGCTTCTCGTGTAGCACTTTCTTCTTCTCCTCATACTCCTGCTCCAGCTGCATCTCCAGCTGCCGGAGCTGTGCACAGGAGAAAAAGTCAGTTTAGAGCATGGCCACCATCCTGCCAATGCCCCATGTCCTGGCAGGGCATGGCCACCACCACAGCAGGGATCTGGCAGCTTCTGGCAGAAGGTGCTCACCAAAGCCTCCCATCACCACAGCTGCTGTTGGGGACCAAGCAAGGGCTACTGCTACCCTCAAGGCAGTGCCACTGCCCCTGAGCAAGTGGAACAGAGGAAACTGTCCTGGTGCCTGCAGGACTTCTGGGGACATGTTGACCTGTTTGAGCCATGCTGCCTGCAAGGCATGGTCTGAGGTCCTGAGGGCTGTACCTGCAGCTCAGGAGTGGTTACATCAAGGTCTTGCAGTGACAGGATGAGAAGGAATGGGTTTGAAGTGGCAGAGGGGAGATTGAAACTGGATGTGAGGAGGAAGTTGTTTGTAGTGAGGGTGGTGAGACACTGGCACAGGTTGCCCAGGGAGGCTGTGGAGCACAGAATCACCCAATGTGATCTTTGATCACATTGGGTGATTCTGTGCTCCACCGCCTCCCTGGAGGTCTTGTGTGCTCCACAGCCTCCCTGGAGGTGATCAAGGCCAGGTTGGATGAGTCCTTGAGTGAGCTGTACTAGTGGGAGGTGTCCCTGCCTTATGGCAAGGAGTTGGAACTGGCTGATCTTTGAGGTCCCTTCCAACCTCACCATTCTATGATTCTACATGGAGCATTCAGCCAAGCCAGAAGAGGGGTTGGCTCTGGAGTCTAGAGCATGAGTCTGCTGAGGAGTGGTTGAGGGAGGTTTAGGGTGGGCATGAGGAACAATTTCTTCCTCTAAAGGGTTGTCAAGGCCTGGCCCAGGCTGCCCAGAGCAGTAGTGGAGTCCCCATCCCTGGAGAAGTTTCAAAGTCATGGAGTTGTTGATGCAGAGGGCCACGATTCAGTGGTGCCCTGGCAGTGCTGGGTTAATGGTTAGATTGGATGAGCTGAAAGGTCTCTTCCAACCAAAACAATTCCATGATTCTGTAATTCCTCCAAGTCTCCTCAAGTTCATCCCATGACCACAGGCAAGGCAAAGAACATGCCTCTTGCTCCAGGTGTCTACCAGTGAGGGCATCAGAGGCCTTGCAGGGCAGAGTGTGGCACAAAGGCAGGATTTGTAACCAGGAATAAAGGGAGTGTCAGATCCAGTACCAAGTCTTCACCACTCTTGCTCAAGCATCACTTTCCCACAGCACTGCAGCAGCAGCATCTGGTCTGCAGGAGGAACCCAGTACTGGGGCAGCACCCCAGAGCTCTGCCATGCAGCTGAGAGAGGTCCAGCAAGCTCAGCTGGGTGCTGGTGGTGGAAATGTGCTGACAAGCCAAGGCAGCTCACTGCCAGCCTACTCCTCCCCTCAGGAGCAGCTGCTTGGCTGTGTCTGTGGGAGCCAGCCTGCCAGGCTGTGACCCTGGCACAGCTCCCTGGAGCCTTCCCTGTCCCAGCCACCTCCTGCAGCCCCAGCTGCTGCTCAGGCTGGGTTTAAAACAGGAATGGGAGCAAATTGTTGAGGACTGGTGGCTCTCCAGGCTGTCTTTGCCATGTGGTCGTTTGGAAAATAATCCCAGGGCCATGCAGGGTGAAGGAGAAGAGGATGAAGCGTGGGCTGAGGGGAGCTGTGTGGCACAGCACCTACTTCAGCCATGCTGGCAGTGCCCTGCTCTCTGCTCAGGATGATGAGATGGAGATGGAGGTGCAGGAGAGCAGGGAGGACCCTAGGAGGAGCCTTGGGTTGGTTGTGAGGATATGTCAGAGAATTGTTTGGGTTAGAAAAGCCCTCTAAGACCACCCAGTCACATCATCAACCCAACAGCACCATGGCCATTAAACCACCTCCCTAAGTGCCACAGCCACACATCTCTTGGACACCTCCAGGGATGGGGACTCCACCACCTCCTGTCCCAATCCCTCACCACTCTCGCAGCAAAGGAAGTGTGAGCATTGCTGGTGCCGGTGCTGGGCTGGTGGTGGGAAAGCAGCTCTCACCTCCCTGAGGAGGAAGGACCCTTGGGGATGGTGCATCCTCCTCTGCATCGTGGGAGGAGGGGCAGCCAGCATCGTCCCCCTCCCTCCCACCCAGCACCACCCTACCCTCTTCTGGCAGGACTGCCGCACGTCCTCCAGCTCCTCCTCCTTGTCCTCCAGCTCCTTCTGGTGCATCTGCTTCATCCGTTCTATCTCCAGCTCCAGCCTCTGATGGAGCTGAAAGAGCCCAAGGTGAAGGCACCAGCAGTGCCTCCCAAGCCTGGGGGGCTGCTGGTGGTGTTGGTGTGGGCTGGAAGTGCCCGTGGGGACCGCACTACCTGCTCCAGGTGATCGACTGCAGCCGTTTGCCGCTCCAGTTCCTTCCGCTGCTCGCCGGCGCTGGCCTCCAGGTCCCAGAGCTGCTTCTTGAGTGTGGGCACACTGTGGGCATCCAGGGCACTGGGGGTGCTGAGCTCCTGCACCCGGCTGGACATCACACTCACCCGTTGTGCCAGGCTGGCCACCTCTGCCTCCTTCTGCTGCTCGGCAGGGGCAGAGCAGGGGGGCAGAAGATGAGTCCCAAACGTAGGGCAGAGGTTTGGCACAAGCACCCTGACCTTAGCACCCAGACAGCATCACCAGAAGCACCCTGAAGCAGCAGTGGGCAGACCCTGCCCTACACAGACCCCTCACCATGAGCCCTGAGCAATCCTTGCCCTCTTGCTCTTCACAGAACCACAGACTGGTTTGGCTGGGAGGGCATCTCTAGAGGTCCATCCAGCCCAACCCCACCCTGCACTCAGCAGGGACATCTGCAACTAGAGCAGGTTGCTCAGAGCCCTAAACAACCTGACCTGGAATGTCTGCAGGGATGGGGCATCAACCACCTCTGGGCAACCTGGGCCAGGCTCTCACCACTCTCAGTGTCAAATACTTCTTTTCATCTCTCCACACTGAATCTCCATGTTTCAGTTTCAAACCCTCACCCCTTGTCCTGTCCCAACAGGCACTGCTCAGAAGTCTGTCCCCAGCTTTCCTCTTGGTCCCTCTAAGTACTGGAAGGCCACCAGAAGGTCTCCCTGGAGCCTTCTCTTCTCCAGGCTGAACAACCCCAACTCTCTCAGTCTGGCCTCACAGCAGAGCCCTTCCAGCCCTGCCAGCATTGCTGTGCCCTCCTCTGGCCCCACTCCAGCAGGTCCCTGTCTCTGCCGTGCTGAGGGCTCCAGGGGTGGCCCCAGCACTGCAGGGGGGGACTCAGCAGAGCATAGCAGAGGGGCAGACTCCCCTCCCTGGCCCTGCTGCCCACGTTGCTGGGCATCAGCCCTGGATGAGCTTTGCTCCCTGGCTCCTGATCCCACCTTCCATCTCCCACAGGTTGTCCCCACAGGGGTTCTCCTCATCCCCTGCTGCCCAGGGTTGGCTGGCAGCAGCCCTGGGGATTCCCCCAGCCCCGATGCTGTGAGGGTGCCCTGGGGCACCTGGCACAGCATCACCCCATGGGAGCACAGACCTGCAGCTGCTTGCAGGTGAGTTTATGGCTGGAGGTGTGAGGAAGACCACAAGTGGCTTCAGCAAAATGAGCCTGGGGTTAATTAGCTACACGAGGGGATGGAAATCACTCATACAAACTGATCCCTGTTCTTCTGGTAGAGGAGGGCAGCACTGAGATACCTCAGGGAGGTTCTGGAGCTGTGCTACAAGAGATGGGAACCACCTTGCTGGGATTTTTCCTGGTGGCCTCTGCTGGAACTTCAGAGATCAGAGCTTTGCTCCAAGAGCTGTCCCTCAAATTGGTGTCAGAGTGGGATGACCCCACCTTACCTCCAAGCTCTGCTGCAGTTTGCCCATCTCCCATCTGATGCTGGTGTTCTCCTGTGACACTTTTTCACGGAGGCTCTTCTCAAAGGCAGATTCCCCCAGGGCTTGGGCTAACTGCAGGTCAAATCTGGAGAGCAGACAAATGTCACCCCCCTCCCATCCTGAGATGGTCTGCACAAGCACAGCTGCCTTCTGCTCAAGGGCAATGGCAGAAGGGCAGGGACACAGCCTCAGCCAGCAGCACACCACCTCCCCTGGCATTTGGCTTGCCAAGTGTCCCTGGGTGCCAGCAGTTTGGGCCTCCCCAGTCACTCCATGCAAGTGAAAAGCAACCACATTGCTGAAGGGCCCTGAACACAAGCCCTGAGAGCAGCAGCTGAGGGGATTTGGCTTGTTTAGTCTTCAGAAGAGGAGGCTGAGAGGAGACCTCATCACCCTCTTCAGCTCCCTGAAAAGAGGCTGGAGCCAAGATGGGGGCAGGGAGTGTGTGGTCTTTTCTCACATGCAACAAGGGCACATCAAAGCTTGAGCCTGAGAGTGCTCCAACACTCAGAGACCTGGGAAGCAGGCAGCCCTCTCCATGGTGCCACCAAGTGTTACCATAGAACCACTGAGGCTGGAAGAGACCTTTGAGATCATGAGGTCCAACTGCTCACCCAGAGCTCACAATCCCACCACCACTAATCTACAGCCCCCAGCACCACATCCACCTCCAGGGATGGTGACTCCACCACCTTCTCGAGCAACCTGTTCCCATCTCTGACAACCCTTTCTGTGAAGAAGATGTTTCTAGTGTCCAATTTGAGCCTCCCCTGGCACAACTTGAGGCTATTACACAGAAGCACCCAGGTTGGCAAAGCCCCTCAGGAGCACCAAGTCCAACCTAGAATCCTGCTCTACCAGATTCACCTGAAATCATAGCCCCAAGCACCACATCCAAACCACCCTTAAACACACCCAGGGTGGGGGACTCCACCACCTCCCTGGGCAGCTCATTCCAGTCCCTGACGACTCTCTCTGAACAACTTTTTCCTAATGTCCAATCTAAACCTCCCCAGGCTCAGCTTGAGGCCATTCCCCCTTCTTCTGTCTCCAGATACGTTGGGAATGATCCCATTCTGGAAGCATTTTACAGCCCCACAGAAATGAGATTTTGGAACCTCCCAGCTTGGTGCAACCTCCAGCACCCACCAGGGATGCAAAGAGTGCCTCTTAAAGCCACTCAAAGCCACCCCAGGCATCCCTGTCCCCTTCCCTCACAGCTGTCCACTTGCAGGGATGGTGGCTCCATCACCTTCTCAAGCAGCCTGTTCCCATCTCTGACAACCCTTTCTGTGAAGATGTTTCTAGCGTTCAACCTGAACCTCCCCTGGCACAACTTGAGGCCATTGCACAGAATCACACACAGAGAATCACTCAGGTTGGCAAAGTCCCTCAGGAGCACCAAGTCCAACCTAGAACCCTGCTCTACAAGATTCACCTTAAACCATAGCCCCAAGCACCACATCCAAACCATCCTTAAACACATCCAGGGTGGGTGACTCCACCACCTCCCTGGGCAGCTCATTCCAGTCCCTGACCACTCTCTCTGAACAACTTTTTCCTAATGTCCAATCTAAACCTCCCCAGGCTCAGCTTGAGGCCATTCCCCCTTCTTCTGTCTCCAGATATGTTGGGAATGATCCCATTCTGGAAGCATTTTACAGCCCCACAGCAACAAGACCTTGGAACCTCCTGGCAAGCATTTTACAGTCCCACAGTAACGAGACCTTGGAACCTCCCGGCTTGGTGCAAGCTCCAGCACCCACCAGGGATGCAGAGTGCCTCTTCCAGCCACTCAAAGCTACCCCTGTGCCCTTCCCTCACAGCTGTCCCCACCAGCCTTACCTCTTCTGCCTCTTCTCCAGCTCGTGGCCGCGGGTCTGCAGGCTCTCTGCCAGCACTCGTGCGTCCTCCAGCTCGCAGAGCAGGCGCCGGCACCGCCGCCGCAGCTGCTGCGACGCCTTCCTGGCTGCCTCACAGCCTGCCTGGGCCTCAGCCAGCTGTGGGGAGAGGTGAGCAGAGAGCTGTGAGGGAACCCTGCAGCACACAGACCCTACAGCTGCTCCCTGTCTGGGGCTCTGCCCCTCTGCTGCTCCAGGGAATGGTGCATTTGGAGAGCTTCCGTCTGACAAGGACAGATTTAGGTGCCTGGACCCATTGTGCTCCAGGTCTGCTGGCAGCATCACATCCCATCCCATCCCATCCCACCCTGCACCATCCCATCCCACCTCATCCCACCCTGCACCATCCCATCCCACTTCATCCCACCCTACACCATCCCATCCCACCTCATCCCACCCTGCACCATCCCATCCCACTTCACCCCACCCTACACCATCCCATCCCACCCCA
>VWZE01018319.1:32160-44898 GCA_013396675.1 Eubucco bourcierii
GAGGAGAAGGAGGAGCGAGGTGGAGGAGGAGGAGGAGGAGGAGGAGGAGCGAGGTGGTGGAGGAGGAGCAGGAGGAGCAAGGTGGTGGAGGAGCTCTGCACTTCAGATGGTGCCACGGCATCCCATTGTCTGCCTACAGGGCACGGCAAAGTGGGTACCCTTCAAAGGGGCAATCTTTTCTGCTGCAGTTTGGATGCCGTGGGCCACGCCACAGCAGCAGGGAGCCTCTGCAGCAGCCAGGGGCTGGCATTTGGTGGGCACAGGCTGTCCGTGCCCCATGGGATTGATACCTTCAACCTCTTGAACTTCTGGCGGCTGAGGAAGCCCTTGCAAGCAGCCTGGAGCAGGATCATGTTCCTGGTTATCAGCTTGTCCCGTTGCTTCTCCAGCCTGGAGAGGACTCCTGGCTTCAGGAAAACCTGGCAACGAGCAGCAGAGTTTATAGCAGGGAGTAGGGCAGGGTCTGAAACCTGCCTGCAGCCAGCTAAGACCTGGCAGCCTGCCCCGAGAGCTGCAGGAGACCAAAGGTCCTTGGGCCAGCCCAAAGCACTGGACTAGGGAAATGATCCCAGCCCTGCCTGGCCAGACCCACACTGCAGATGTCTGCTGCGTGCCAGGAAGGTGGCCCTGGCACCAATCTCCCTGGGGATACTCATGGATCACCAAGAGTCTCCTACGCCACAGTCCCGCCCTATGCCACAGTCCCGCCCTACGCCGCAGCCCCACCCTACACCACATCTCCATCCTACACCACAGCCCATCCTACACCACAGCCCCGTCCTACACTGCAGCCCCGTCCTACACTGCAGCCCCGTCCTACACTGCAGCCCCGTCCTACACTGCAGCCCCGTCCTACACTGCAGCCCCGTCCTACACTGCAGCCCCGTCCTACACTGCAGCCCCGTCCTACACTGCAGCCCCGTCCTACACTGCAGCCCCGTCCTACACTGCAGCCCCGTCCTACACTGCAGCCCCGTCCTACACTGCAGCCCCGTCCTACACTGCAGCCCCGTCCTACACTGCAGCCCCGTCCTACACTGCAGCCCCGTCCTACACTGCAGCCCCGTCCTACACTGCAGCCCCGTCCTACACTGCAGCCCCGTCCTACACTGCAGCCCCGTCCTACACTGCAGCCCCGTCCTACACTGCAGCCCCGTCCTACACTGCAGCCCCGTCCTACACTGCAGCCCCGTCCTACACTGCAGCCCCGTCCTACACTGCAGCCCCGTCCTACACTGCAGCCCCGTCCTACACTGCAGCCCCGTCCTACACTGCAGCCCCGTCCTACACTGCAGCCCCGTCCTACACTGCAGCCCCGTCCTACACTGCAGCCCCGTCCTACACTGCAGCCCCGTCCTACACTGCAGCCCCGTCCTACACTGCAGCCCCGTCCTACACTGCAGCCCCGTCCTACACTGCAGCCCCGTCCTACACTGCAGCCCCGTCCTACACTGCAGCCCCGTCCTACACTGCAGCCCCGTCCTACACTGCAGCCCCGTCCTACACTGCAGCCCCGTCCTACACTGCAGCCCCGTCCTACACTGCAGCCCCGTCCTACACTGCAGCCCCGTCCTACACTGCAGCCCCGTCCTACACTGCAGCCCCGTCCTACACTGCAGCCCCGTCCTACACTGCAGCCCCGTCCTACACTGCAGCCCCGTCCTACACTGCAGCCCCGTCCTACACTGCAGCCCCGTCCTACACTGCAGCCCCGTCCTACACTGCAGCCCCGTCCTACACTGCAGCCCCGTCCTACACTGCAGCCCCGTCCTACACTGCAGCCCCGTCCTACACTGCAGCCCCGTCCTACACTGCAGCCCCGTCCTACACTGCAGCCCCGTCCTACACTGCAGCCCCGTCCTACACTGCAGCCCCGTCCTACACTGCAGCCCCGTCCTACACTGCAGCCCCGTCCTACACTGCAGCCCCGTCCTACACTGCAGCCCCGTCCTACACTGCAGCCCCGTCCTACACTGCAGCCCCGTCCTACACTGCAGCCCCGTCCTACACTGCAGCCCCGTCCTACACTGCAGCCCCGTCCTACACTGCAGCCCCGTCCTACACTGCAGCCCCGTCCTACACTGCAGCCCCGTCCTACACTGCAGCCCCGTCCTACACTGCAGCCCCGTCCTACACTGCAGCCCCGTCCTACACTGCAGCCCCGTCCTACACTGCAGCCCCGTCCTACACTGCAGCCCCGTCCTACACTGCAGCCCCGTCCTACACTGCAGCCCCGTCCTACACTGCAGCCCCGTCCTACACTGCAGCCCCGTCCTACACTGCATCTCCATCCTACACCGCAGCCCCGTCCTACACCGCAGCCCCGTCCTACACCGCAGCTCCGTCCTACACCGCAGCCCCGTCCTACACCGCTGCCCCGTCCTACACCGCAGCCCCATCCTATACCACTTTCCTCTACAAGATTCACCTTAAACCATAGCCTCAAGCACCACATCCAAACCACCCTTAAACATCCAGGCTGGGTGACTCCACCACCTCCCTGGGCAGCTCATCCCAGTCCCTGACCACTCTCTGCCTGAATAACTTTTTCCTAATGTCCAATCTAAACCTCCCCAGGCTCAGCTTGAGGTCGTTCCCCCTTCATCTGTTTCCAGTTCCCTGTGAGCAGAGCCCAGCAGCAGCCTCTCCACAGCTAAGAGGAGAGCTGGGGAGGGATTTTTGATAAAGGCATGAAGTGAACAGGATGAGGCTGGAAGAAGTTGGATTTAGAGTGAACACGAGGAAAACGTTTTTCTCCATGAGGGTGGTGAGGCACTGGCACAGGTTGCCCAGAGGATCTGTGGATGCCCCCTCCCTGGAGGTGTTCAAAGCCAGGTGGGATAAGGCTTTGAGCATCCTGATCTAGTAGGAGGTGTCCGTGCCCATGGCAGGGGGGTGGAACTCGATGGTCTTGAAGACCCTTTCCAACCTAAAGCATTCCATGAATCTATGATTTGCTGATGCCATCAAATTTAGCCCAGTATTGATGTCTCAGCATAAGACCTTTGGTGGTGCAGAACAGCTCTGGGTGTCAGATCTCCTGCAGGGGATATGAGGCTGAACATTCCCAGCAGCTGTTATGCAAGTGAGGAACAAAACCCAATCGCCCTGGGGAGGCATGTGGCAGGCCCCAGGAGCTGCCGTTTAAGGCTGACAAATCAGATCAAAGAAGAACCCAGGGGAAACTCTTTTCCTTGAGATAAAGCCCTGATTGCTCCACCACCTCTTTGATTGTCTCATTAATGTCTCTATCAACTCCCCAAAGCTGGCCAGTTCCAGCAGCCACTGCAGAAATAGATGCTCAAAGGGATGGCACAAGCCTGACTCCTCGGGCAGGAGATGCCAGTGGAGCTGCTGCTGTCTTACTGATTAAATCCCAGGGCTTTGTGGAAGAGATGACTGCAGGAGAAAGGGAAGTTGGGTTTGATCTGCAGGGTTGTTGAGTGAGCTCATTCTTTACAGAATCCATGGGCTGAAGGCAAGCAAGGCTCTGTTTGAGTTGACATTCATAGAATGGTTTGGGTTGGAAGGGACCTTCAAGATCATCCTAGTTTCAAGACCATCCTAGGTCCAAGGCCATCCCAGGTCCAAGACCACCCCAGTTCCAAGACCATCCCAGTTCCAAGACCACCCCAGTTCCAAGACCACCCCAGTTCCAAGACCATCCCAGTTCCAACACCATCCCAGTTTCAAGATTATCTAGTTCCAAGCCCCTGCCACAGGCAGGGGCACTCTACAACTGCCTGAAGGAGGTTGTAACCAGGTGACCTTGGGCTCTTCTCCCAGGCACCCAGGGACAGAACAAGAGGACACAGCCTCAAGCTGTGCCAGGGCAGGTTCAGGCTGGATGGCAGGTGGCCTTGGGCTCTTCTCCCAAGCACCCAGGGACAGAACAAGAGGACACAGACTCAAGCTGTGCCAGGGCAGGTTCAGGCTGGATGCCAGGTGGCCTTGGGCTCTTCTCCCAAGCACCCAGGGACAGAACAAGAGGACACAGCCTCAAGCTGTGCCAGGGTAGGTTCAGGCTGGATGTTAGGGAGAAGTTCTTCCCAGCAAGAGTGATTGGCATTGGAATGGGCTGCCCAGGCAGGTGGTGGAGTCCCCATCCCTGAAGGTGTTTAAGAGGAGGCTGCATGAGGCACTTGGTGCCATGGGATAGTTGATTAGAAGGTCTTAGGTTGGACTTGATGATTCTAGAAGTCTTTTCCAACCTGGTTAACTCTGTGATTCTGTGACACCTCCCACTAGAGCAGATTGCTCAAGGTCCCATCCAACCTGGCCTTGAACACCTCCAGGGAAGGAAGTACATCCACAACTTCCCTGGGCAATCTGTGCCAGTGTCTCACCACCCTCACTGCAAAGAATTTGTTCCTAAATCTGCCTTCCTCAAGATTTTCCTGTTTAAGTTCAGATGTTGCTGCTGCCAGAACCCTTCAACCTGCCAGGCTCAGCAGAGTGGTAACCACACCACGACCACACAGAATCACAGAATGCAGTGGGTTGGAAGGGACCTTCAAAGGTCATCTTGCCCAACATCCCTGCAGGCAGCAGGGACATCTCCAAATCGAGCAGGTCTCACCAAGTCTCATCTTGAATGTCTCCAGGGATGGAGCCTCAACCACAACCCTGAGCAACCTGTTCCAGTGTTTCACCATCCACCTTGTAAAGAGCTCCCTCCTCATGTCCAACCTGAATCTTCCCTATTCCAGTTTCAAGCCACTGCTCCTTGTCCTACCCCCATAGTTCCTTCTAAACAGTCCCTCCCCAGCCTTCATGCAGGTCCCCTTAAGATTTTGATCTCCCTGGAGCCTTCTCTTCTCCAGGCTGAACAGCCCCAACTCTCCCAGCCTGCCTATATAGGAGAGGTGCTCCAGCCCTCATCTTTGTGGCCTCCTCTGGACCTGCTTCATCAGCTCCATGTCCTTCTTGTGTTGGAGGTCCCAGAACTGGGAATAGTATGCCAGATGGAGTTTGGTTTCTCACCCCACTCAGATGCCATGGGGAGCAGGGAAGGGGAGGCTTCCTCCCCAGATTGGGATACTCTGAGCAGCTGGTCTGGGGCTGGCTGTGCACTGGGAGCAGGTGGGAAGCAGATATCAGAGTCATCATACCTGGCTATGTCCTATGGCCACGCTCTTCTTCTCCAGATCCAGTGCCTGGAAGAGCTCTTCTATAGCCTGTAGAGAAGAAGAACAACACAGAACTGCTCAGAAGATATTTACACTCTGGTATGAGCCTGCTGAAACCAGGCACAGAGACCTCTGCTCCTTATGAGCACTCAGTATGGGTGCATCCAGCTTGTGGGCACCCAGTAAGGGTGCATCCAGCTTGAGGGCACCCAGAAAGGGTGCATACATTTTGTGGGCACTCAGTAAAGGTGTATCCAGCTTGTGGGCACACAGTAAGGGTGCATTCATCTTGTGGGCACCCAGTAAGGGTGCATCCAGCTTGTGGGTACACAGTAAGAGTGCATCCAGCTTGTGGGCACCCAGTAAGGGTGCATCCAGCTTGAGGGCACCCAGTAAGGGTGCATCCAGCTTGAGGGCACCCAGTAAGGGTGCATCCAGCTTGTGGGCACACAGTAAGGGTGCATCCAGCTTGTGGGCACACAGTAAAGGTGCATCCAGCTTGTGGGCACCCAGTAAGGGTGCATCCAGCTTGTGGGCACACAGTAAGAGTGCATCCAGCTTGTGGGCACCCAGTAAGGGGGCATCCAGCTTGTGGGCACCCAGTTGTCCTCTCCTTTCCTCTTCCCCATCCAGAAGTGCAGTCACCCAGCCCAAGAGCAGCCCCAAAGCAGCTTCCCCAGTCCCAAGTCCTGGTGCCAGAAGGGCTTTCTGCAGGGGCAGGATGGGGAGGGGAGGCCTACAGCTGCTACAGTTGTGACATTTCCCCCCTGTTGCTGTCATCCCTGTTCAGGAAGGACTCAATGTACATGGAAGGAGACTACTCAAGGGGAAAAAAGAACCCATTCCAGCACCATCCAGCCAAGGTCCACATGTGCTGCTTGGCTGTGAGCCCTTGGTGATCCCCAGCAGCTCAGCCCATGATGCTGAAAGCTGCAGGGAAAGTGTCAAGCGCCCCTCCCAGCTCAGCAGCACAGAGCTGAGCCCCCACCAGGAGACATGCAGGGGATTAGTCCTGAGCTGCTGGAGAAGCCTGAACTCAATTACTTTGAGCTTTGGACCAACTCCACAACCAGCAGCAGTAGCAGCAAGCATTCCCCCAGGGCAACAAACCCTGACTGGACAAAAGAGTGATGTGAAAATCCCAGGGCGACAGAAACAGCCACAGAAATCCTCTGCTAATACTTCACTCCATATCACATCCTCCAGCAGGATCATCTCCTTCAAGAAGGACAAATCCACGTGAGGAATATTTTGGCATGGACCCAAGAGCACCTTGAAGCAGCAAAGCTGCAGCAGCAGCAAAGCTGCAGCAGCAGCAGCAGAGAATGCAGCAGGCTGAGGTGGGGATGCAGCACAGAAGTGCAGGAGGGTTTGGATCAATGGGTGGGGGTGAAGGGCTGGGAAAGGACTTGGGGGTGCTGGAATGTGAAAAGCTGGACATAAAGTGGCACTCTAAGCCCAGACCCAACTGAGTGGGCAGTTGTGGAGAAGGAGAACAACACAGAACTGCTCAGAAGACATTTACACCCTGATATGAGCCTGCTGAAATCAGGCACAGAGACCTCTGCTCCTTATGAGCACCCAGTAAGGGTACATCCAGCTTGTGGGCACCCAGTAAGGGTGCATTCATCTTGTGGGCACCCAGCTGTCCTCTNAGCAGCAGAGAATGCAGCAGGCTGAGGTGGGGATGCAGCACAGAAGTGCAGGAGGGTTTGGATCAATGGGTGGGGGTGAAGGGCTGGGAAAGGACTTGGGGGTGCTGGAATGTGAAAAGCTGGACATAAAGTGGCACTCTAAGCCCAGACCCAACTGAGTGGGCAGTTGTGGAGAAGGAGAACAACACAGAACTGCTCAGAAGACATTTACACCCTGATATGAGCCTGCTGAAATCAGGCACAGAGACCTCTGCTCCTTATGAGCACCCAGTAAGGGTACATCCAGCTTGTGGGCACCCAGTAAGGGTGCATTCATCTTGTGGGCACCCAGCTGTCCTCTCCTTTCCTCTTCCCCATCCAGAAGTGCACTTACCCTGCCCAAGAGCAGCCCCAAAGCAGCTTCCCCAGCCCCAAGTCCTGGTGCCAGAAGGGCTTTCTGCAGGGGCAGGATGGGGAGGGGAGACCTACAGCTGCTACAGCTGTGACATTTCCAACTCAAAGTGGCACTCTAAGCCCAGACCCAACTGAGTGGGCAGTTGTGGAGAAGGAGAACAACACAGAACTGCTCAGAAGACATTTACACTCTGGTATGAGCCTGCTGAAACCAGGCACAGAGACCCCTGCTCCTTATGAGCACTCAGTATGGGTGCATCCAGCTTGTGGGCACCCAGTAAGGGTGCATCCAGCTTGTGGGCACCCAGTAAGGGTGCATTCATCTTGTGGGCACACAGTAAGGGTGCATTCATCTTGTGGGCACACAGTAAGGGTGCATTCATCTTGTGGGCACCCAGCTGTGCTCTCCTTTCCTCCAACTCCCCTCAACTCCCAAGTCTGAGTGGGCAGCAGGGGCTTGGAGGGGGCTCTGCCCCTCTGCTCCACCCTGCTGAGACCCCACTTGTGGTGGGAGCAGCTGTGGAATCCTCAGCGCACCACAGACAGGGAGCAGGGCCACAGGAGGCCACAGCAATGTTGGCAGGGCTGGAAGGGTTCTGCTGTGAGGCCAGGCTGAGAGTTGGGGCTATTCAGTCTGGAGAAGGCTCCTGGGAGACCTTCTGGTGAGCTTTCAGTGTTTAGAAGAAAGCTGAGGACAGACTTTTGAGCAGGGCCTGTTGGGACAGGACAAGGGATGATGGTTTGAAATGAAGAGAGAGCGATTCAGACTGGAGAGAAGAAATGTTTGACACTGAGGGTGGTGAGAGCCTGGCCTGGGTTGCCCAGAGAGGTGATTGATGCCCTTCCCTGGTAAGCTGGAGTTCTGAGCAGCCTGTTCTAGTTGCAGATGTCCCTGGTGAGTGCAGAGGGATGGAGTTGGACTGGTTTACCTTTCAAAATCCCTTCCAACCCAGACCATTCCATGATTCCATGATCCTGCCATCCACACCCAGTGTTTGTGCCCTGCCTCTGCAAAACCAAACCAACCAGGCACACAGGCAGAGCTCTGGAGAAAGTGGCACAGCCCTCAGCAAGAAGAACTTCAAAGTCATTTCCTCCTGAGCACTTAAAAAGTAGCACTGGGAGGCTTCATCCCCAGGCTGATTGCTCCAAGTCCTCTCCACGGGGCTATAATGTTGGTGATGAAACCCACGCCCGCCCGCGTTCAGTGCTTCTGCTCAAAGAGTCCCTGGGGAGAGGGACTGCAGGGTGAGGAGCTGAGCTTGGCTGCTCCACCAGAGGAGCTGTGCTGCTTGCTGGAGGACA
Organism: Eubucco bourcierii; assembly: GCA_013396675.1. NCBI lineage: Eukaryota > Metazoa > Chordata > Aves > Piciformes > Ramphastidae > Eubucco > Eubucco bourcierii. The sequence goes on from VWZE01018319.1 coordinate 40,643, forward strand.
CATGTCCCACCCTGCTCAGCTGTGCATGGGAAAGGTGAAGAGAAACAGGATGAAAAGCTGCCCCTTGCAACACCAGACCACAAGCTGCCGCTGAGAAGCTCCAGGGATTGCTCTTCATTGCAAAGCAAGCCCAAAGAAATCACACTGGGGAGGGCTGGAAGAGCTCCAGCACCAGCAGAACCCATTGTGGGGCTCTCAGCTTCTGCTCCCCAGCCCAGCCCAGCCCAGCCCAGCAGGTACCTTGCTCTCATTTGGCACCTCATAGGCAGAGGTGTGCTTCTTCATCACTTCTGGAGCCAGCACCTGGAAGCGCCGCCGGAACTGAGTCAGGAGCAGTCGGTCTGCATACCCTGGGGACAGACAGACAGATATTGGTGGTGGCCCTGCCAGCCTGGGGGCATGTGGCTTGTAGTGGAACACTGGGGAGGGAACCAGAAGTGGGAGCTGCTGCAAAGGGTAGCATGTCCTGACAGCAAAAGGTGTCACAGGTATTGGGAACTCAGGGAGATGTCTTGGGTGCAGATAAGCCCCTTCAGTGAGGGCAAGGTGGAGGGAGTAGAGAAGGAGCCAAGGTACACTTGAGGGGGCCAGATGCCATCCCAGTGCTTCCTGCCATGCAGATGATGTTCCTGGGTCTCCTGCATGGATCCCTCTCCCCATGGCATGGACTGTGACCATGGTCAGTGCAGGCCTAGCCTGGTGCATGGGCACTTCAAACAGGGCATGGAAGAATCCTGCCAGAGCCTGAGGTTCAGCCACTATGCCAGGCTATATCACCTGGCAGCAGTGCAGGATATGGGCAGGGAATCCTGTCAAAAGCAGCAACAGAGGCTTCCTGCAGTGTGTAAGAGCTGAGCTGTGGGCACAGCAGCACGGGTGGGTGGCATGGGCACAGCACACGGCAGCAGCGGAGGATTAGCCCTACCAATGCGGTGGAGACGAAGAGCATCCAGGAGCTGAGTGCCCTCCAGCTGGGCTCGCAGGGTTGGCATGTCCAGCTGTGGGGCTGCATCAGGTGGTGTGGGGGGATGAGGGACAAGCCCCTCCATCGCTGGGCCAGGCAGGAGGCAGTGGATGAAGTGCAGCTGGGATCGTCGGAGAAGGTTGGTGAGAGCATCCTGCCAAGCAAGCAGAGGTCAGTGGGGATGGAGGGGGGCAATGAGGCAGCATGTGGTGGTGCTGCTGGTGGTGGGAGATACTCCTTGTGCACCCACAGCAGGGTGGGTGGGCAAGGAGCCACCCTCAGAGACCTCAGAGCTCAAGTGCCTGTTAGGAACAGCAGTTTCACCACAACCATAGACTCCATAGGGTTGGAGAAGTTCTTTCAGATCACCCAGTCCAAGCCCTCTCTAACCCTACCACGGCTGGTGCTAAACCATAGAATCATAGAGGCAAAGAATCAGGCAGGGTTGGAAGGCACCACAAGGAGCATCCAGTTCCAACCCCCCTGCCATGCCCAGGGACACCTCACACTAGATCAGGCTGTCCAGAGCCTCATCAAGCCTGGCCTTAAACACCTCCAGGGATGAGGCTTCCACCACCTCCCTGGGCAAACCATTCCCGGCTCTCACCAGCCTCGTGCTGAAGAACTTCTTCCTAACATCCAGTCTGAATCTCCCCATCTCCAGCTTTGTTCCATTCCCCCCAGTCCTATCACTGTCTGACAGCCTAAAAAGTCCCTCCCCAGCTTTCTTGTAGGTCCCTTAAGATACTGAAAGACCACACTAAGGTCACCTGAGAGCTTTCTCCTCTGCAAACTGAACAGCCCCAGCTCCCTCAGTCTCCTCCAGCCCTCTGATCATGCTCATGGCCCTTCTCTGGACACCTTCCAGCACATCCACATCCCTCTTGTAACTGAGGCTCCAGAACCATGTCCCTCAGCACCACATCACTGTGGCATTCAAGCACCTCCAAGGATGGAGATTCAACCACCTCCCTGGGCAGCCTGTTCCAGTGTCTGAGAACCTGGCCAGTGAGGTGAGCTCGAGGTGCATGTCACAGATGCTCCTGAAATCCCACATCTCCTGTTGCTGGGCTCCAATATCATTGACACCAATGATACCTTGTAGATAGGTTAGAATTTCTGGGGAAAGGTTTGCACAAAGCCTGCAGAGGTTGAGTCTCATCTCCTCCAGAGAGCTGAGGCACCTAATTATGGCTGAGATCAGCAGGAGCTTGGCACATGCCCAGCACAGAGGGTCAGTCAACTTGGCTGAGTGCTTAAGAGGATTAAGTGGTGGCCCAGCAAGGTGCACATGTAATCTGCTCATGGATTTGCTTGTCTGGGATGGTTGCCCTCAGCAACAGCACTGTTAGGGGGGCTTCTGGCCACCCACAACCAGAAGAGCATCCAGAGCCAAGAGCCCTGTGGGACATGGAGCTGCAATCGTAGGATCGCAGCACGGTTTGGGTGGGAAGGCCTCTTTAAAGCTCATCCAGTGCAACTCCCCTGTAGCCAGCAGGGACATCCCCAGCTACAGCAGCTTGCTCAGAACCCCAGCAGCCTGATCTGCTATGACTCCAGGCATGGGGCATCCCTCACCTCTCTCTGGCCAACCTGGGCCAGGCTCTCACCACCTTCAGTGTCAAAAAATGTCTTCCTTGTGTGGTAGTGACCCTCACTTGTATCTAGCAACAGTGAACCCCCAGGCCCGTGGTGCAGGAGGTGTCCAACCAAGTTGGGTGAGAGGCTTCCTGCCAAGGAGCAGAGTGCCTAAAGAAGGGTCTCAGTCTGGGGGCACCAAATCCATGCACACTTGAGCTTGGAAGGAACCTCTGGAGATCTCCCAGTCCAACCCCTGCCCTGCTCAGGCAGTGCCACTCACAGCAGCATGCCCAGCACCACAATGCCCAAGTGGGTTTGGAAGCTCTCCAGAGAAGGAGACTGCACAACCTCTCTGGGCAGCCTGCTCCAGGGCTCCAGCACCCTCACACCAACAACTTTCTCCTCCTGTTCAGATGGAACCTCCTGGGCTCCACTTTGTGCCCACCACCCCTTTTCTCTCCAGAGAAGGAGACTCCACAACCTCTCTGGGCAGCCTGCTCCAGGGTTCCAGCACCCTCACACCAACAACTTTCTCCTCCTGTTCAGATGGAACCTCCTGGGCTCCACTTTGTGCCCATCACTCTTTGTCTCTCCAGAGAAGGAGACTCCACAGCCTCTGTGGGCAGCCTGCATCCTCACACCTCCAGTTTGGATGGAACCTCCAGGCTTGCTGCTTTGTGCCCATCAGGACCCACAGTGCCCCCCAGCAGGATGCTCCCAGTGCCCACACTCACCACCTGCAGCTTGGGTCTCAGTGTGGGGTCACCAAATCCACACATGGTTGAGCTTGGAAGGAACCTCTGGAGATCTCCCAGTCCAACCCCTGCCCTGCTCAGGCAGTGCCACTCACAGCAGCATGCCCAGCACCACAATGCCCAAGTGGGTTTGGAAGCTCTCCAGAGAAGGAGACTCCACAACCTCTCTGGGCAGCCTGCTCCAGGGTTCCAGCACCCTCACACCAACAACTTTCTCCTCCTGTTCAGATGGAACCTCCTGGGCTCCACTTTGTGCCCATCACTCTTTGTCTCTCCAGAGAAGGAGACTCCACAGCCTCTGTGGGCAGCCTGCATCCTCACACCTCCAGTTTGGATGGAACCTCCTGGCTTGCCGCTTTGTGCCCATCAGGACCCACAGTGCCCCCCAGCAGGATGCTCCCAGTGCCCACACTCACCACCTGCAGCTTGAGCTGAGCACACACAGACCTCTTCTTCACGGCTGCGAAGCTGCTGGCAAAGGTCTTCCTCAGGCAGGCGTTGCGGTGCAGGGCAGCCTGGGAGCGTCCCTCCAGCCCGGCCACAGCGCGGCACGGCACCGGTGCCCGGCAGCGTGGCTCCACCAGCTGCTTCACTGCTGAGCTGTGGGGGTTGAGCAAAGCCACAAGGCTGCTGGGGATGCTGCTGGAAGCTCTGCTTCCCACCCTCTTCCCTGCAGCTGCAAGGTCTCATAGACTCATAGAATGGTTTAGGTTGGAAGGGAGCTCAAAGCTCAGCCAGATCCAACTCCTGCCCTGCCCATGGGCAGGGACACCTCCCGCTAGAAGAGGTTGCTCAAGGGCTCACCCAGCCTGGTCCTGGACACCTCCAGGGAGGTTGTGGAGCACAGAATCGTTGAATGTGATCTGTGATTCTGTGCTCCACAACCTCCCTGGGCAACCTGTGCCTGTCACCACCCTCACTGCAAAGAACTTCTTCCTAACATCCAGACTAAATCT
>VWZE01018319.1:62586-75837 GCA_013396675.1 Eubucco bourcierii
AATTGAGGGGCCCAGAACTGGACACAGGTGTTTAAAAGGAGACTGGATGAGGCACTTGGTGCCATGGTTTAGTTCATTAGGTGTTAGGTGATAGGTTGGACTTGATGATCTCAGAGGTCTTTCCCAGCCTGGTTAATGCTGTGATTCTGTGACCTTCTATGAGAGGTGGTGGAGTCTCACAGAATCACAGACAGACCCAGGTTGGCAAAGCCCCTCAGGATCACCAAGTCCAACCTAGAACCCTGCTCTACAAGATTCACCTGAAACCATAGCCCCAAGCACTACATCCAAACCACCCTTAAACACATCCAGGCTGGGTAGCTCCACCACTTCCCTGGGCAGCTCATTCCAGTCCCTGACCACTCTCTGCCTGAATAACTTTTTCCTAATGTCCAATCTAAACCTTCCCAGCCTCAGCTTGAGGCCATTCCCCCTTGTTCTGTCTCCAATTCCCTGTGAGCAGAACCCAGCAGCAGCCTCTCCACAATGTCCCTTCAGGTAGTTGTAGACAGCAGTGAGGTCTGCCCTCAGCCTCCTCTTTTTCAGAGCTGTCTCCATGTCTGGAGACATTCCAAACCCAGCTGGATGCGTGACCTTGTCTAGGTGAACCTGCCTTGGCCAGGCCATTATGCTTGATGATCTCCAGAGGTCCCTTCCAACCCCTACCACTCTATGACAAAGCAGATGCTTACAGGGCACCACACATTGGTGTCAGCCAAGCTTTCCCCTAGCCAGCCTCAGCCCACCAGGAGCCAGCTGCTGCTTCAGGCACTCAGGAGGTGCTCAGATCACTGCTACCTGAAGCTGTCACCTCACAGTGTCATTGGGGACATCCAATTAGCCTCACACCAGCACAATCACCATCCCTGGAGGTGTTCATGAAGCCATGGCACTGTGGGACATGGTTTGCCATGGTGGTGTTGGACTGGATGACCTCAGAGGGCTTCTCCCACCCAAACAATTCTCTGGTGCTATGATTCTGCAGCCACTGAGTTACCCACCCAGCAGCTGGCACAAGGCAATGCCTTGCACCACCACCCCCCACACACACACAGCCAGGGAATGGATCTGCTCCAGAAGTCCCCAGAGGGCAGGGTGTCAGCACATGGCATCAGCCAGCTCCTCCACAGGCACAAAGAGCTCAAAGCCATCATCCATGCCACAGCCTTGGTTGAGCACTGCTCCTGCATGCCTCCCTACGGGCAACATGCCCTGGCATCACCAGGATGTTCTCCTTCCCCCTCCTCCAACCCACCCAGCAAAGATGAGGCCCAAGGAAAGGAGAGGCAGGATCATCTCTTACCTTTACAGGCACCAGCAGCTCCCAGGTGGTAGATGCCAGCCAAGACACGCCAAATGGCCACCTGCTCCTCTGCCGTGATGCCCAGCGTGCCCATGGCAGCCTGGAGCTGGGTGAATGCCACCGAGGCTCTCTGCTTCTCCTCAGGCTGTGGGTGGGAGGAGATGGGAGAGGAATCACCATTCTGCCAGAGCAGCCTAGGGGCTGGGCACAGACGTGCACACAGGGCAACTGAACACCATATGGGCAGCGAGGGCACAGAGGAGCACACAGGGCATCAAACACCATATGGGCAGCAAGGAAAAGACACCAAGGGACCTCAGGAAGAGTATGGAAAGCAGTGGGAGAAATTCAGGCAGGTTCCCCACAGGCAGCTCTGGAGCTCCTTCTGGGCTTCTTCCAGAGCAGGTTCCCCACAGGCAGCTCTGGAGCTCCTTCTGAGCTGCTTCCAGAGCAGGTTCCCCACAGGCACCTCTGGAGCTCCTTCTGGGCTGCTTCCAGAGCAGGTACCCCACAGGCACCTCTGGAGCTCCTTCTGGGCTGCTTCCAGAGCAGGTACCCCACAGGCACCTCTGGAGCTCCTTCTGGGCTGCTTCCAGAGCAGGTACCCCACAGGCACCTCTGGAGCTCCTTCTGGGCTGCTTCCAGAGCAGGTACCCCACAGGCACCTCTGGAGCTCCTTCTGGGCTGCTTCCAGAGCAGGTACCCCACAGGCACCTCTGGAGCTCCTTCTGGGCTGCTTCCAGAGCAGGTACCCCACAGGCACCTCTGGAGCTCCTTCTGGGCTGCTTCCAGAGCAGGTACCCCACAGGCACCTCTGGAGCTCCTTCTGGGCTGCTTCCAGAGCAGGTACCCCACAGGCACCTCTGGAGCTCCTTCTGGGCTGCTTCCAGAGCAGGTACCCCACAGGCACCTCTGGAGCTCCTTCTGGGCTGCTTCCAGAGCAGGTACCCCACAGGCACCTCTGGAGCTCCTTCTGGGCTGCTTCCAGAGCAGGTACCCCACAGGCACCTCTGGAGCTCCTTCTGGGCTGCTTCCAGAGCAGGTACCCCACAGGCACCTCTGGAGCTCCTTCTGGGCTGCTTCCAGAGCAGGTACCCCACAGGCAGCTCTGGAGCTCCTTCTGGGCTGCTTCCAGAGCAGGTACCCCACAGGCACCTCTGGAGCTCCTTCTGGGCTGCTTCCAGAGCAGGTACCCCACAGGCACCTCTGGAGCTCCTTCTGAGCTGCTTCCAGAGCAGGTACCCCACAGGCACCTCTGGAGCTCCTTCTGAGGTGCTTCCAGAGCAGGTACCCCACAGGCACCTCTGGAGCTCCTTCTGAGCTGCTTCCAGAGCAGGTACCCCACAGGCAGCTCTGGAGCTCCTTCTGGGCTGCTTCCAGAGCAGGTGAAGGAAGAGTTGCCAACATCCCTGCTCACCCCCTGGGGAGCTTTTGGGTGGTTCATCCTTCAAAAAAGCCATCCTCAGCATCCTGGGTGCTCCTGGGCCATGGCACCCTGCTGAGCCCAACAGCCCAGCCTGGCTTTCTAGGGACCTTCATGTGCCATGGGGAATGTCACTAGGAGGAGAAGCAGTGGCAGGGACAAAGCATTGTCCCTTCTACAGAGCTCAGAGATCCTGGACTGCAGAGGTGTTGCCCATGGCTGGCACTGCCCAGTTTTTCCTGACCCTCTGCATTCCACTGGGAAAACTTTCTGTGCTGGGATGGGGAACCCACAGGACTTGGGGGCTGCAGAAGGAGGTAAAATGTCCTCTCTGAACTCAAATCTGCTGCTGGGTGAGGATCTGTGGTGCCTCACTGTGCCCTCCACGGAGGGCACTGTGCCTCTGGCTGCTGAAGGAGGGCAGGAGGTCCCTGAGGAAGGTGGGATGCTGAATCCATGGATGGATGATGTCACTGCAAGCTGCTGTGATTCATCCTGGAGCTTTGGCCCATGGAGAACCTGCCTGAGCTTCTCAGACAGCTTAGGCTGGAGGAGCTGGAGCTGAAAACCAACTGCAGGATGTTTTGCCCCTAAAAATCCCATTCTGGGGTCTTCAAATGCTGTGCTCACACACTCCACCCCCAGGAGCTTCTGCCACAGGGAAACATCAGGGGTTGTTAGCTCCAGAGCAGCAGGATCCATCTTCAGGGTAGGTTAGAAAGTTCAAACCCAAGTGCAGACACCTGGCAGCAGCTTGAATGCTCCAACAGGGCTGTTGGAAGGGTTCCTCACATCCCAACATTTGCTCCTAGCCCTCCATGGGCCTGGTTTCTCCTTACCTTTGAGCATGCCTTGATCCCAAAGGAATTGCTCTCAGCCACTTGGTGCAAGTGCAGCATTGTCCTGGAACCAGGCACAGAAAACAGGACTCAAGCTTCCTCCCACCCCCAGCACTCCCCAAAGCCCCTGAGCAGTTCTCAGGGGGGCATCCCAAACACCCAGAGGGACCCAAGTGACAACCCAGGGAAAGGCTGCTGTGGCTGTGACCCAGATGAGGGCATGCAGCTGGCAGCACATGTGCTAGGACCCTTCACTCAGGGCAGCTCAGGGCTGTAAGGAAAGGCAGAAGTGAGCAGGGAGAAGAAGCAGATCTCAGTCTCACCTGAGCAGCCCAACTGCAGCTTCAGGGAAGGGGTGGGGGAAAAGCAGCAGAAAATGTCCCTGTCCCCAAGGGAGTCACAGAAGCATGGAGTAGGTTTGGGTGGAAGAGAACTTCAAGGTCATCCAGTCCAACCCTTAACCCAGCACTGCCAGGGCACCACTAAGCCATGGCCCTCAGCACCACATCTCCATGGCTCTGAAATTCCTCCAAGGTTGGGGACTCCATCACTGCCCTCTTGGGCAGCCTGGGCCAGGCTTTGACAACCCCCAAGGGGAAGAAATTGTTCCTCATGGCCAAACTGAACCTCTCCTGGAGCAACTTGAAGCCCTCTCCTCTCCTGTCACTTGTTCTTTGGTAGAAGAGACCAACCCCCACCTGGCTCCAGCCTTTCAGGGAGGTGTAGAGAGCAATGATCCCTCAGCCTCACAGGATGTTAGGGGTTGGAAGGAACCTAAAATGATCATCAAGTCCACCCTCCCACTCCCCACAGCAGGACCAGAAGGTCTGCCCTCAGCCTCACAGGATGTTAGGGGTTGGAAGGGACCCAAAGAGATCATCAAGTCCACGCCCCACCCCCCACAGCAGGACCAGAAGGTCTGCCCTCAGCCTCCTCCAGGTTCAAACCATCCACCACCACCCCCACCATCACTCCAGCTTCCTCAGCTGCTCCTCACCAGCCTTATTTCTCCAGACCCTTCCCCAGCTTTATTGTTCTTCTCTGGACCTGCCCCAGGCCCTCAATATCCCTCTTGGAGTGAGGGCCCCAAACCTGACCCCAGGATCTGCAGCACGAAGTCCCTGCAGCACCCTTGATGTGACCACTCTCCAATCCCTTTCTTAGCAGAGAAGGAGCATCAAAACCCACACTGCTGGAGCAGGGTTGGGTACCAGCCCCAGCAAAGGCCCTCAGTGCTGTGGCAAGGAGCAGAGCTGCCACACACCCACCTCTGTGCCACATCCAGGCCTGCCAGCATCATGGGGAAGATGTTGAAGTTGCCCTCTCCGTGGGGCTGCTGGGCGATGCGGGACCTCTCCAGCAGCATGGTCTGGGGAGAGAACAGAGGCAGCTGTGAGTTGCAGCACCCAGCCCACGGGGACAGAGAGGGCACAGGGACAGCCAGAGATGGCACTGGCAGCTGTCAAGCAGGGCTTGGCTTTCTCCTTGCTGGGTGAGTTTGGAGGCTGCCCCTCGCTCCTGCCTGGGGCTGAGCACCACAGGTTGTGGAGCAGGAGCTGGATGGTGCCCTGGGCACACGTGGAGGTGCAACACTCAGGGCCCCTGCCCACCTCTGGAGCTCTGGGTGATGTGATGGACCCTGGCAAAGATGCTCCAGCCTCTAGATAAACCATTGCCTGGTCTTGAGACAAGCTTGCTTAGAGCTGCCTCCAGCCTTGCCAAGGATGGTCAAGTGCTGGCACTGATGCCAGGAACAAGTCCTTGCAGAACTGGGATGTACCAGATGGATTGTTCCAATCATCCCACAAGCATCCCAGGAATGTGGTCCAGAGAGGGAATGCTCCCAGGGGCACATTTCCAAACCTGAGCAAGGACCAAAATGTGGTCACTGGGTGTTTGATGGTGCCTGGGGGGCAGGAGGGGCAGCAGTGTTGGTCACTGGGTGTTTGATGGTGCCTGGGGGGCAGGAGGGGCAGCAGTGTTGGTCACTGGGTGTTTGATGGTGCCTGGGGAGCTAGGGGGCAGGAGGGGCAGCAACAGGACAGCCCTGGTGCTCCTCAGCAGCAGACAGCAGCTGAAGCCTTCTGTTGCAGCAGAGGAGGCCCCGAGGCCACAGGCAGCTCTAATCAAAGTGCCCTGGCACAGCAGCCCTGCTGGGGATGGCAGCCCCCAGAGGTTCTGCTGCAGGCTGACTTGTGAGCTCTGCCAACCTCCGGATTTCCTCATCAATGTCTCCTTCCACCCCCGAGCTCCCTGCCAAGGCAGAGGGTGAGAGGCTGCAGGGCACATCCCGAGGCTGGCAGAGCTCCTGGCTTGGCTGTGATTTGGGGCACCTTTGGCCCAGGAGGAGAGGCAGAGCAGAGCATCACCCCTCACACCCAGCCTGGCTGGCACACGTGGCACAGAGGCCCCATCCCAAGGGCCTCTGGTTTCAGCCACAGCCCTCCCCCACCTCACCCAGAGAGGGGTCCCACGGGCACCTGGAGGTGAGCAGCAGTGATCTGGCCGGCGGCATTGAAATCCAGCGAGAGGAGCATGGAGAAGCGTGTGGAGCTGCTGCTGGAGCTGGTGGTCACTGCCCCAAAGGCTCCCAGGATGGTGAACATGGCCTGGATCTTCTCCACTGCAAACCCAGCACCCCCTGAGCAGCCCAGCACAGGCTGCAGCCCTGCACCGCTCCAGAGCCAGAGCCAGAACCAGAGCCAGAGCCCAGCACGGCTGCACCAGCGTGGCCCTGGGGCTGCAAACAGCCGCAGGAGAAGGCTTCTGCCCACGGCTCCTCCTCTTCCTGCCTGCTGCAGCCTCTACCTCAGACCATGCCACCCACGCTGCCCACCGTGTGCCACCCACGCTCCTCACCATGCCCCATAACTGAGACCCTTATGCTAACAGAGCCCACGGTGCCCTGTGCCCGAGAAGTCTGTGCCATCCACACTGCCCACCCTGCCCTGCCCCTGATACCCACACTGCTCCATCCCCAAGATCATACCATCCACACTGCCCACTGTGCCCTGTACCTGATACCCTGATACCCACACTGCTCCATCCCCAAGATCATGCCATCCACACTGCCCACCGTGCCCTGTACTTGATACCCTGATACCCACACTGCTCCATCCCCAAGATCATGCCATCCACCCTGCCCATTGTGTCCCATACTTAAGACCCTGATGCCCACTGTGCCCCATACCTGAGACTGTGCCATCCACGCTGCCCGCCATGCCCACCAGGTACTCCAGAGTGCTCTGGCAGCATGAGGTCTTGCCAGCCCCGCTGCGTCCCAGGGGCACGATGGCCTGGTCCTGCCGCTGCAGCAGCAGCTTCCTGTAGGCTCTGAGTGCCACTGAGCAGACGTGTGGGGCTGTGCCATCCCGTTTGCCCCTCAGCACCTGTGGGCACAGCATGGCACAGAGTCACAGAATGGCAAAGTTTGGAAGGGGATCTCTGGAGATCAGCCAGTCCAACCCCCCCTGCCAAGGGAGGGGCAGCCAGAAAAGGGCACACAGGAGCGCATCCAGGTGGGTTTGGAATGTCTCCAGAGATGGGGACTCCACTGTCTGGGCAGCCTGCTTGAGGGCTCCCTCACCCTTCAATTCAACAAGTTCCTCCTCATGTTCAGATGGAACTTCTGATGGTGCAGTCTGTGCCTGTTACCCCTTGTCCTGTCACTGGGCACTGCTGCAAAAGCCTGGTGCCATCCTCCTGCCACCCACCCTTGAAGTAGTGATCAGCATTGATCACATTGCCCAGAAGGGGAAGCTCCAGTTCCCCCCATCTTGTCACATCCAGGGTGCTGAGTCTCCCTCAAGCACCCCTTGCCCCGAGCACCCCTGGGGCTGAGTCTCCCTCAAGCACCCCTTGCCCCGAGCACCCCTGGGGCTGAGTCTCCCTCAAGCACCCCTTGCCCCGAGCACCCCTGGGGCTGAGTCTCCCTCAAGCACCCCTTGCCCCGAGCACCCCTGGGGCTGAGTCTCCCTCAAGCACCCCTTGCCCCGAGCACCCCTGGGGCTGAGTCTCCCTCAAGCACCCCTTGCCCCGAGCACCCCTGGGGCTGAGTCTCCCTCAAGCACCCCTTGCCCCGAGCACCCCTGGGGCTGAGTCTCCCTCAAGCACCCCTTGCCCCGAGCACCCCTGGGGCTGAGTCTCCCTCAAGCACCCCTTGCCCCGAGCACCCCTGGGGCTGAGTCTCCCTCAAGCACCCCTTGCCCCGAGCACCCCTGGGGCTGAGTCTCCCTCAAGCACCCCTTGCCCCGAGCACCCCTGGGGCTGAGTCTCCCTCAAGCACCCCTTGCCCCGAGCACCCCTGGGGCTGAGTCTCCCTCAAGCACCCCTTGCCCCGAGCACCCCTGGGGCTGAGTCTCCCTCAAGCACCCCTTGCCCCGAGCACCCCTGGGGCTGAGTCTCCCTCAAGCACCCCTTGCCCCGAGCACCCCTGGGGCTGAGTCTCCCTCAAGCACCCCTTGCCCCGAGCACCCCTGGGGCTGAGTCTCCCTCAAGCACCCCTTGCCCCGAGCACCCCTGGGGCTGAGTCTCCCTCAAGCACCCCTTGCCCCGAGCACCCCTGGGGCTGAGTCTCCCTCAAGCACCCCTTGCCCCGAGCACCCCTGGGGCTGAGTCTCCCTCAAGCACCCCTTGCCCCGAGCACCCCTGGTGCTGAGTCTCCCTCAAGCACCCCTGGTGCCGAGTCCTTCCCGCGGCATCCCCTCGCTGTGACGGTCCCACGGTGCCATCTGCTGGCACCGCAGTGCCCGGTGCCCTCCACCAGCGCCCGCAGCGGAGGTCGGCAGCCTCCTGGCATCCAATCCCAGCGTCCCGCCCGTGCCCCTCTCACCTTGCCCGAGGCGGTGGTGGCTGTGCCGCTGGGTCTGATGGCCACCAGGTTGGGCCCGGCGTAGGTGTAGGGCAGGCGAGCTCGGTAGCGCTGCTGCAGCGTGTGCAGGGCACTGCACTCGTTCAGGCTGAGCAGCATCGCCAGGTCCTCGGCCAGGTCCAGGCTGGGGGGGTTGGTCTGCAGGAATCAGGGAATCACAGACTGTTTTGGGTGGGAAAAGACCTTCCGAGCTCATCCAGTCCAACCTCCTGCACTCAGCAGGGACATCTGCAGCTAGAGCAGGTTGCTCAGAGCCCCAACCAACCTGTCCTGCAATGGTGCCAGCTGTGGGGCATCCACCACCTCTAGGCAACCCGGGCCAGGCTCTCACCAGCCTCAGTGTCAAATATTTCTCGCTTCTCTCCAGTCTGAATCTCCCTCTTTTAGTTCAAATCCTCATCCCTTGTCCTGTCCCAACAAGCCCTGTTCAAAAGTCTGTCCCCAGCTTCCTTCTTGGCCCTTTTAAGCACCAAAAGGCCACCAGAAGGTGTCCCTGGAGCATCCTCTTCTCCAGGCTGAACAACTCCCAGCTTGGCCTCAGAGCAGAGCCCTTCCAGCCCTGCCAGCATTGCTGTGGCCTTAAGGAACAGAGGGATAGGAGGATGCTGAGGGGACTGGAGCACTGCCTGATAGGGAGAGGCTTGAGGGACCTGGGACTGCTTAATCTGGAGAAGAGAAGACTGAGAGGGGATCTAATAAATGTTTATAAATCTCTGAGGGCTGGGGGTCAGGAGGGGGCGGGGACAGGCTCTGCTCACTGCTGCCTGGCATAGGACAAGGAGCAATGGATGGAAGCTGCAGCACAGGAGGTTCCAACACAAGGGGCAACTTCTTTGCTGGAAGGGTCCCAGAACACTGGCACAGGCTGCCCAGAGAGGTTGTGGAGTCTCCTTCTCTGGAGCCTTTCCAGGCCTGCCTGGATGTGTGCTGTGTGCCCTGAGCTAGATTGTCTGGTCCTGCTGTGGCAGGGGGGTTGGACAGGATGAGCTCTTTGGGTCCCTTCCAACCCCTGACATCCTGTGTGATGCTGTGAGCAGTCAGAGCCCCCCTTGAGCTCAGCCACCATGGATCCCACCAGCACCCCAACACCTTGGACCCACCCAGCCTGTCCACAGGGCCTAACCCTGCCTGGGCATTGTGCTAGGTTCTGCAGGCAGAGGTCCCAGCCCTGTGCCAGCCAAACCCCAGGAGGTCTCTCACCCTCTGCACGCTGTCCTCGTCCACCTCCGCGATGCTGCCGTCCCCCTCGCGCCGCACCCGCACCCTGCCTGCTGCCAGCTCTGGTGTGCCCACGTCTGGCTTCAGCTGCGTGGCTGCAACGAGAGGGCAACGACTTCCTCCAGCCTGGCGTGACCAAGGCAGCTCCGGGCAGAGCTGCTGCTCCCTGGGGTGCTGCCAAGGGGCACCTCTGAGGCACGGTCACGACGCGGTGTCAGAGGCACGCCCAGTGCCCACCCTGCTTCTGCCCCACAGCCAGGCTGGGGACAGACAGCTCTTGGGTGGTGGGAAGTGAGGGCAGGGGAAGGCTTTACCCAGCGTGAATCCATCCTCCTGGATCAGCCAAACCTTCTCTGCTTCGTACCAAGCATCCCGCGGCGCCTGCAGGGGGCAGAGAGGGAGCCTGCAGGGACCTGCGGGAGCTGGGACACAGGGTGAGGGCTGGAGGGCTGGGGACACCTTACCTGCTCTGGGGACACCTTACCTGCTCTTTGTCCGTGCTCTCATCCATCTCTTTGCCCTCTCCTGGTGCCTTTTTGCCCTCTCCTGCTTCGTCCTTCACCTTTCCAACCTCCTTTGTCCCATCTTCTGACTTCTCTTGGATCCCTGCTGGCTCCTCTTTGAGCCCCTCTGACTTCTCTGCAGTTTTCCCAGGCTTTTTGATTTCCTTTGACTCCTTCTTCCCACCTCCAATATCTTTCTTCATCTTCTCTGGCTCTTTCTTTGCTGGTCCCAGCTCCTTCTTGGATCTTGCCTTGGATGGGGGCTCCTTGTGCCCTGGGGGTGCCCCCTTCTTCTCACTACTCTCAGGATCTGTCCCTTTGGGCCTCTCCCCCTCCTTCACCAGGACTTTGCTGCAGCTCTGAGGGTCTTTGCTGGGTGTGGGGGCTGCAGCTTTGAGATTGTCTCCAAGGCCAGGGTCCTTGGAGCTCTTCTCTGGGGCTGGAGCTGGGGGACTGTCCTTCAGGAGAGGATCCTTGGAGCTCCTCTTAGGGGCTGCAGCTGGAAGACTGCTCCCTGGATGGGGGGTTCTGGGGGTCTTCTCAGGAGCTGGAGTTGGGGGGTTGCTCCCTGGGCCAGGGTCCTTATGGTTCTTCTCAGGGGCTACAGCTGGGGGACTGCCACCCAGCCTGGGGTCCTCAGAGGTCTTCTCAGGAGCTGGAGTTTGGGAGCTGCTCTTTGGGTGGAGGTCCTTGGAGCTCTTCTCAGGGACTGCAGCTGGGGAGCTGCCCCTCAGGCAGGGGCCTTTGGAGCTCTTCTGAGGACACGATGACTTGGATGCCTCAGGAGCCTCCAGCTGTGGAGTCTCTGCTGGTTTGGAGGCAGCTGGGCTGGGTGCAGGGGGTGGAGCTTTGCTGGGGGCTGCCCCTGGTGAACCCCTCCCAGCTGGCAGCACCTTTCTTGTGGGGCCTGGGACCCCCTTGCTGCCCTGCCCCTCTGCTTTCAGTCCGTTTTGCAGCAGCTGCACCTTGCTGCTCACTTCTCCCCCAGCAGCTGCAATGACGACAGGTCGGGGCTTGCTCTCCTCCTCCGTGGGCTGCCAAGCAAAGGAGAGGAGCTGGGTCCAACAGGTGGCCCCAACCCCACCCTGGCCCCAGGAGCTGCAGCCCAGTGTGGGATGCCTGTGCCAAGCACAGCCTGGCAGGACATGGAACTCCAGGCCTGACCCAGTTGCTCTGGGCATGGCCAAGAGCTGCAGGTGGTTGCCCAGACCTGGCTGCATGGTTGCAGTTTGTGGTGGCATCATCATCCTCCTTCTTCTCCCACTTAGAGCCATCCCATCCATCCACCCACACCCCCCCTGGATCACCACTGGGTGCCATGCCCGGGGTGCCCCACACCTGCACTCAGTGAGTCAGAGAACTTTGTGCCCTGCTTCATGAGCACCCTTAATTACCAACACCTTGCACTAACGAGGTCTCCAGCACTAATGAGTGGCAGCTGGCTGAGCCCCACCACGAGCCCAGCTCAGCACACAACCCACCTCATGCCAAGAGCTACTCATGGTGCTGTTGCCTTGGATAGGAACTGGTTGGGGCTGGGGAACAAACAGGTGGTGCCAAGGCAAGGTGCCCTTTAGTGTGTGGGCTCCATCACTGCTCACCTCCTCTTTCACCCCAGCCTTGGTTTCCCTCTTCAGCTTGGCCTCCTTGGCCTCCTTCTCAGTCTCCCTCACGAGCTGCTTGATGAACCCCCCAGGGATGACAGAGAGGAGCAGGGGAGGGGTGGATGGGGGTGGTCCCCTGTCCTCGTCCCGGATCTGTGGGCAGGAGCACAGGCTGGGTTACAGGGCACGGTACAGGGACAGGACCTCTGGCAAAGCAGCCTTGCTGGGCACATTAGTGGCACAAGCAGTAGAGCATCACCACCCTGCTGTGGCAGCATGGCCAGCCAAGGCATCCTGCAGGTTGCCCAGCGAGGCTGTGGGTGACCTGTGAGCACCAGGTTGGTTTGAGGATGAGTAGGAGAAGCACCAAGAAGAAAAGCCCCAGGCAGAGGTGCTCACCATGCCATGGAAGGCTTGCCACTCTGTGGAGCCCTCATGCACTGCCAGCTCTGCCTGGTGCCCAGCAGCTCTGGCACAGATGTGGAAAGACCTACACTGGCTGCAGCAAGTCAAGAAGCAGCTCCTGGCGTTACAGCAGGCACATGCAGGCCTGAGAGTCCCTCTGTGCTGGGTCCTAAGCTGGCACCAATTCCAGCATTTCCCACGGCAAAGGGCTTTGCCAACCCATTCGTGCCCCCTACAGCAGCATCAGCACCAAACCCTGCAGAAAGAGCCCCCCAAGGTTGAGCCCTGCCAGGGAACCACCTACCCCAAACAGCAGCAAACTGTCTCAAACCAGAACACATAGGCTGCAGAGGTGCCCAGAGCTGGCAGGGCCGGGCATAGCACGAGCAACATGTGCAGGAAGCCAAGGAGATGCCAACCCTGGTGGCATGTGGCAGTTGGCTGCGGTGTGTGTGTCCCCTCCCCAACACAGCAACGAGCCCCCTGGGCAGCCCACGAGCACCCAGCCCCAAAGCACCACCAGTGCCACCCAGACTGAGACTTTCCTTCTGCTCCCAGAGTGCCAGGCGTGAGGAGATGGCCATGGTGGTGGTGAGGTGGCACAGTGCTGTACGGAGAGCCACAGGGAGAGAGGAGAGAGTTAGCCAGAGGCTGCCGCTGGCCACGGGGCTGGCAGCACCATGACCTTGCCGGGCATTGCCCCACTAGGATGAGCTCATGGCACCAGATGGAGCATGACAGCCTAGGGACGGGTCATGAGCAGCCACCTCCAGCCCTCAGCATGGCGCAGTGAGGTGCCAGGAGGTGTTGGCAGAGGCGGTGGCGGGGGGCGTTGGTGGGCACCGGGGTGGTGCTGGGCTGGGCAGCGCAGGGTGGCCGCAGGAGCCTTCCCGTGCCCCATTTTGGGGGGCACCTGTTGGGATCATTCACCCACCGTGCCGGGGCTCCTCCGACCGCCTCTCCTTGTACAGTAAAGGGCAGGAGCTCCAGGAGCGGTCGGGAGCTGGCTCAGGAATGTCCCCTGCCTTCCAGCCAGCAGCTCTGCCCGCCACGTGGCCCCGCAGCCCCCCGGCAGCCAGCACTGCC